>CM040476.1:6349384-6420833 GCA_022758105.1 Pangasianodon gigas | reverse complement strand
TATATATATATATATATATATATATATATATATACACATACATACATACATACATACAGTTGTGTCGCTGTTAGCTTTTCACAACTCTCCCAAATTAGATGGAGAATGTTGATGAACAGCAATTATCAGGTCATGCCATGGATTTTCACTTGGATTTAGGTCTGGGCTTTGACTCAGCCATTCCAAAATACAAACCTTCTTTGTTTTTTCAAGCCATTCCTTTGTGGTTTTTCCTCTGTGCTTTGGCTCATTGTCCTGTTGGGACATAAATTAAATTTGGCCTGTATTTGGCTTCATCCATATTGCAATTGATAGCAACAAGATATCCATCAATATCAAGATATTCCTCCTGTTGAAAATAACCCGAGAGCATTATGCTAAAACCATTGTTCTTGATGGTAGGAATTGTGTTACCTATGTGTTGGGCTGTATTTGGTCTGTGCCAAACAGAATCCTTTGCTTTTAGATCAAATTACTGAAAATCTCTTTCCAGCAGCTCTCAGATTTTGTCACATGCCTTCTAGCAAACTCCAGGCATGCCTTTATGTTAGCCTTTCTCAGAAGTGGCTTCCTTCTGGCCACTCTCTCATAGAGGCCACATCTGAGAAGAACTGATGATATTGTTGAGGTCTGCACAGGTTCTCCTATTTCAGCCAGTGAGCTCTGTAACTCCTTCAGTGTCAAAGCAGTCCTCTTAGTCACTTCTCTGACAATTGCCCTTCTTGCCCAAGCACTTAAGTATTCGCAGTGGTTGTGGCATAATTTGTGCCACATTCTGAGCTTTGCTGATCTTTTTATAACTTTCTCCAACTTTTTTTCTTCTATCAGCTTCATCTCAAAGCTTCACGGGCAGTTCTTTGGTGCTCATGACAGCAAGACTGTCCTAATTTGGACTGTTAAAAAAAGGGGGTCAATGATTATCAATTCAGCATTTTTTTAAGAATTTTTTTTTATTTTGAGGACATCTAAATAGTTTATTTAATTTTTTATTTCTATAGAGTCATTTCTAAAGGAGCAGAAAAAAACCCATTCTAATATACTTAAATTTGATGTTGCAATACAGCAAAAAGAGAAATAATCCCTAGGATTATTATTATTTTATTATTAGTTAAACTAAGATGCAGCAATTTTACTCAATATTTTGTCATATTTCTTTTCTTTTTATGAGACCTGAACCTCCTACTTGTCTTAGCTGTGTTGCTGTCATATATATGTGATGCATGCTGCTGACCACAATGTGACTGTATTAGTTACTTGCTGACATAAATCGTATGATCAGTGTTCATCCTACTTCCCCTTTTGCTTTGAAAAGCTTCACCAAATGGACTGAACACTGTCTTGCTGCATGTGTCTTTGAACAGGCTTAGACGAGGCTGATGTTCCAGCACGTTTTATGCTACACCGTCAAGCAGGATTATTGTGAGCGTGGAGAAAGTGTTATCACAGCGATTAGACTCTGTGTGTGATCAGAAGAGGCGTGGATGTGCTCCTTCTGATGGCGAATAACATCCCATTGGGACTGCTGGAGGCTTGTGTGGTTGTAGGAGCCTCCAGTGATCGTCTGAAGGAGTTATGCCTGGTAAAGTGACTCTGTACAGTCTGTGCATGTGCGTGCAAAAGTTTGCATGTCCTTACTTGGAAGACTTTTAATGTGTTCCAGGTTTTTACAGGTGTTCCGACATTACTACAAATAACAATTAATGATATTTGTAAACACTGTATCATAATATTTTATATTGTTTTACCACTGTTGCTTATTGTTCATATTAAACTGCTTAAGAATCTGAGTCATTAAATACCTCAATGAAGCATATTCAGATAAATTAACTAGAGCTTGTCAGGGGTGCAATCTTTTGCATCTCTGTTGACTCAGTTGCTGTAATATTAATGAAATGGATTGAAAACTGTAAAATAAAGGTATGGGTTTCATTTTTTCAACCAAGAGGGATGCAGAATTTTACACTGAACTCTATATTGTTACCAAGGCATAAATGGATAGATAATTGTAGGTCACAAATAATGACCAGTTATCATATTCTCATTCTCTGCTGCAGGATGGTAAAGAGAAAGAGCCGCTGCTGTTGGAGGCTGAGGTGTTGCAGGTCCATGCCCCACCTTTTGTGACTAAGGAAAACACAAGCGATGGTCAAGGTCACGCCCCAGCCTTCAGTCGGGTCCAGAGGAGACGCTCGTTCTTAAAAAAGAAAAAAGAAAGACCTGCTGTGTCTTCCAGCAATGGGACCAAGACCACAACAGATGATCAGACCGTGCCTAAAGACATCGACCTCATTGCCCTGCCCCAGCTCTGTTTCCCAGGTGAAGCTTTTGGAAACTTCTCAGATACTTCAGGAAAAACGTTTTAGCACTGTTAAGGGTGATAACAAGTATCTCTTTTCTCTCTCATTGGTTAGGTGGGTTGAGAGTCGTCAGTGAGAGTCAAGAGGACTCTTATCACTTCCTGGTTTTCACAGATGTCTTTGGGAACCAGACACATGGAGTGGTGGTTCAGTATTACAAACCCATACAGGTGAGAGTTACGGCAATCAGACAGCTTGGGTGAAATATTTACCACTGTGTACACAGATTTGACATAGTATAATGCTAGTATTTATATACAAGCATGCCATACTACTTTGAACGAAAAGATTTAAATTAATTCATTTGAATAAAAATTAATATTATTAAACACAACACTTTTTTTATTTTAGGTATCGGTGGACAATATAGCATATAAAAATGGGCACTATTTATCCAAACCACCAAAGCTGTTCACAGCCTATGGCATCTGCCTCATTTCCAAATACCCTTACTACAATGCTCTCAGAGATTGTCTGTCCTCGTGAGTACCTGTGCCAACACTAATAATGCAATAAACCTGCTAGAATTATTTTTGGAGAACTTGCATACAATATCTTTTGTGAACACTCCCAGATTCCTGGTCCAGCTGAAGAATTGCCGGATGGCTGAGTTCGAAGAGCAGGTGAAGGAATTCTCAGCCAAATTGGCACTGGTGCCCATACCACCGCCTGGACAGCTGCAAGTGGTGAGCTACTTTAGTGAGATTATTTGAAAATTAGCCTTTAGTTCTTGTCACATGTGAATATTTCCCAGGGAGCACCAGGGACACCAAAATTATCAATTTTGAGTGTTCCAATTCAGTGTTCAGTGTACAGTAAAGTTTGGACAGAATAACAATGAAGAATAATAGAATGATGTCTTTACTTTTTATAAACTCTAAGTATTTAGAAATAAAAATCTTTTATGTTGTCTTGTATGTACAGAGGTTGTTTGAGTGACAAGTAGCTGTGGCTATTTCTCAATAGATATACAAATCAGTATGCAAACTTTAATAACACTGTAAAACATTTTATTGACAATAACCAAATAATAAATTTTTTTATATTGTTTTGATATTTTGTTTGACTCTTCAGATTGTATTGCAATTCAGATTGTAGTGTAAATTACAAAATTCGGTTCATATGTATTTATAGTCAGATACTAGACCTTGCCAAACACATTTTCAGCTATACTCAATCATTTATAATATTTTACAATTTGGAGATTTTGGTACAAAGTTGAGGAATTCTAAAAGAGTGCTGGGTAGAGGGGGGAAATGAGGTCATGGGTCACTAGTGAACAGATGGTTGCATTTAACGGTTGCTTAATTTCAAAATGTGGCTAAACTTCTCTCCAAATACCCACCTATACATCTTACTATTTTTCTTTATAGGCATTTAACCTAAAACCCCTGCAGATCATTCTTCCACCTAGAGAAGACATGGACCGTCCTGTTGTGGACCTGGACCTCCATCTACCCTTTCTGTGCTTTCGACCCAAGCAGATCTTACAGGTCTGTCACCACATAGAACGTTAATGGGATTAAAAAAATTACCCTAATAATTATATTTAATGAAAGCGCTAAATGTAATGTGTGTATGGTATTCTATTTGTGTGCTTAATGGCTGATTAATTCTAAGATATTGATGCATCAACAATTATCAATAAGTTAAAAACAAGCTGAATTGTTGTGGAATCCATAACTAAGAGCTCAGCACTTGTCTGCAGGTGATCTGCAGTATCTTGACGGAGCAGCGGGTTGTGTTCTTCTCCTCGAACTGGGCCAGGCTCACGCTGATGGCTGAGTGCTTTATGCTGTTCATACACCCTCTGCACTGGCAACACCCATTCGTTCCTGTCCTCTCTCGTCAGATGCTGGACTTCCTCATGGCTCCCACTGCCTACATCATGGGCTGCCATGTCCAGCACCTTGAGGATGTGGCTGCGGTAAGGAGGATCATATTAGGCTTGGATCTGCTTGTAGTGTGTCGTAGACAGCACGTATAACAGCATGTCCCAAAAGTTTTTTAATTCCTCCTACACCACAGCAATTTTCCAACAGTTACTATTTTAATTTATTTAGGAATGACATACTTTTTATCCATGTTGTTACGTGAAATGTTGTAGAACATCTGCAAAGCATGTTAGTGCGCTTATCGATTACCTTATAGCAGCACACCAGCCTTTCTTTTTTCTCTATCTATTGAAGTTAATAAGACAAAAATAATGCAGCTTGTCATCTTAACAAAAATAAAAACCTGTGAAACCCTCTATCATGAAGACTTTCCCATACTGAAAGTCTATCATGAAGACTTTCATCATATACATACATACATACATACATACATACATGAACCTTGTTCTTGGAAGGATTAATGATATGACACAAACTTCACTGTTTGAGGATGAAGTTGCACCTTTTTCCCCGTCAGGAGACAGATGACTTGATCCTGATCGACATTGATGAAGGAACAGTGACCTCATCAAGTGCTGCAGACTTGCCAGATGTGCCAGGGACTGCCACAGAGTGTTTCAAGAGGCGGTAAGAAGAGCACCAGCTTCAGTTCTTTACACATATATATGCGCGCAACCAGTGTTAAGTGTTATTTACTTTAATTTACTTTAAGGCTATCTGTTCCAGTATGTTTGCTCACCTAAAAATGGGGTGGATGTAAATATCAGAAAATGAAAGCTGAAATTCTGATCTAAGTATATAATGTACTAAGTATAAGTATACTTAGTATAAGATCATAAGTATACTGCAGGTGTAATTTTATGCAAACTGACTAACCAGAAAGTCACATCAAAACACTAATTCAATAAGCATGCATCACACTGAACAGAATAATAAGTTGTGTGTGTCTGTGCAGTGTAGAGGGGCTACAGATTCACTATGACCTGGAGTTGTGCAGCCATGGCAGCAGCATGGATGTAACTGATGTGCGGACTCACAGGCGCCAGTGGCAGCGCAAACTCAACTCAGAAATCCTAAATATCAGCCTCGAGCTCATTGTCAACATCTTCAGGTCAGGTTTTATAAAGCTGTAATAATTTCCTGCATGCTTCAGACCATGCAGTGTGTGCTACAATAATAATTTGTGTCAAATACTGAAAGGATCCTGACTGTCCTGCTTATTTGTTTAATTGGGTTGATAGTCTTGTGGCAGACTTCCTCCTCCGTCTCCAGGCATCTGCTTCCTGCTGATAGCGAGACATTTTATGATTTGTTGTCATGAAGATTTCTGAATGCTTTTTCTATTTTCCATGTTTATTAGAGAGGTTCATGACCACCTAAACTTTGAGCATCGAGTATTCAACAGTGAGGAGTTTTTCAGGGCCCAGGAACCAGCAGACCAGCCATTTTACAAGAAGGTATAGTAATAAATATTCACACCTGCCATATTCACAAACACATACATGTTCACATGCCCATTAGTGTCATTGTGTCTATAAAAATGAATGAACGCATGTTTATCTTTGTCTGTGCAGGTCTTAGATACACACATATTCCATTCATTCCTAAAAGATTGTTTAAATAAGAAGATGGGTGCTTTCGCACAGATGAAGCTAAATACTCAGTCAGAAGCTTACAGGTAAATTGCTTAATTGCAGCATTCTTAATAGTTCTTCACTGTTGTTGGTTTTTTAAATGTGTCTCCCATAATTTTCAACTCTAGTCTATATTTGATTTAAATCTGTGAAGTTACAGGTTTTGTATTTATTTCTTAGTTTTTGTTTAATTGGTAAATAAGGCAAGGCCAGTTTAAGCAGATTTTCTGCATGTCCCTTCACATTTTTGAAAATACAGTGTATTTTGAAATACAATACAGACTAACATTTCAGGTCTGAGGGGATATAATTTTTTTTAGAAAACTTGTCTTTAAGCCTAAAATAATCTATTGATTGGAAATTCTGGCCAATAAATTGATTGCATTTGATGTGGTATAAATACAAGGGACAATGAAAATATACAATCTAGACTACTGGAATAATATGCAAATGAGAAGAAGGCAAATGTTTATTCAAATAATCATTTAATAGGTTATATTGAGATTGATAGTATTAAATATTGGCCTAGTCATTATAATTGGATAATTATCTCTGTGAATTTGTCATAATTTATTAATTGGGGTTCCACCCACACAAATTGGCTGCCTGCCTTTAAAGTAGCACTTCCATACCACAGTATTAAACAGCAGTAATTATAATTAAAGAGCAGGAAAAAATAAAGCTCAGTTTACAGGAAGCACACGGTGATGTTTTGGTAGCAACAGCCGCAAGATCTGGGGTGAAAAAAGCTCTGGCTACTATTGAGAGCTGCAGCAGAAGTGTGGAAAAGTAACGATTTCATGATATTCTGTTTATATATTTAAAGTTGCACTGCATGTATTTACACACACAAGTGTGTATTTACATTAGCCACTTTGGACAGCTAAACCTGCTTGCATTTTAACAACACACCCCCAAAGAAGCCAGCTGGCTCTGAAGTGTTTCAGTTCACTCCACTGTCAATATATAACGTAAGAGATGTCTGTCTCTCAGGCTGAGGACCATGCCGGAGTCTCCTCGGAGGCCCAAACAGCCGGATTACCAGTTGCGTAAGAGGCTGGGTATGAGTCTGCCTAACCTGGTAGAGGACTTCTCTCTGACGGTACCGGTGCGTCAGCTGTCCTTCCAGAAACCTGACAAGGGAGCCACATTCAAGCCAGGTCTGTGTTATGTTATTTCTGAATGGGACTTTTTTTTAATACAAAAGTAACATTATCATGTGTTAGTATTTATAAACTTAAATTGTTACTTTCTACAGTTGAGGGTAAAAATCTATACACAATATTTTTAATTGGAAATGGACCTCTATTTTACAAGTCTCCGAAAATATCTAGCAGAGAACAAATATATTGAAACTAATGTTCAAAAGGGTGTTTGTATCACATGATTTTATTTTTATCCACCATCTTAACATACAATGACCATTTTTGTTGCATTTGTTATTGAAGGAACACCTGTCTGTGTCAATTAAATTTCTTTGTCTTAATTTTGTTGTAAGTGTATATGCAAACTTTTGCACTTGGCTGTATGTTTGAAATGTGTAAATATTTTTTATTCTCTATTTCCTTCCATATTGATAGCTTTCAAGATTCCCCCAAAGCCAGTCAAAACATTCAAACTCCCAGAATTCCCTCCTCCTCTGGCCTACCACTATGTTCATAACTATTATTCAGACCTCATCAGTCAACTCAGCAAGGCAATTAACTCTGCGACCCCCGAGGACTCGTCCCTGCTGGCGCGCTACTACTACCTACGCGGCCTGATAAATTCTGTGGCAGGAAAACGGCTGGACGCTCTTATGGACTTCCAGAGTCTCCACAGGACAGATATGGACATCTTCCCTCTGGAGCTGGTGACTACGCTGGCAGACTCACTAAGGACAGAAGAGCGCAATGTGGCTGAGGGGCGGCCAGAGCTGAAGCGCCTCATCAGCCGAGTGAAGAAAAGCTGTAGCCAGGATGACTACCCTGACGGCGGCTCAGTGAAGAAGTTTGAGCTCCCGCGCACACACATGTTTCTGGACGACTTTGTGCGCCGTGTACAGGAGTCAGGCATCGTCAAAGACCTGGGCACTATCCAGCGCCTGTTTAACGCTCTCACTGTGGGTGAGTGATACACTAAAGAGAGAGAGAGAGACATCAGATCTGACAGCACAGAAGTGGGACAGAAGATGAAAAATCAAAGGCAGGGAATTTAGGAAAATATTTTTTATTTCGTCATTTCCTCACAGGTTAATTTAAATGCACAGATAAATGAGTGAAGAAGAATCTCCTTTGTCTTCAACATTTGTCACTGATTAACCATTGATATTCAACTCAGCTAAAGAGAAATACAGAAGGCTGCCATTTTGAAAGGTGGTGTCTAGAGCAAATAATAAATCCTAAGAAAGTTAAACAGGTTCAGGTTAAACCTGGAGATTCCTTCTTATGAGATGATTGGTTACGACATACAAGGAAATCACAATCCGAATTTTGTAGTACCTTTCGGTCTGATTGTTATTGCTGTACCAGGGATCAGCCCAACCTCCCCATCCTGACAAACATGAGTTAATAGTAATGAGTTGCTTTTAGTCAGCTTCATAAATATTGGCACCTTTTTGGAGGAAACTCTCCCTGAGACTCTTTGTAATGTCCAACAAGTGTGGAAACAGTTGTAGAGGGATCTGGACCACTGCCCCCGCTACAAAAATTTTTCCAAGTTCCCTTATGTTCTTAGGCTTGTGCATGTGGACGCCCCCTTGCATTTTGACCACTGGTTTACAGTAGGGTTCAAATCCAAAGGCTGCAATTGGTTGATTGTTTAGGGTCATTATCTGATTTAAAGATTGATTTCAGGCCAAGTCACGACATCCTGGCAGAGACTACCAGATTTTAGACTGAAATATCTGATAGATCTTTGGTTTTCCCCATGGCAATGGATAACAAAAGGGTTAATTATTGGCATGACATTTAATATTTGGTCAGAGTCAATAGAGTTCCTGAATAATGAGAGCGACTGAAAAATATAATGTTTCAAAGATAACAAGTTGTTTGTATTTATGTAGAGAAAGAGAGAGAGTTTACTGTCGCTAAACTCATTTGTAAGAGCACAAGTAAATGGTTTCTCATGTAGTTTTTTTTAAGGGGTACCAATAATTCTGGAGTTAGCCGTGTATTAGATTGTATGTGCTGCCCCTGAATACCTGCCCCCGTATAGACTAATGAGAGTGGATGTGGTTTGCCAGGTATGGAGTCTACAGCGAAGGTCTCAGCCCAGTCTGTTTTTTACCTTGATTCCTCACCAGATGGTAAGATTAGCCCGTACTGCATCCGTTAACACACTGCATCTAAAGGTTTTGTGTGTGTGTGTGTGTGTGTGTGTGTGCACGCGCACACTCAAGTGTGTGTCATGTATTACTCATTTATTGCCGGATCTGCTTTAAGCCGTTTAACTTAACTGTTTGCTTTAATCTATAATCCTGTTGGCTGTTTAACTCCAAGCTTTTACTCTCCATCCTCAGCTCTTTAGGAGGTCATCCTGGCATGCTGCTGGTTAATGATTGTCTTTTTTTTTTTTCCTGCCTTATCTTTGTAATGCAGCATGTAAAATTAGTGGAATGAGTTTGAGGTAGTGTTGATATGGTCTTGTATTGATTCTTTCTTTTATGATTGAAGCCAAGCTCATTATTGATTGCTGCATGTTTTAAGAATTGTGTTTAAAAAAAAAAATCCAAAGTTCTAGGCTATCACTAACTAACTACATCTATATATAACAATGATATATACATACACTATATGGCCAAAAGTTTGTGGACACCTGACCATCACTCCCATATCTGGGTCTTCTCCAAACTGTTGCCACAAAGTTGGAAGCACACAATTACATAGAATGTCTCTGTATGCTGTAGCATTACAATTTTACCTTCGCTGGAACTAAGAGACCCAAACATGTTCCAGCATGACATTGCCCCTGTGCACAAAGCGAGCTCCATGAAGACAGGGTTTGCCAAGGTTGGTGTGGAGGAAATCAAGTGGCCTGCACAGAGCCCTTACCTCAACCCCACTGAACACCTTTGGGATTAATTGGAATGCACCCCATGCCTTCTCACCTGACATCAGTGCCTGACCTCCTTAATGCTCTTGTGGCTGAATGGGCAAATCCCCACAGCCATGCTCCAAAATCTAGTGGAAAACCTTCCTAGGAGAGTGGAGGTTATTACAACAGCAAAGGGGGACTAAATCTGAAATGGGATGTTAAAAAAGCAAATATGAATGTGATGGTCAGGTGTCTGCAAACTTTTGGCCATATAGTGTATATCCAGGGTCCCGTTTACTGTCTTTGTGGAGTTTCACATGTTCTAATCATGTCTGCATGGGTTTCCCCTGGGTTCTCCAGTTTCCTCTCGCCTCAAAATACATACTAGTCAGTGGATTGGCAACCCTAAATTGCCCCTGGGTGTGAATGCGTGTGTGGATGGACAGGCAACACATTCAGGGTGTAATCCTGCTTCACGGCCAACATTCCCAGAATAGGCTGCGGATCTACTGCAAGTCTGACCAGGATAAAGCCCTTACTCTACTAAATATAACAATAATTTTAAATTTATAATCATTGTAATATATAGTATTTTATCATTCTGTGTGCTGGGCTAATATTACAGGCAAAGTACTAATATACATATGGGAAACCGAAGTGTAGTTATTCAGTGATAGCCAAGAAATTGTTACTTTATATGTGACATTGTGCAGATTGTGTTACATATAATATGTAAGACATTTTTAAACAAATGTTTTATATTTTATGGACACCTACGTCCATGGAGTCTAATATGCTCTTATCATTTACTGTCACTCATGACCTCACCCTTATAGTCTAACATCCAGAATTTTGCACTTTGGACACTCCCAAATGCCAGTAAGTCTGATCTAGGACCTATCATGCAATAAGGAAATTAATAGAAACATACAGTTTATGAGAAGTGTTCAACATCTTTAGAAATCTTTACATTTGATTCTTTTTATGGTCCATGATAACAAATGCAGTCTATCTGAAATATTGGAGCGATAATGGAAACAGCTCCTTTAAACAGTTTGAACAGCTCCTCTATTTCCCCCCTACAGGTCAACAGAAGCAGGTGGACCCGGAGGTTTTCCGCTTCTTCTACACCATCTGGAAGGAGACAGAGGCTGAAGCACAGGATGTGGATTTGCCTGCGGCTGTGCGTGACCACTTGGAGGCCAATGAGCAGGTGTACAAGCTCTCCTCATCTGTGAAGACCAGCCATGGGGTGGGCAAGATCGCCATGACCCAGCGCCGACTCTTTCTGCTCACAGAGGGACGCCCAGGTTATGTAGAGGTCACCAAGTTTAGAGACATAGAGGTGAGACTATCTTCACACTATTCCTTATATAAAGTAAATAAAACACTATAAGCTTAATTTATGTAATGTACAGTATGTGTGATATTCTTGCCTCTGGTGATGATGATAAGCTGAAATTCTGTTTTTAACCTGAGGCCTTTTCTCAGTGCTCCACCTGTCTTTGATCAGAAAGTCTTTGTCCATTCCTTTCATTCAGGAAGTGAAGATATCTTCAGCTCCTTTACTTCTTCTGAAGATCCCCTCTTTGAAGATCAAGACCAGCCTGAGGAGGGAGACATTCGAGGCTAATCTGAAATCCGAGTGTGATCTGTGGCACTTGATGATCAAGGAGCTGTGGGCAGGAAGGAAAATGGCAGATGAGCACAAGGTTTGTTTGATGATGTTATTCCGCTGAATTCTTTTTATAATTTCTGTTAGATTCTCAGCAATGCCTACCAGGGCTTCAGAGTGTTTTGAGGAGTGAACAAAAGAATATGTAACAAGTAAACATGACTATAACAGCATGTCCCAAAGTGTTTTTTATTCATTTTATTCTATAGCAATTCACAATGATTAAAATATTTTACCATTGATAGTTACATTTCATGTTGTGGCACGTCTGTAAAACAAGTTAGTTTGTGTTGTCACTCACGTCATAGGAGCTATAAACTATTTCTTGAAGTTAATAAGACAAAAAAATGCAGTCTGTTACCAGGAAACCCCAGAATACAGCGTCTTCCATCTTTAGACTTTCCTGTGGTGGAAAAACTATGCTACAGTTTTACATCTGACTGTTACAAAACACTGGCGCCTCCTTCCATAAATGTTAAATAAACATGTCCTTACAGAAAACTTCACCATATAAACAATTAGACACATTTTTTTGTTCAATAACATACATTTGAATATGTTTATTATTACACTCAGGTTATGTGTAGTGTCTGCCAAACATGTCCTTGTGAATTAGCTGTTACCATAGAAACAATAACATAAATATACCTGTGGTTTGCCTTGCACGTAGACCAATTACATTTGAGAATTCAACAGTGCTGTTGTATAGGAGAATATAATATTAAGAGCAGTTTACATGTAGGGTAATAGTTAATGACATCAAATTCTAAACCTGTGGACCTACAAATGTTCTTTCAGATGTGCTGCAATTTACTGTAACACATAAAATAAAATATCAGCCTTATTAATAATACAGACACAACTCAGGTATTGTATTTGTGTTGTATTGCCAAGTCTTGGTGACTGGACAGTTTTCCTGAATTGTGGAAAAATCCCTGTTGCTTAAACACTCTGATTCATACCTGTGATGTCATGAGACTAATATGACATCATAACATAACCCGGATGCTTTAAATGGTGTGCCAGAGTAAACATGTCATGATGGCATTGCAAGTATGCTTTTCTGACACTCGGCCACATAAGGGATAATAATGTCATTTATGTGCTCTATTCTTCCTGTATGGTTCCTGGTATGGTGGGCCTGTTGGACCTAGTTGTTGTTTTAACAAAAGTCCAATTTAGGTAACCACAAACCTTTTCTCTAAGGTTTGCACTTCTTGTCCTTGGTTGATGCATTTCAGCCCAGTGATTCCACTACACTGAAAAAAGGTTTTAATGGTTAATATTGTTATATTTACATTACTTTTACCTTGCCTTCTCATTCATCTCAGTCTACTGTAGAGACTACAAAACAGTGCGAATCGTATTGTCAGAAAAATGTGCCATGATTGGAAGAATTATACATGAAGTTAGTTGACCGTAATGAATTCTGATGTATGATATGTGAAGAATCTGATTTTGTGGACTCTATATACTCCTCTCTAGGACCCTCAGTACATACAGCAGGCTCTGACGAATGCCCTGCTGATGGATGCTGTGGTCAGATGCCTCCAGTCTCAGAAAGCTATTTACGCTGCTTCTAAATTGGCCTACTTCGACACGATGAAACGGGAAGGTTTGTAATTGCAAGCCATTTAGATAAAACTAGTCATGAAATGGCAAGATGCTCTTTGATGTCTCTTGGTTTCAGATGCATCAGCTCAAATTCAAATTTCATTTCATATACTCTGAAAGAAAATGTTCCACAAGGCACCATCTTTGGTTAGTTAAGAGAACCCTTTGGAGAACTAGATTTGTCTTAAAAAAAACAAGAGTGTTAATCTAAGATCACTTCCTATTTATCTGTAGCAGGCTAGCAGGACTAAGCCCCTCCTTGTCTTATAAACATAAAAAGGCATCAGTATAAGGTTTCATTTTTGGCATCCTACTCTATCATCTTTTTCCCCCAAGTAAAAAGACTGCATATGCTGTCCAAAGTACAAATCACACAAAAGGGCAGACAGCAAAGCCTTACGTTTAGTGGGTTTTTTCCATTTGAACAAAAGGGTTATGGCTTTTCTTACAAATCAGGAATGCAGCTGCCTATCTCACTTTATGTGTGTGTATAATAGTTTGTCTTATGTCATTATTATTATGCCATCGAGACCTTGTGATGTAATGCATTGCTCAGTACTGATACATTCGCTGTCATGCTATTGATAGATATAAGATTTTAGACCTCACATCTAATAGCATGACCAGACATCACTGTCTTGGTTCCTTAGTACTGTATTGTACTTAAAATTCCACCTTAAACGAAACAGTTTTTACAGATTGGTGTTTTTAAACAGTACCGATGATGGTGCCAAAAACAACATCTGAGACCCTGAAGCATAAAATCAACCCTTGTCTGGACTTGATGTCTCCTCAAGCTGTGGACATCCTGCTCTATACTCCAGGTTAGACATGATGTTTCTCAGTTGTTCAGTACAGTTCTGAAAACACAACACTGCGAGGAAACCTGAGTTATGCAGACCAGCCAAAACCTGTTTTACTGATTGTGCGAAGTGATAAGTGACGAGATAAATATGATCTTTCCTGGAAACACCTTCTTAGTTTCTGTCTAAAATAACCCAGTGCATTCTGCTTTGTATGAATGCTCCAGTTTCAGAGCATCTCTTGTGAAAGAGCCAGTGGTGATTTTGCTCCAAAAAGGTTTCAGACTACAAAGGGAAACTGATTCTTCCAAACAGCTTCTGTGTTTTATTTATTTAATTTTTTTAACCTTTTCTCCTCTCTTTTATATGTGCATAGATTTTATTACAGTGTGATGCATGAGCTTTGGAAATATGATGACAAGGTCTGAAGATCTAAAGAAAGTATCAAGTTGATAATTAAGGAATAAAACATGAAGGGGCATATTGTTATAGGAAAACAATCAGCAACTGGGTGGTGTGAGGTGGCCTGATGTGAAGCAGAGTTACTGTAAAGACTCCAAAGTTGATTGTTTTCCTATAACAGCATGTCCCGAAGTGTTTTATTCCTCTTGCTAACAATTACAAATTTTTAATTTATTAATGAGCAACACATTTATACATTTTGTCACATTTTATAGTCATTTATTCTTGTGGAATGCCCGCAAAACAAGTTAGTTCCTCTTATCATTTACAATATAGCAGATTATCACATTTCTGAGAAACCAGAAAGCATAAACTCCACTCTCCTGAAGACCCCATGGCAATGCCATGGCATAAAACTTTCTGATGGTTACAAAAATGCTGACACTGGAGACTCCTTCCTTAAATGTTAAATGTCTCATTACAGAAAGCTTCACCATATCAATGATTATACAGCACAGTTTTTAATTTGTTTATTATTAGGCTTGGATTGTGTTGAGCATCCGTCATACAAGTTCCTGTGAATGAGTTGTTCCTATAGAAATAAAAATATATTAGAACAAACACATGAATGTAAACCTGTGATTTGCCTTGCAGCAGGCTGAATCATCATACATACAGCAACAGAGTTCTTGGTGTCTTGGTGTAAAACATAGTGTCTTAAATTTTCCTGACTAGTTACAATGGTGACACAGGTTTTCAGTCAGGAATCTTACTAGGCCAGTTTGAACATTTGCAATCATTACGTTTATTATATTATGAGTATTCTCTCCTGAGGTGGATTGCCCCAACCAGGATTAAATTATTGGACTTTATCTAAATTTTATTTTAACTTTAACCTGTAATAAAACCTTAACCTCTGATTAACACCTTGAACTGGATTTGCTAGTAAAAAGCTACAACATTATTTTTGTGAGAAACCATTATTGATCCTTTTTGTACCTTTTGAGTGAATGCAGCTATAAAACTTTCCTTTGATGATCTTTTTTCATTTTCCACAATCTATTTATTATATGCTAGAATCTAAATAATTAAAACTATAGCTGCCTGTGGTCTAATTTTTGTGACAAGCTGCCATTTTTTTAAAACTATTTTTTAAAAATTAAAGTTCATCTACCCCTTAAGCGTGTTAGAAAGGCAGCAGCTTACCAATTATATTTTGGTGTATGTTTTGGTGTACATCTCTCTTGAGTGTTAGAAAGGTGCTATATACATGGAACTTATTATTATTGTTATTACCATATTATTCTGAGTAGTTAATATCACCACCAAAGAAATAAAAAATAGGAAGTGAATGCAGGTGATTTTATTTTTACTAAGTTCAGTGGAAAGTGTGTCTATTTACATATATGTAATGACAAAAGATCTATCTACTATAAATAAAAATCTACAGATTTTCTTTTATCAAGCACACAGCAGAAAGAGTTTAAAATTCACTTATTAAGATATAAGTGATTATAAAAGATAATAAATGATTCTAATTACATAATGCCTTTGGTCTGTGACAGAATGATTTGCTCATTTGAATGTAATTGCTTTAGATCACATTCAGGCTGTATTTCAGGTACACAAAACAAACTCAAGGATTGCTTTTATTCTCTTGGCAGTCGTCCAACAAGTGCTTTCAATTTCTACCTCAACTCTCGCATGAAAACAAACCTATAAAAGTTATGGAATGTTCCATGTGTTTTCTCCCCCAACCATGCTTTTAACAATCTTACTGTGACTGTGCTTTATTTTAGGACAGCTGGGCGCAGCAGCCTCGGACGGCGGTGGTTACCCAAAACTCTGGTGTGCTCTGAGTGATGGGAAGGTGGTGGTGTTTGACGCAGCCAGCTGGTCCCTGCAGCAGAACTGCATTCAAGTGGGGACCTCCCGCCTTGTAAGGGACTTCCCCACTCCTCTTAGCGTTTGTGAATTAATGAATACATGGTCACATGCTGCACTGCATTCATGTAGAAGAAGGTTGAAAAAGAAAGCATAAATAATCCATATAGAATGTATGAATAGGTTAATTGGCTTGATTTTGCATGTTGTATCACTTGCAAGTCTGCTTTGTAGCTTACAGCCTTCACTGCCTCCTGCAGGTTTCAGTTAACTCACTTTATGTTCACTTTGTTGCAGCCTCTGAGGTGACATGGTGGTTCATTTTTAGGAAGCCATGCTCACAAATTAATTTTATTAAGGACACAAGTTAATATTACATATTCATGTCTACAAATTATGAATCATGTAACTTTAAGATTTAATATGTTGTGGGGAAATTCAAAGTATTCACTTAAGGTGATGCAAAAGTACATCTATGTTGCAATGCTACTGATTCTCAGTATGTCCTTTTGCATCATGCCAAGATTGAAGTAAAGTAGAATATTATGAGTCATCTCCATGCTTAGGTTCCTGTGACCACATTCTTGTAATTCCATTGATTTTTCAGTGTCTTGCTCCATTTAAAATGCAACAGTTGACCGTAAATAGGTCTAAAGAAATGTAATATATTCATATGTTCAGCAAGTTCAGCAGCTCAGTATTTTGTTGCTCTTAACCCACTCTTGTTTTGGCTGCTTTAGAATTGCATGCTGGGAGTGGACCAGCAGCAGTTGTGGATTGGTTCTCAGGACTCGATCATTTATATAATCAACCCAAACAGCATGTCCTGCAATAAACAGCTGACAGAGCACCGTGCTGAGATCACTGGCCTCGCCCTGGAAGAAAGGCCTGACAAATACAGGTAACTCACACCAACACAGCATGTTGTACAATATCCATAAATGCTTTTCAGTCACATGAATAAGACTAGTCCATTTTTTTCTGCTGTCACATGGCAGACATTACTGTGCTATAACAAAAAAGAAAAGTCAGTAGAAACCATTCTTGACTTGTCTTTATTAAATATGACATTAATTTATTAAATAATGTGTGTCACTCATTAAAATCCCTGATTTTTCAAACTGCAGCTTGGATCCTGAGTGTTTTTGTTCCATCAGCAAACAAATCCAAGGTTAAGGCCTGGAATGTAACACCAATGCACCTTGGCTGTGTATAGAATTACACCATATTTACACCTTGATTTTTTTCATGCGTTTTGAGTATCAGGATTCTGGAATGGAGAAATGCACCTATGCTTCATTTAAAACAGAATGCACACTTGCACTAGGTATCTGACCCATGACCTTTATATAATTTCCACCATTTTTGTTTGGTTTAACAACAAGAACATAAAACTTACTTGCATGCCTCTGCATCGCGTGTATACTGTACAAAGCATTCAAGCATGAAATTAATCATTTTAATAAGTTCTACCATCTTGGAGTTGTGGAGGTGTGCCTGAAATAAAAAGAATGCATTGTTTTCTCATAATTCAGTTCTCTTTCAAGGTTCATTTAGGTATATATGAGGGTATCTGTAAGGAACCAGTTTGAGACAGGTTTTGAAAGAAGTGTAACCATGTTGTCAGGTTATCGACATGCACTAATAAGGGTCATAAATCCTTAAAAAGAGAAGGAATAAACTACTTTTAAAGAAAATAGAGCAAATATTACGTGACTATATCGCCAGTTCTCACTAGAAATAAAAATAAATCTTCAAAAATAATTACAAATAACTGTTGATCACTAACAACTCCATCTCTCCACTGTGTTTTCCGTTGTCAGTTTTTACATGCTATGTCGGACAGACACATGCAAAATGCATGTATGCTGCCTTCAGAATTGGCACAATGACAGCACCTCTAAAAGCGGTGTCATGCAAACATTCAATTCGGACATGACTCGGACTCTGAATAGACCCGTAGAAGGCAGCATTTTTTTTACATTTCAGTCACCCCCCACATCAAACACCATAAAAATGTAATTTTCATATTTATCCATATTTATCAACAGATTTAAATATGATCACTCAAACCACTTCAGGAGGTGTAAGATTGTTTTGGCCTTTATCTACATGTAAATCTTTTAGACATTTGCTTCATGTCGTTCTCAAAAACAAGTTTGGCAAAGCTTGAAACAGTCTTACCATTAAATTTTAGCTCTTTTTAGGCTTTCTCATATTACATTTTTACTGTATTCTCAGTTAAGCATTTATTCTACAATGTCTGTGTTGTAGCCAGTTGCTGGCGTACTCGTGCAGTGCAGAGGGCACAGTGATCATTTGGGATGTGGCCATGCTGCAGGTGAAACGTGACATCAAACTGACCTGTGACAGACTGCAGTCCATTCAGATCCACAGTGGACGACTATGGTGCTGTAAGTAGGTTTATTGCTTTATATAGAAATATTGTTGTGTACTATCAACTCTAGAAATATTTGCACCCTTTTAGTAAACCATTTGCACCCATAAAGAATATTTACACTACAGAAAAATATGTTCATAACTTGTAAGGAATTGCAAGAGGTGAGTTTTGATCTTGAGTTCCTCCCTTCCATGTTGTAAGGCTGAAAAATTGTTACAGCAAACGCCCTAATTGTCATAGCAACAAAAAGAGGTTCTCATGTATGGCATAACATTCGCACTTGAATCAGGAAGGATATAGTTGGGGAACAGAAGCAGGGTAAAAAGGACTATCTCCACCGATAGCATACCAAATGTTTCACAGGGGTTAATTCCTGTTTAAGATGCATATGTTTTAAAAGCGGTAGACGTTCACCGTTCAGTCTAAATGCAAGGTGCCTTCTCACATGTGCCTCGCTACTGTTTTTCTGAAATAAAGACATTCACCTTTTTCACCAAGGTCAAAATGTCCTTTTTTTTCCTCACAAGCTGTACAGCTCATTTGTTTAAGCTCAAAATGTCACTATTTGCGTTTATTACTCATTTTAAATGTCGTTTTGCTCATTTTCATAAAGGGAGAGTTGACTGTATACTTTTGACATTGCTCACATAGCCAATTATCACATAATGTCACTGTTCTGCCATGCCAGAATTCATAGCCAATGGTGTACGTTTTTGATGTTTTTCCAGGTGCGCGGGACTGTGTGCTGGAGGTACGGCGGAATGGCACAGTGCATCGTAGGATATCTCTTCCTGATCACCTCAGGGGCTCGCAATGTTCCTACAGCAGCTTCTTAGTCTTTGATGAGGTTAATAATACTAGACATTTTCCTGTCCTCCTTCCTACAAACCTACACCCTGCTGACCTGCTCCTCTCTGAACACACTGTTTACACCACTTCCTGCCTGCTGGGTAAGGCAGTGTGAGTCATAATGACAGGGACCTTTTTTTTGCAATAATGGTTAACAAATGTTTGGAGTATAATGGAAACTCTTACAAATACAGCACACTCTCAGCCAGTAATGAAATTAAAATTCAAAATTTAAATCATTATTCTTAGTATGACTACGGAATCTCTTTGCACTGCAGTAATTGTGCTAAAGAATTATATAATTTACTTAAGTAAAGATGTGAAGTGAAGGCCTGACTCGCTGCAGAATTATGGTTGCCACTCTAAAGAGTTCCTAGATAAAACTAGATTATTTTCCAATAACACCATGTCCCAAAGTGTGTTACTTCTCTTGTACCACAGCAGTTTGCCAACAATTGCAGTTTTTTTTTATTAATTAAATAATGATTAAAGAATGATGCCATAGTTTTTAACCATTTATAGTTTACTGTTGTGGAATGTCTATGAAACAAGTTAGTTCCTGTTATTACTTACATTATAGCAGCTATAAAGTCATTTTCCTCACCAATTAATAAGACAAAAACACTGCAAAGCCCTCTATCCTGAAGACTTTCCTGTGTCAGAAAACGTAAAGGAACAGTTTTACTTCTGACTGTTACAAAGTGCTGACACTGGAGACTCCTTTTATAAATCTCCTTACAGAAAACTTCACCACACCTCAATGATTATACATTTTGTTTGTTAAATAACAGCATGTTCTTATCTTAGATTATGTAGAGCATCCAAAATAGTCCCTGTCTAAGTTGTTACAGAAAAAATAATGTGTTAGAATGAGTGCATCAATATAATCCTGTGATTTGCCTTACAGTTTGCAGAGATCGCCTGACCAATCAGTTACTAAATATTCAGTGACAACAGTCATGGATTTTTGCAACATGCTGAATAGAAATAAGTCAGTCGCACATCACTCATCACTATATCTCCATTTCCACTCTGTGTCAGTCATCTTCAGTCAGGAAGATGCTCTGCTTTTTATGGAGTGTTACCACTGAGTCTTTAGTGATTGTTTCCAGCTGTGGAGCATCTGCACCAAATCTGCACCAAATATCCACCAAAGTATTTTCTGTATTTTGGACTTGTGTATTGCATGCATATTCCTGGTTGTGCTAAACTGATCTCATTTTGCAGAGGAGTCAGATGTGGACCGGCTGCACAGCCGCAGGCGAGGTGTGTGTATGGCACCTTGCTGACCTGGAGAAGCCCTTCCAGAGGATCCAGCTGCCTGACTGCAACAGTGTCATCTGCATGATCAGAGTCAAGAACCAGGTGAGAAAAAACACTCATGCAAAATGCATACTATATTAACACACACACACCTTTTTCAGATCTGCGTCAGTTTAGACTGAGAGTGCTCTACATTTGTCTATACACTGCCACTCAAGAGTTTTAAAAAAACGCAGTATTTTTAAATGAATTTGGTTTAATTAGAAAATTTCAATAAGGAATATGTAAAAGTGAATTGAGAAATGTTTATTATTTGATTCACATGATTTATATTTGATATTTGGCATTTATCAAATTATATTGTTGTTATTATTATTATTATTATTATTATTATTATTAAAAGATATAGAAATAGTATTTCATAAGCTAGTTTTAAGTTTTAAGCTCATAACTGGATTGTTTGGGGGGTCAACCTCACAGAGACCATTTTTTATGTTTAGGGTTTCACATGTTCATCTGTTGAATGAAGAGTTTGTAAAGGAAGTAGAGACAGCACAATACCACTTTTTCCTTTTCTGATGCTGATACTGAAACCTTGAGTATCAGCTGATACTGATACCCTTTTTTTTCTTCACAGTTAAATTCTTTCACACAAAAACCATTTACATTATAAATATAATAAATAACAATGAAGTATAAATATAATAAAAATCAATCCAAACTAAAGAAGAACCAGTCAAGTCTCTTTATACATAAACATTTCTAATTCCGAAAATAAATTTCTTCTCCAATTCCAATCTTTGCCAGTTTTTCTTACAGAATCCGATATCCAGTGTTTACTGGTTTTTGATTAGTGTCAAGTGAAAGTAAAAAAAAACATGAATTAAAATAAATAATACATGAGGTAATTATGTGCATGTTTATAAATTGTATACAGCAGAATAAACATATAAAATGATCTAACTGATCTAACTGATCTGTGATTCAGAAGGGAATTGTCCTCTGAGGACGATGCCTTCCTTCAGTCCAGAATCAATCCTGAGCATGAAATTGAGTATTTGGATAAGTGTGAACACCCTTTGAACCCATTGTGCTTTGAGGAAGATTGGTGACATAATGTATATATCTGTTTATATATGATTCAATTCTGAGCTTGGGGTACTCTCGGTGCAGAGTTTTGCATGGTTTCCTTTGTCTGTCTAGGATTCCTCCAGCTCCTCTGGTTTCCTCCCACCTCCCAATAACATGTCCACTGCTTACTCTAAATTGTCCCTAGGTATGAATGTGTGTGCATGGTGCCCTGCAATGTAATGGCAGTCCATTCAGGGTGTATTTCCACCTCATACCCACTCATGATGTTGGAAGAGACCCTGGATCCCCAGTGACCCTGATCAGGATAAAGTGCTTGCTGAAAATGGATGAATGAAAAAGCAATAAATCAGTTTTCGATTATTTCAGTAATAAAATTATTAGATCATTGTGCAAAAGGCCGAAAGTTGTGGAATATGAAAGCTTTCTCTCCTGTCTCTCGATCAGATCTGGGTAGGAGGCCACAGTAACAGTGGGGGGAAAGCTCGTGGAAAGATCTACGTGGTGGACACAGAGCGCCTCCTAGTGGAGAAGGAGCTGCTGGCTCATTCGGACACAGTTCAGACTCTGTGCTCAGCCGAGGGCCGCTACATTCTCAGCGGTGCTGCTGGCCAGGATGGAAAGATCGCTATCTGGAAAGTGGAATAGTGTGAAAAAGTGAATTATGTGATTCTTGTATGATTCTGGAAGAAGCACTTTGGCTTGACTGCGTTACTGCAAGAGCAGACACAAGGTCACTGAGTGCTTTTGTATACCAAGTTATTTTGAATATTAGTGAATAATTTCTATAATTCTCTATTTATTTTACATCTCGGCCAGCGTTAACTGCCAATAACAAACAAGTGAAGAAATAGACTGATGTAGAATCTTTCTCATAACAGGATATTTATCTAATGGTCTCATGAAGGGCTAATTAAAATGTATAACTAGTTTGATATGTTTTTGTTTTGTTTTTTTCCTCACTGCCTGCTGTGCTGCAGTGAAGTAATGTTATCAGTATTTGGTTATCGAAGTGGTCTCCAAATGCATCCACAAAGGGCCAGTGTGTCTAGAGGTTTTTATTTCAGCTAAATAGGAGCTACACCTAATTTATATTTAAAAATTCCGGACCTTTAAGCAGAATATTATAGATGAGACCCCTCTGATTAATCCAGTACTTATAGGACTATTTGTACCTCAGTGTTCTTGCTTTACTGTATATATAATGTCCTGAATGGACCTTAATCCAAAGCCATATAATGTTTATGGATCTTAATGGACTCATGTATACAGTCTCTTGTTTTTAAGTGATTTCATTTATTCTACACTAGTATATTTTAAGGAAGGTCACTTTATAAGATGTTCTAGTACTGTTTTGTTCATAATGTAACATTTGAATAGCTTTCTTCTTTCATACTAAAGCACTGCGTATTTACTCATGTTTGCTAATATTGTAAACTATAAAGTTTCCTCTTGTAAACTGTATTGTATTCTACCTCCCTCCATTTAACTTGCGTGTTATCTTTTTCATTCTTTAGCGTTATAAAATGTGCTTGTGTAAATGTATTTTTAAAAATATCCACACGTTACAAGGGTTATTTTTATAACTCAGACGAGAGAACTACTGGCTCAGTTTTAGAGTACATTAATCTATTTATTGTACAACATTTTGAAACCTGAATTCTATGGACACCCTGTAAAGACAAGAAAATCAGACAGCTGCATTTCAAGAGTAGAGAATTTTTTTTTTTTTGCCTCCAGGGGGCAGTAGTGTGCTATTTGTGTCCTATTATAAGGTGAACAGGTGTTCCAAATAAAGATGACTGTACACACACACACCCACCCACACACTTATACTCACCACCCACTTTATTAGGAACACCTGTACATGTGCTCATTTATGCAGTTATCTCATAGCCAATAATGTGGCAGCAGCGCAATGCATAAAATCATGCTGATACAGATCAAGAGCCGTGGTTTATGTTCACATCAAACATTAGAATAAAGAAAAAGTGTGATCTCTGTGACTTTAAGCATGGCATGGTTATTGGTACCAGATATGCTGGTTTGAGTATTTCAGAAACTGCTGCTCTCCTGGCAATTTCACTTACAACAGTCTCTAGAGTTTACACAGAATGGTGCAAAAACCAAAAACATTGAGTGAGAGACAGTTCTGTGTGTGGAAACGCCTTGCTGATGAGAGAGGTCAGAGGAAAATGGCCAGATTGGTTTGAGCTGCCAGGAAGTTTATAGTAATTCAAATAATCACTCTTTACAACTGTGGTGAGCAGAAAAGCATCTCAGAAGGCACATCAAACCTTGAGGTGGGCTGAACAGTTGAAACTGGACAGACGAAGACTGGAAAAAGACTAGGTGGGTTCCCCCCCCCCCATACACTGCGTGAGTGTATGTATATAGGCTTACAGTGGGGATGTGGTCATCCGAATTGGACCATGAAGCGATGGAAGAAGGTGACCTGGTCTAGTGAATCACTTTTTTTTTTTTTTTTTTTTTACTTCATGTGAATGTCCAGGTGTGTGTGTGTCACTTACATGGGGAAGAGACGGCACCATGATGTACTATGGGAAGAAAGCAAGCCGGCGGAGGCAGTGTGATGCTCTGGGCAATGTTCCGCTGGGAAACCTTGGGTCCTGCCATTCATGTGGATGTTACTTTGACACGTACCACCTACCTAAACTTTGTTGCAGACCAAGTACACCCCTTCATGGCAGTGGTATTCCCTAATGGCAGTGACCTCTTTCAGCAGGATAATGCACCCTGCCACACTGCAAAAATTGGTTTGAGGAACATGACAAAAAGTTCAAGGTGTTGACTTGGCCTCCAAATTCTCCAGATCTCAATCTGATCGAGCATCTGTGGGATGTGCTGGACAAATAAGTCCGATCCACGGAGGCCCCACCTCGCAACTTACAGGGCTTAAAGAATCTGCTGCCAGATACCACAGCACACCTTCAGAGGTCTCACAATATTAGGCAGGTGGTTTTAATGTTATGGCTGATCGGGGTGTGTGATATACATATATAAAATGAGAGAAAGAGCTTTTTTCTAATTCCACTAAAACTATGGAACTTTAGGAATTATAAGTATACTAGCAAAAGCTTTCAGTACTGTGACCCCAAAGTCTAGGCAGCAGCCTGGACAGGTTGTGTCTCAGTACAACTGTTCTATGAACATTCTTTCTCACTATTAGGTGTCAATATGGGATTGATTAGTAAAGCCACTACTATTTTTAGCTAACGTTTTAGCAACCATTATCTATAAAGTTTTTTCTTTTAATTTAAATGCAGCTTACCCATGATATATTTTATTAGTGTGTATGCAGGTCCTGGGCAGCATGGTGGCACAATGTGGTGTTGCTTGGCTTTCCTTCCACTTCCCGGAAACAAACTCGTAGATTGGCAGCTCTAAATTGTCCCGTCCAGGATCTATTCCAGGGTCAGGCCCAGTGTTCTCAGGATAGGATCTGGATCCACTGCCACCCTGACCAGGCCCAGAAGATAAATGAATAAAAGTAGGCAGGTACTAAATAAAAATCTTAACATTTGAAATGGCTTTCTTGCCCCCCGGGTAAAAAACCTTAAGTATTAATAACCATTAAATTGTCTTATATTTACATGGTCTTTTACAAAGTTTACAAATATTCTTAACCTGATGCCATTTAATTTCTATAAATGATCAAATCTGTTTCAAAAACTTTTGATATCACCTCACACGCAGTAGTATATGGCTGTGCATTAAATAGTTACCAGTAAAAACCCGTCTGGAGACTTCAAACCCACTCTGAAGCTCACTGCAGAATGTCATAAATCATTCTGATAGTGTGATCTCTGTAGTTCTGTATTCCTTTCTTTCTTCCAGGAGAAGAGACATGTGTTTAATATTTTGCATATTTGGTATCTCACCTCTGCAGATTTTGTCTTAAATTTGAAGTGACATTTAAAAAAAAAAAGTCCTAAAGAGCATTAAACCTAACTTCAGTATACTTGAATTCTATGGACATGCTATTTGCAATCTGTGCAACTTGCATTTTAGAGTAACTTACTTTAAACATTAATTGTATAGCATTTTTCATATTTGCCATTTCTTCCCATTCTCAGGCAGGTACAGATAATTGTGGGCTACTGACAGTCATGAACAATATACCAGTTGCACCCTTGAAAACTCTTGGAATGTGGGCTGCATTTCTGAGCCATAGTTGAAGGATCCTTTAAAAGGGAACAGCCTTCAGTGACATGGCTGGATTAGACATTAGGCTGTGTCTACTGTGACCAATAATTGACCTTCTCAGTACATGGAAACAAAGTAGGTGCTTCTGAGAAACTGTAGCAACATATGGCTAATGTCATCACCAATGACTCAGGAGTCAAAAAAAAAAAAGTTTGGGAAAGGGTGGTAGGTCTGTTGCAACATTGCATTTCTGATGAATAAATGCCTTGGTGTTTCAGCTTGATCTGCTAGCATCATTTGAGGTCCATATCCTGATTAATCATTTTGTACACAAGAGAAGATGGCCATTATATGAGTAGATGGCTTAAAGACTAGAGCTTCTGAACTAAAATGTGCTTCATAGATTTAACTTTGACATTTTGGCAGATGCTTTATTTTACAAGAGAAAGGGCTACATCCTAATCTTAGAGGCTCTTTTGTGGTGTTTGATATAAAAACTGTCAGATTTTGGCCAGCAGGGAACACCTATGAAATCACCAAAAAAAAGAAAGTACTTTTCTGTGTCTATGGCTCCTATTGGTAATGACGAGCTTAAGAATGACCCAAACGATTGGGAATCCTGCAGATAATAGCATTATCAGTTACACACAGTCCTACTGATCTCCATCAGTAGGACTAGGGTAACAATACTTTGCCCTACAACAGAAAACATCTTCGCATTAGCCCAGTAAATCTCAGTTACTTGCAGGTAGCACTGCTAACCTTTTTTCTAATGAAGATTTTTTAGAAAGCTGTCAGTCTGTTCTTTTCACCCTGGAGCTTAGCTATTCTGAGAAACCAAATGCTACAGTTAAGAACCTTGGTGTAACCCTAGATGCCAATATCATGTGATTAAGTAACATTCTTAAAACTGCATATTATCATTTGAACATAGCCACCACTAACCCCACATGACACTGAGAAACTAGTGCATGCTTTTACAATTTCTAGATTAGATTATTGTAACATGGCTTGTTGGTTGCACTATTGGCACTTTAAGTAAACTCTGGCATTGTGTTCTAGAGAACATTAGAAATGCCAACTAAGTAGACGTTCTTAAACTCAAATTAAACCATGCTTATTTTATCCCATCCTTAGTTTTTGGTTCATCATCTTAAACATACTGATCACAACTGTACGTTGTTTGTTAATGTGTCAAAGACTTCTTGTCTCCATTTGACATGTAAAACAGATTTTGAACTTAAAAATGAAGTCCCAGTAAGTATTTGATAATCAAGCCTTTGAGCACAATCAAGTGTGCAAGAGTAGAGAGAATTGCCAATGTTCCATTGATTACTCTTTCCACATTTGTCAAAGTATCCTACATGTACACAGTTGAAAATGATCAAAGTTCATTTTAGAAGGTCCCACACCCATTTTAAATATGCATGCCACCACCTCCATCAACTGATTGAAATCAAGAACACAGACTACATGCTAATTTTTGTTTATTCAACATTTTGTACAAAAATCCTCCATTACAACAGAATTCTAGTACTCCTCATCTGCATCTTCCTCAGCATCTTCAGCAGAATCTGCACCAACCTCCTCATAATCCTTTTCCAAGGCAGCCATGTCCTCTCTGGCTTCAGAGAACTCACCTTCTTCCATTCCCTCACCAACATACCAGTGCACAAATGCCCGCTTCGCATACATCAGGTCAAACTTGTGATCCAAGCGACTCCAGGCTTCAGCAATTGCAGTAGTGTTACTCAGCATGCATACAGCCCTTTGGACCTTGGCCAGATCTCCACCAGGTACTACAGTGGGGGGCTGGTAGTTGATTCCCACTTTGAAGCCAGTGGGACACCAGTCCACAAACTGGATGGAGCGGCGGGTCTTGATGCTGGCAATAGCAGCATTAACATCTTTGGGTACCACATCACCACGATAGAGCAAGCAACAGGCCATGTATTTGCCACGGCGAGGGTCACATTTCACCATCTGGTTGGCTGGCTCAAAGCAAGCATTAGAGATCTCAGCCACAGACAGCTGCTCATGGTAGGCTTTCTCAGCAGATATAATAGGGGAGTAGGTAACCAGTGGGAAATGGATACGAGGGTATGGAACCAAATTGGTTTGGAACTCTGTGAGATCCACATTGAGAGCACCATCAAATCGCAAAGAAGCGGTGATGGAAGAGACAATCTGTGCAATTAGTCTGTTCAAGTTGTTGTAGGATGGACGATCTATGTCCAGATTGCGCTTGCAAATGTCAAAGATGGCCTCATTGTCCACCATGAAGGAGCAATCTGAGTGCTCAAGGGTGGTGTGAGTAGTTAAGATAGAGTTGTAGGGCTCTACCACTGCAGTGGAAACCTGGGGAGCTGGGTAGACTGAAAACTCCAGCTTTGATTTTTTGCCATAGTCGACAGATAGGCGCTCCATCAACAGAGAGGTGAAACCAGATCCAGTCCCACCACCAAAGCTGTGAAAGATCAGGAATCCTTGCAGACCTGTACACTGGTCAGCCTACAGGGGACAAAAAGATCATAAGTGAACCTGGTCTGACAGGTCACATGGGATTGAGTACACTCAAAACAAAAACACACAACAAAAGTTCCACCTCCACCCTAAGGCATTAAGCTTATCCCAGTGGTGTATCCCTTAAAGGTTCCATGTAGAACCCCAAAACAGGGGGTCATTCTTTAAGAAAAAAAAGAAATTAGTTATACTTTTAAACAAGTTAGAAAGATCCCATGAGGAACCCTTTATTCACCCAAGAGGGAATTGTTGCCACTAGTTACTTTACTATTGACATTCCCCCAATTAAGCAAATAATTTAATGAATTTCCCTATTCCAGTGATAATTACCTCATAATAATGGGATGATGCATTTTTGAGTTTTCAAGAGAATGAAGCTAGAGAGTTGTGTATTGTTATTCTAAATCATTAAAGCCTTAGTAAAAACGATCACAGCTCACCATTTTTCGCATGCGATCAAGGACAGAGTCTACAATCTCCTTGCCAATGGTGTAGTGGCCACGGGCATAGTTGTTAGCTGCATCTTCTTTGCCACTGATTAGCTGCTCTGGGTGGTAAAGTTGACGATAATGTCCATTCCTGATCTCATCTGTAAGCAAGCAGTTACAATAATCCATTAAAATCACAAATACAGAACCTAAACAATCACTGTGAGATCAATGATCTTATTTGAATAAATCAAATAACCAGCAATGTAGAACCCACATATGCATTTTTGAAAGGACATCATGGAAACACAGAACAAACCTGGATCATTTAAATGTCTCAAGGCAGATTGAAATCAAATGGATTCATTAAGAAGCATTTTACCCACAACTGTTGGCTCCAGGTCAATGAAAACAGCTCGTGGAACGTATTTTCCAGCTCCAGTTTCACTGAAGAAAGTACCAAAAGAAGAATCAGCCAAGCTGGTGCTGCCAGAAGTGATCATCCCATCAGGCTGGATGCCATGCTCCAGGCAATACAACTCCCAGCAGGAATTACCCATCTGGACTCCTGCTTGACCAATGTGCACCGAAATACACTCCCTCTGTAGAGACAGGACATTCCAAACCAGTCAAATGCAAGTCATAATCCAGATGTAAAAGTAAAGTGCATTTTTAAAGAACCAGTGTAGTGTAATATTACCATTTTATTCAATGTTGAAGTAAAACAAGACAGAAAGACACTTCTTTAATCTGCAAAGTAACAAGACACAATAAAGACCTCAGAAACCAACAACAAAAAAAATGAACACCTCTCTAAACCTCTATAAAGACACACCAGAGAAGTAACTGCTTACCCAAACAGCTCTACCACCTTAACCACCTGAGCTAACTTTATACCAGGTGAACGCAATCTTAGGGGCGTGGTCTTTCAATTAAGACCGGAAGTAAACGGGAATGAAGCAGAATCCCAAAACGCTCTTAACACCCTATGTAAATGCTCTTGATAAAGTAGAAAACACTGGATTCTATAATCTACATAGTTAACTACATCCCATTTGGGATTCCACCCTAAATCGCCTAGCGTATGCGTCATGAGGGGGAAAAAAAACACAAAATGACGTGCACAGGTGGACACGCCCACTAATAAAAACATCTAACAAACCAAGAAGCTTAAACTAATTATATTAGGAGTGATAACATTTGCTGTGTATGGAATAAATCGATTGCAAAAATTAATAAGTAGGATAATTGACTGCATCCCATGCATGTGCATTTTCCCACTGCACACTTTATTTTAAATAAACAAAAATATACAAAGATATTTTGTCAGTTCCTGGGTGTCTACATGTCTCATTGTATTACTATGGTCCTTACCATATGATGATGGCACATGCCAGATCCATGCATGATGATACTGAGAATCAGAAAAGTGTCCTTAAACGTGCAATAGTCGATTTCTTTTTATTTCTTACTTGTACAAGCAACCTGCAAAATATGTAGAACATGGAAAAACTAATGGTTTAAGCTATGACCTCAGGACAAAAGTATTATGTGGTTGAGAAAAACCCTTTGGAAAAGTGACTTAGGGTCCAGAATGCTTGGTTATGTTTTGGATGGGCCTCCTGTTAATCATTCTGTGATGATCTACTCTACTGGCCTCAGTACATTGTGGGGCAAAGTATTATGAACATGGGCAGGAATTTGGGAAATGGTGGGTTGGGTGGTGGTGGGTGGATGGATGGGGATTCAAGGAGTTTAAAAAATATAATATAAATGTCTAACCCATCTACTTAACCATTAGAGAGCTAATCTTGAAAGCAATAATCTTACCTAATGCATCTTTAAGATATATGATTGATATGATGGATCTTAAAGTCATGTTTACTCTCTTTAGTCACATCTTTATTAATCCAGGTTTTATTATTTAGTAAGAATTAAAGAGATCATGCACATGTCTCAAGTAGTTTACATTAACCTTTATGCTGAATTAGGCTATGCATTCTTGCCACATGTGATACAAGCCAAGGTGGTGTATTTTTTACCTTTTCAGTTATATGCTTTTAAAAAAAATCAAATTAAACCTTGAGGTTGTCTATGCTGAGTTCAAAGTCTAGCTATGTCTTTGAGACAGTGTCCTGAACTGGGCCTGATATTTACAGAAAACAGCACAATGAATATGCATGACTGCTTTTTTGTTGAGGCTGAGGGTGGTTGAGTCTCTTTGATACTGTAAATAGACTCCCACCCGAGTGGGTGTGCTGTGAACTGTGTATTTATATGAGTTTGTGTGCATGTGTGTTAGAGAGAGGGTGTGCCATGAGCGATGTGTGGGATGGGATGGGTTGCTTGGATGGATTGGAAGTGGTGTGTTTGATGTGGTAAGTGGTGAACCATCGCTTAATAGCATCTACTCTTTTAATATTTAAAATGCTCTGAATCGTAGGAGGCTCTGCACTGCCAGTGCTTCTGTGCAGTGGATTTCTATTCTTTTGATTAGTCCTGATTTCATTTCATTCGCACCAAGTTATAAATGTAACATCACTACAATGTTTTAATATACTGTTTCCTGGGTGACTGGTTAAATAAAAGTGAATTGTATCATTTGCTTGTCAGGGTAGAAGAGGCCTGTTGAAAGAGTTGTGTGGTAGAGGGGCATTTCTAGCAAAATTATTTGAAAGCATTTTTTAATAATGTTGCTCTCAAAAGATTGTGCATAGTTGCTAAATTATAAAATACCAGTTGACTTTTTCCTGGTGAAGTTTGTTTACTGCCTTCAGGTAAATTCTCTGTCACTTAGGGTTAGGGCTAGAGTTAGGTAGTTTCTCTGCCAGATTAAATATAATAAAATGAAAGCAAAGAAAAATGCTGACCTCTACAATTTTTATTACTACTGAATTCACACAACCACACTCACACAGCCAGAGATATTAATACTAATAGATAAAAGGACATACCAGTGTTTGTTTGCTTTGGCTAGAAAGGGATGGAACACAAAATGTTGGCTGGATTTTCCCATGGGAGAGTGAGAGTAGGGTTACCACACAACAGGTGCCTTTAACACTCCCGCACAGCCAGCCTCAAGGTTGACTGTGTCAAGCTGTATAACTGTTATATATATATATATATATATATATATCTCCTATAAAGGGATTTACAGCCACACAATTCACTATTTTGTGTTGAGCTGAGTCATTTGAGTCAGTTGAGTATACATAATGCTGATCTGAGGTCAGTAAGCAGAGATTTATAGAGATTAAAGTCAACTAAATTCAGCTACCACAGTCAGATTGCTGTAGGGCACAGTACATGAAGAAAGCACTGCCAACATTGGATAGTAATTACTGGTAGATTGTGGCACACCTTGATTATGATTAACAGTGAAACTGAACTGCGTTTTATGACAGGAAGCTGTTGTGTAAGATCATGTATATTTAGCCACCTGGTTTGTTAACTGATTATTCAATTCAATTTGATTTGTATAGCACAACAATGGACATTGTCACAAAGCAGCTTTACAGAAATATATAAGTTCAGGATATAAATTTAAAATTTTTGAATTTATCCCTAATGAGCAAGCCAGAGGCGACAGTAGCAAGGAAAAACTCCCTGAGACTATATGAGGAAGAAACCTTGAGAGGAACCAGGCTCAAAAGAAACCCATCCTCATACGGGTGGCACCAGATAGTGCGATTATAAATAATTCCCTTCTATGACTGTATACTACAAGGTCAAAAAATGCAACTGTGTAACCACGAAAGTTCATTATACTTTACACATGAAGTCTATTTTGTTGAAGTTATCAACTATGTACTGATGGAGACTTGAGTGCAAAACTGTTCATGGGAATTGCAGTCCTAAAGTTATCAAAGCAATTGGAGTCCTAAGCCATCGTAGCAAGCTCTTCAAATCAGCTGAAGTCCAAAGCCATCTTCATGGTTTCTAAGTGGTACCATCCACAGTAATCTCATGTAATTTTGGGCTGTCTGTGTGGTGCCATCCTCAGCAGCAGCGAGTGGTTTCCAAGTGAAGATTCCATGAGAGGGTTTCCATGAGGGATTATCTCATGTCACCAAGTGCACATATTCACATATTAAAATACACTTGCTAGTCAAACTTTTTTTTTGAAATCCAAATGTGTGTTACTACACAGACTGTGTCCTACAGGATGTATAGTTATTCATTCATTCATATTCAGTAACCAGTGTATCCTGGTCAGCGTCAAAGTGGATTGTGGGAACACTGGCAACAGGCTGGAACACACCATGGATGGGATGCCAAATCATCGCAGGGCACCTGCACACACATTTACACTCAGGGGCAATTTAGTGTAGCCAATCCACCTACTGGCATGTTTTTGGGATGTGGAAGAAAACCAGAGAACCTGGAGGAAACCCACACGTATGCGGGAAGAACATGGGAAACACCACACAGACAGTAACTGGAGCTCAGGATCGAACCGTGGATCCTGGAGCTATGAGGTAGCAATGCACCACTGTGGTGTCCATGTATATTTATTTTTTTCCCCAATATAATAAAAAAAAGCATTGAGGTAGCCTATCATTTGTTTAGCATGCCTTAAAATTATTTGTTAATTAACTAATATAATTACTACTATAGTACCCTAAATGTATAAATATGTAAATGTATAAATATATATGTATTTGTGAAGAATGAACAGTGAAGAATTAAGGCCAGGTTATCAGAGGTGGGGCTTGTCCACTGTGTGCTGTTCAGAGGGGTGTAGCTGGAGAGGATGGGTTGCTATGCGGCCGCCATGTTGGAATATTCGATTCCTGATGAAGGGTGGGGGGGGAATGAAGGAACGAGTGAGAGTCGGGAGTGCTGGAGAAGCGCACACAGGACTCCGGTTTCGGTAATACTGGAATTTAAATCACTGTTTTTACACTTGTATCAGCCTGAGAGGACACCGGGGTGACCGAATAGCTGCTGGACGTGGAGGAAAAGCGGGTGAGTGGAGAAGAATTTTTTTGGGAAAATCCATGAAAAGTGGTTCAGTTCATGTGTGAATGTTGAGGAATCGCAGTTATTGTTGTTTTTTTAAACATTGTATCATTGCGGAACCTGAGCAGCAGCATTTAAACAGAAAACGAGGACTTTGTTTTGCCCATGTGTAACATTGTTGAACCCTTTTAGAGTTTGAGTGGAAATATGGACGGTGTGTTTGGGTTTTCATGGTATGTCACTGTAGTAAATGTGTGTCATTTCTAAATAACCGTTACACTGTAGAAAATTTAAATTGAACCGGGCGCGTGCTTAGTCATTCAGAACAACGTCATTTTTTTCCTTCACGAGCCCAATCCTGTCGCTTCAGGTCAAAATGGTCGCTAGGTAAAAGTTAGACAAGCTCTTTCTCCATGAGCTCCTTCCTCAGCTGTTGGTTTCAGATTTGTCCTGGCACTTCTTTCTCTCTCTGTCTCTCACTCTGTCTGAGTGAGTGAATATGTGAGCCGGAAAGCCGCCTGCTTTTCCCTCGTGTCCCGGGGCGGTGCTGTGCTCAGGCCCGCTTTATTTTTAGCCTTAAGCGTTCAAGGTTTCACTCCAGTCCTGCCATTTCCCAGTCAATGTATATTTCATACCTGGAAAGCTCTCTACTACTCTACGTTTAATGTTCCATCAAGTCAAAGTACTTATTAAATAGCTCCACTGGCCATAGAAGGTCGACAGTGAAGGTACATTTCCACTCTGAGAGTCTCACCTACACTTTTAGACCATGTTTACACCCGGTGTAATGACAAATTGTCCAAGCTTCCTACCAAGGGTCTCTGCGCATGCGCACTTCACTTTTACACGCACACAAATCCATGCCTCTTCATATAGATAGTGTCTGATCTTCTGCGCATGCGCGCTTCACGTTTACACGCGCATAAATTCAAGCCTCTTTATAGATAGTGTCTGATCTGCGCATGCGCACTTCACTTTTACACGCACATAACTTTATGCTTCTTCATATAGAGATTGTCTGATCTTCTGCGCATGCGCACTTCTTTTACACGCACACAAATTCATGCTTCTTCATATAGGTATTGTCTGATCATAAGCCTGTCAATATATGCTGCCTATATGTATATGCTGGAAGCATTTTCTGATAAGGTCACAGTATTAAAGTAGACAAAATAGCAATAGGACAAATCATTAGAACACCATACTGAGTATCAGGATTATATCTGAATCAGGGTAACCCCCAAACACTGCAGGTGTGAATGCAACCAAGCTGCATGTAAAGGCAACCTGAAATCAAAAGTGACTTTTAAAACTTTTTGTCAGTGGACATCTTGTACACAAAAACTGAAGTCTTTCCCTTCCTGATACACATTTTAAAATATTATTTATGTCGTGTCTCTGGTTCGATCTTGAGCTTGGGTTACTGTCTGTGCAGAGTTTCACACATTCTCCTCACGTTGTCATGTTGTGGGATTCATCCAGGTTGTCTGGTTTCCTCCAACCTCCCAAAAACATGCTAATACATGAATTCGCTCCTCTAATTACTCTGTCCCTATGTGTGAAAGACATGCTGTTTTAGGAAAATATTCGACTTTGGGGTGATAATTGTAACTCTATTTTGTGTCTTGCCGCATCACACCACCCTGTTGTTGATTATTTTCTAACATCACACCCCCAAGTGTTAAATATTCCTTACTTAACCAACTTATTTCTCCAACTAATTTGAACGTGTTAAAGTGCAAATACATTGGTCTTGCCAAGCCAGATCTTGAAAACTTAAGTTCTACGAATATATCACATCAGAACACACTTAGTTTATGACTGTTGAAGTAGACGTCTTTATGAAATTTAAATACAATATGCAAAATTGTAGTTTTCTATGCAGCAACCATCTTTTGCATAAAACAACTAGAAACTAGAAACCCTTCAGGAAGTTGATGATTGTAAGAAGCTAATTTGCATATTAGATATAATATGGATATTGACTTTCAATCTGGATACCCAGAGACATATTTCACTAAATATGTAAATGCATATGGTTTAAAATTTTATCAGGAGACAATTCAGATTCGAATGAAAACGCATGAATGGAGTCTAAGATTAATCATAGTTTTGCACTAAAATTCATGGTCAGTGGAGGTAGCAGAATATTTACAGTGTTTATTTAGGGTTCTCATTTGGAGAATGCATCCTTCAGGTTGCACTGATTGTAAGTGCACAGGAAGAGGGTTGTGTTTACAACAGGAAGTCTAAATGAGTGGTGTGTGTGTGCGCGTGGGGTAGTGCAGTAAGTGGTGCACTTTACTCTGAATTGTTCAGCTCCCTCACTGCGTCCCTCAGGATGCTTCAGGAAGACGCCTTTTTCCTTCCAGCAGCCGTGGCAACTGTGTGTGTGTGTGTGTGAGAGAGAGAGAGAGAGAGAGAGAGAGAGAGACTGACTGAAAGAGGGTGTGTTAATACAATTGAGTCAGATCTTCCTAACACAGCTGAAGTAATTCTGCGTTTCTGAGTTCAGGTCTCGTTCCTGTCATGGTTTCATTTTTTTCAATGAACGTGCTGAACAAATAAGTGGCACAGTGTTTATCACAGGGCACAGCCCCACGTATATGAGCCAGAGCTGTAAACTTTAACCATACATCCATGCCTGGCAGAAGTGTTCTCATTTCCCGCAGTAAAGGTCCTTTGCTTGGAGTGTAAAAGCTTTCATTCCCCCCTCTGTTGCTGTCTGGGTGTAATATAAAAACTTAGTGATTCACTCCAAGGATAAACTAATCCTCTCCAGTTGTTTTCTATTTATAGTGACTTTTGTGGTCACTGTATTGCCTGGAAACTCTGTTTAATAAGTTTTGAAAGTCCTGACATATGCAGATCATAAATGAACATGCTGTGAATCATTCCAGATTGCCACGCAGTCTGTCGATGTAATTATCATCTCCTCAATCAGCTTCCTCACAAGACACAAACTGCAAACTCACAATAAGGCTTGATGTGAAAGTGTCAGAATGTAGAAATGGGGCAAAGAATTATAATTGTAATCCACTAAATTAAGATCCCAGAACTTCTCTCTCCACTGTATGTGTAGCGTACGGGTGATAAGCACAAGCAATCATTTCCCTGTATTGGGAAAAGAAGAGAACCTGTTCGCTCGAAGTTAGTAATAGAAGTCAAAGCGATTATGGATGTATCAGTCAAATGTGTTTGTAAATTAATGTGTATAATGTATATTCTGTCCTTACAGAGATAGGAGGACTTTTTCAGAGGGAGGGATTTGTGATTATGTTTTATCAGCATAGTTGCATAGATCTGATGGAAGATGGACACGATACAAGTAACTGAAATGACTTATTGCTCCAGTGTTTGAACTCTATAAGAACAGCTTTGGTCAGAATTTATTCCATGTGTGTCTCCCCCTAAGACTTTTTTGACATTAGGTTTCCAAATAAGCAAGCATTTTGATCAACACCAGCTGCATTAGAAGCACATAACACCTGAGCCCAAGTTTTATTTCATCAAATTCACACAAATACACTTTCTATATGCTGTGAATTTTATATAAAATTATAACCTACAATCAACCTAAACTACTATAATTGTAGCTTCATAGAAAAGTGCTTAGTGATACTCATGCATAAACAGAAAAAAAAAGACACATGCTGTTTATTTACGGATTTGGAGCTGTGTTGTAGTTACTGCAGGCCCAAAGGTTGTTCCTATCCTCCATGTTGCATTGACATGCTTGTATACTTGGGTTTAGTTTTCCTGATAAAAATGAAACGTGTACTGGTATGCCTATATGGCATGTGCATAATGCATGCAGCGTGGATTGAACGGGCGTTTGGGGTGTGATGCAGCTGTAACATTCTGTGACACATCTGGTATGAACTTGATTTGATTTTTGACATAGTATTTGAAACTTTTTTTTTTTTTAATCAACATCTGCCCTTAGACGTCCATTACAAGAACACTGCCCATCACAAAAATACTGAAGTATTCCTTTAACAGTGGCAGTGTGTGTGTAAGTTTGAGAACAGTAAGTATGTTGAGCTGTGGTGTGATGGAAAAGCCCCCCCCTCGGCCTGATCAGGCTGTACTTACAGTTTCCAGGCTGATGAATGCTCCTTTCACCACCAGCTTAACACTCGGAGCTGCAGTTAAAACCGCTCCGAATTTTCACACAAACATCTTACACAAATGTTTCTTTTACAAGTGTGGTGTGGATTTGGTGTAGATGTGCTCAGGCAGCATGGTTGCTTTTTAATATTCAGTTTTCATGTCAGGAAAGCATGTTCGTGTGCAGCAGGCCTATGATGAGCTTATATTCAGCATCACCTAGTACTGTTTAAACCTGTAACCATGCAGCCAGTCAAGACGATGGCCCACTTCATTGCTGCTCATGAATAGATCCTTTATGGAGAGAGGCATGGCTTTGCATGAGATGGCTGTGTGTGTGTGTGTGTGTGTGCCCGCATGCTTAAAGGCTTCTCTTTCCATCTTGCTTACACTTGTGACCTGGGTGACAATAAATGACATTCACAGGATTGAGAAATGAAATTCCTTCACATCCAGCCTTCTGTCTCTACCTGTGACGCATAAGCATGTGCTTATAATTAGTTGTCCAATATACCTAAATAAAACTGGCTGTATTGTAACCAATATGTTTTGTAATATTTTGATTAGCAGTCATATATTTGTGTATGCAAATTTCTAGAAGTGTAATTAATAAGCAGCGTATGTAACTAGCTGGAGGTGGCTGCTCTTTGCTATTAGAGCTCCTTTTTTTAAAACGTTGTGATTTATACTGAGGACTTAACAAGCAACTGTGAATAAACACACACCTACACAGCATGATAGATATTATGACATTTAATCATATTCTGATGATCATTTTTGTTTAAAATGTTACTCAACACGAACAGGCACATGTGGAGCATTAAGCAGTTATGGTATTATAAATAATTTAGATTGGACCATGTCTAAATATGAAAGATAAGATTGAATATTAGAACTGAATGGACAGATTATTCTCCCTAATGATTTATAAAGTCCATCCATACATACAGTATTTATATATTCATATATCAATAGATCCATCCATTCATACACTTGTCTGTGCCTCTGTCCATCTGTATGTTCATCCGTCTGGATATTTGTCCATCCATATATTCACTTGTCTGTCTGTTCATTTGCCCGTCCATCCGTCCATCATGTTTGTCCACCTGTTCATCTAAACGTTTATCCAGTTGCCCATCCATCCACATGTTTGTTTGTCCACCCGTCCACCAAAATGTATGTTTGTCTACCCGTCTATCCACATGTTCATTTGTCTGCCCATCTGGCTACATGTTCGTCTGCCTGGCTTTCCACATGTTTGTCTTCCTGTTCCTTAACATGTTAGTCCTCCTGTCTGTCCTCATGTTTTTGCTCCAGTCTGTCAACAAGTTTGTCTGCCCATCAGTCCACATGTTTGTCTGCCAGTCCGTCCACATATATGTTCATCCACCAGTCCGTCCGTATGTTCGTTTGTCCACCCCTCCATCCACATGTTTGTTCATACACTGACATGTTCACTTGTCCGCTCATCCAAACATGTTTTTGTTTGTCTGCCCACATGGTTGTTTGTCCTCCCATCTGGCTACATGTTCACCCAACTTTGGCCACCTGTCTGTCCATTTTTGTCCTCATGTCCGTCAACATGTTAGTTCGCCTGTCTATCCACATGTCTGGCCGCCTGTCTGTCCACGTTTATCCATCCCTCCAGATGTTTGTCTCTCCTGCCTTTTGTCCATCCACATACTCGTTCCTCCCTCCCTCTGTTCATATGTTTGTCCATCCATCTGTCCTTCTGTCTACATACCTGGGCATACATGCATAGATGAATGAATGAGTGGGAACAAGACTACCCAGGTTTTGTAACAGAATCTATAAACAAAACCAGGTATTGCTGGTGCAGCCTGCCATCATTAAGAGGAAACCACAGCATCTGAAAAACCTGCAATAACAATTAGAAATAATTTCCTCTTTGTTATAGTTGTTTTTCCACTTGAGCACACAGAGCTTTCCCGCTGGGCGTGGTGCTTGTTTTTTCAGTGTTTGTAAGAAACAGGAGGAACTATGTTTATGCTATAACGAGTAACATAACTGTGTAGGAGTGAACACAATGGCTCCTGTTCCTCTCTGCTCCTGTGGGAATGAGCCCTCGCACCTGCATGCGGCGTGGCTTATTCACCAGAGCCAGACGTTCACATGCAGTGCTATGGAGGAATGTTCACGCACAGCACCATGTGAAACGGTGATCACTTTGTGGTCTTCATGCTGTTATGTACCCGTTTACTGAGAAATGTAGGAGCTACTCATACACCCCTTATGATAATACTTGATGATCATTATGGTGGTCCTTTTTCATGAACTTATTCAGTAATAAGAAATATATGATATGATATTAATATTGTGATACATTACATTATATTTTTTATAACATCAGTTATAGAAATAATTTTTTGGATTGGACAGATTTTTAACATTAATTTTGTTATCAATCTCTTAATTTTCATCTCTTTCCCTGTTTAATATCATTGAAACTATAGTTTATTTTAATAGTTTTGTAATTGGATACTACTGGAATTTTGTTCCAGTAGTTCCAAAAATGTCTTCAAATATCATAACATGAACAATCAAAATTGCTATTAGGCAAGAAAGGGAAACTGTAGCATGAACCATATTTTACACACCAGCTTTGATTCTCTCGTCCCCGTGACTAGAACTGTAAAATTATGTCTTTGTGATAAATGATTTTTTTTTTCAAGCTGCTTCCAAATTTGACTAGAAAAGTTACGATAGGAAACAGGTGCATGGTAATGGTGCCTTAGAAATGGGACAACTTTTATATCGGAGTACGCTAACGTCAAAAACACCTGCATCCTACATGGAATCATTACACAATCCCATCAATGATTATTTCCCTAAAACTGTACATCCCTTTGTGATTTAGTCCCTGTTATCATATTGCAGATTACCAGCGGGTTTGGACATTAATCTAGAGCAACCATGAGCAGAATTGTCCAAGATCCTGCTCTACTTCTCAAATCATCTAACATCTCTAGGTTTAGCACTTTTCAGTGTCATTCTTGCACATCGCTTATGTCCGGCGTTGGATCAGATTTGTTTTTGGCCTCAGTACGTAGATCTTAAGAGGCACTTTCAAGCTTCTTGGTTTAGAAGTACACTTGCCAAGAAGTGAAAACTGTCATCTCGCCATTCCCAGCACTTTCTCCATGACCAGCTCGACATTAAATGGCCTTGGGTGCCAGTAGTTTGGCCTCTGCTTGTGCACATCTGAGTTGTGAAATCTATTTTAAGCTTTATTGCAATGACTATAGGAAGCTTAGCACTCAGCTATGCATGAAGAACAGATGATAGTTGTGTTTTATAACTGTTCTGTCCAGAGCTAGATCCCTGACAGTTTGTTGAAATAAAAGCTGAACAGGAGGCTGAGGAGACACACTCAACTGCCAGATTTACCCATCAGCCTCTATTCCTTCAGTGACACCTACGTGATTACATGCATCTTCCTTTCCTCTTCTCTATTTAGTCAGTTATGGGAAGGGAGGACAAATGTGTAGGCAAATAAAATCTTGTTTCTTCACCAAGATTCAGAAAATAGTCTTTGAACACGATTTGATAATCAAAGAAAAATGGTGGCATACTCCTCTGTCACTAAATTCAAATCACAATAATGCGGAGTGAATGAGTTAGACCGATTTAATGACAGAAACCTTGTAAAGGGGTTCGATTGTGTGGATATTGTAGTGAATAGTCAAGGGTTCAGCACCTGAATAATCATTCTTGGCTCCCTAAAAAGCTTTTTGTTTGACACTTCTTTAACCATTATTTGTTGCAGCCACCAACAAAACCCCTGAATAATCATTTTACACCACAAAGATCCTTCCAGAATTATGCTGGGAAAGTGTTTTCTGCAAAGTATCAATCAAAGGGTTTCATAGGGGGGGTTGATAGACGTAGGAGTGTGTGGAGATTATATGCATCAGTATGATTCTAACACAGCCAGAGACGCTCAATTGTAGTTTGCTCGTCCAGTGCACTGTGAAATTACAGTAGGTGTGTGTGTGTGTGTGTGTGTGTGTGTGTGTGGAGATAAGAAAGCATACAGGTCTTTTCCTCCTGACCTCTCTCCAAACACCCTGTCATTCTCTCTCTCTCTCTCTCTCTCTCTTCCTCTCTCTTCCTCTCTCTCTCTCTCTCTCTCTCTCTCTCTCTCTTCCTCTCTCTCCCTCTCTCTCACACTCACTCACTCACACACACTCTCTGGCCCACTTCTTTCTCTTCACAATTCTTTCTCATGATAATGTTCACTTTACTATAACACCTAACGTTGGTATGTGAGTAAACGTCACTATAGTCATAAACCCATTTGATTTTGTGTGGAAACTCAAACTTTTTGTAAGTAAGTAACTGGAAAACAAATTCCACGGACCCCCTGAGTACAGATAAATTTCATGAACGTTATTTAAATGTGTACAGTAATATTTTGCTTATTAGGTCCAAGTTGTCATTATTTATCGGCCTAATTGTTTTGGAGTTATATTTATATTTAATTAATGTGATTGTGTAAAATAAAATGTAAACAATTACAGGATTTTTATTGCCACTTTTAGGGGTCCAAGCACTTTGTGTCAAGTATGCCCCCCAAAAAGGGGAGCAAAGACTGACCAAATTTTACAGGAATCTGTGTCCACTACTTGTAAATATGTGTTTAGCATAGCTAGTACACATTCCAATGTGTTAGTGCAAGTCAAGAGTCTTCCACACAATGAGAGGAAATTACCTCATCATTTATCACTCCATGCCTTCAGGGGTTTGCTTGCACTGTGGTTTTGAACACACACACACACACACACACACAATACTCCACACTCTGACACGCTGGCAGTACATGTGTGACCTTCCCCACCTCGCTGTCATCTTTTTGAAAGGTCATGGTCTCGAGGTGTGGCTTTGAGTGAAGGACAGAGAGATGGATGAGCAAGAGAGAAAGAGAGAGAGAGAGACATGGAGAGATTCCATCAGTGCGTTCGTGTCACGGCCCTCCCTCATGATGAATGGAGTGACTGTGCAGGCGTTTCACTGCACCACTGAGACTGCTGACTGCATGACAGAAAAGATACAATGCTCAGAGTCAGCGTGTTGGTGTGGTTATTGAGTTTTTCATATTAGTCCAAATCTGTTTATTTTGTCTTTCCATGATACTTAAATTTTCAGAATTGCATCATTGCATCTGCTGGAGGCCACATAGGGCAGCTCATCATCGTCTGGCTTCCATACTGCCAATTTAACATTAATTTATCACCGGAGAAGGGTTTCCTTTACTGTAAAGTCTGGAAAAATGTTTCTTCATATCCTGAGCAGCCAGGAAAGGAGAAATATCCTAGAAAACTCCCAGAGGCTGTGATTAGACTCAGAGATCAATCTGAATGGATTCATTTTGAATACACATTTCAAATGAACTGTTTACATGTGCATGTACTTTGAAATATTAGTTGTACAGTCGTCCTGTCCACAATTTAACCTTATAGCTATTATACATTTTAAAAATGTGTAACATGAACATACATGACATGATGTTTTGCAGCCGGCATGATGGTCATTGAGCGTTGTGCTACGTAAGCAGCACTGCTGTTAACTCGCTCGCCTGCATACCTTTAGTACATCTAAATGATTAAAAGCAATGTCCACTAAAGCCAAAATACCTTCTTTGGTCATCTTCTGATTTTGCACAACAAGGTAAACAGTGAAGATGGCAAGTGTTGAAGAGGCTGTGATAATGTGTATCATGAGAACATGGGTATATCTACACATGCCTGGTTTGGCATGTTACTTCACATACTGCCTTCAACCTTGTTGGTGTTGCAGCACGTGCACGTGTCACATAATTTTTTGGACACAGTGAATGAATTCAGCCATCTTGCATATGCATAGTTAAAAACAAGTATAGCCCAAGCCTTAAATGCACCTTCGCAGAACCCAGGGAGCACCAACTGACCAAAGACGTATTGCTTAGGGTCCATATTCAGTTTGTACTGTGAAAGCAGTCACTTTATTAAGTGACTCAGGCTTTTTCCTGTAGACCCTCAGTTTCTTTTTTCTATATTACTGAAGTACATGTAAACACACTGAATTTTTTCCTATATGTTTTTTTTTCTCTGCGTAAACACGCTTACCACCAATACTGCTTGCTTCATTTATAATCTGAACGTCATCTACCGACATAAGAGACAGTCTCTCGATGTGTCCATCATGCTTTGTGTGGTGGTCACGATAACAGGAATTAACAATGTTAGTATTGTTTTTTAAGTATTCATTTTTTGTGTCAACATGTGTAATGCATCTGCACTGGTGTTCCTTTTGAGCTGATCTGGTCAAATAAACAAGTGTCATTTCCAAGTGTCATTAGGATTTTAAAAGATTAGAAAATACAGTAAAGCTGAAGCAGATCAGCATTGACTAAATTGCCTGCTTCTGCCCCTCTCTCCCTCTCTCTCTTTCTTTCTTTCTTTCTCTCTCTGTCTGATGACATGATCCTCAGTGTAAAGTAGGTCTCTGGGGCATCTGCACTCACCTCATGTCTCTCTGACACATCAGTATCTCCACATTTCCAAACAACCTGTACACTAAGCGCATGTGACTCAGCCCTGTAATTACACCACAATGAGTCATGGAGAAAGAGAGAATTAATAGAGGCACGAAAGCTGTCACTGCAAGACATTGTTAATGTTAGTCAGAATGCAGGGAGAGAAAGAGTGGAGATTCTCTGTGTGGACTTGTGGTCTGTTCACTGTAACTCATTTGTTTTGCAGGATGACACGTCTGTCTCTCATTCTGCTCTCAGAAACACTAGGGGCTTTGTGAGTGACCTGATCTCTCATTACTTCACCTAGAATCTGATGCGTTTGGTAAACAGCTCCACCTCCTGCATCAGCATGTTACATAGCACAGCAATCTTTGGGAGCATTTTATGGCACTGCTTTCATATCTGCTGTTATAACATCGTCTTTATCTGTTAGCCTAGCAATAGAGAACTCTACATTTCAGCGTCATTTCCAAACAGTCTCACAATGATTACATATTTTCCCGCTAGGGCAATGATGCACTCGAATAGGCGGTCCTTGCTGTCCTGGATGCATCGAGATGCTTTTGCATTCACACTACAACTACACTACTACTGTGGTCATATGCATACCGGTGGTCTGAGTCTGAGCGTCTCTGAGACACACTGGACCCTGTTCACATCTGTACTTAACACTGTATGATCGGATCACCCAGGACTCATGTTAATGCCAGGTGTGAAAGGGATCACAGTGTGTAACAGCTGTAGTTTTACATTTGCCCTTAGACATACCATTATAAGTAAATTTTGTAAAATTTCATTAATATTGTTTATATATAGTAGACACAGTTGCTTTGCTGAAGACTTGAGAGGCCTGCTGTTGTAAATTACATGCTCTTTCTCACCTACATGCCCATTTACATTCATCACTATGTATACATAAAGCCCAAGCATTATAAATATAATTCTTAACACCACTGTTCTTATTTGTGGGTGGTGTTGTGATATATTGTACAGCATACACTTTCTGAAGCTTGGTAGTGAAGCCTGTTGAAGTATTTAACTTCCAGTTAAACCTAGTGAATTCCTCAGGGCTCCAACAGAACTCGGCTCGGTCTCCTCACTGTCTGCTATATGCCTCTGAGCTGTTTGGCTCTGCTGCGCTTTGCCATGTGACTGGCAAGGCTGAGGCTGGAGAAACCCAGAGGAGACAAACAGATTGTAGAAAGCTAAAGCATGGCTGCAGTAGCCACTAGTGGGTGCTGCGGGTTTGCACTACAACCCCAGCCAAGCACCACAGGGTTCTCTATAATCAGAGATCAACTGCCTGCAGTCAGAGATTTATCCAAACAGATAAGCAGCAGTGTATGTGCAGTGGATCTCTTTCATGCTCACACTTAACCTCTATATACATTCATAAACTTCTGTCCCAGTGGGGACTAGGTAGGGTTTAAGAATGAAGACACATTAAAGAACTTTGCCAGAATTTTGAAGGGATTTCTGTCCCGTGTGTGTGTGTGTGTATGAGAGAGAGAGAGAGAAACTGAATCTGAATGATTGCTGATGGTAGTGTAACCTTGAGCAAATGAATTAATCCTGTGCCATGAAAAGATGCAATATACTAAAACTGAAAATGGGTTTATGCTCTTAATCCTGCACACAAATGTTTGTGCTTCTGATCCCATTCCGCCAATTTAACGATTTTCTTTATTTGAAGAAAGGGCTTTTATTTTCTTTACAAGGTCCATGAGCACCTCTGAAGCTATACCACTTCTTCAGTTGTTGCTAGGTGTGCACGTACATTCTACTAAACTGAGAAAAGACATGAGAAAACTTAGGACAACCCCATAAAAAAGACATGCGGTGGTTTCTCCGGTACAGGACGCTTCTCTGCTTCTCCACCCCTGTCGCTTTGCTGCTGTTAAGAACTTTGCAGCGCCCATGCTCTGTTTCCATTGAGAGTTCCCCTGCCTGTATTATGTACTGCATGAAAAGGCTTTCTTTATATAAAGCTATTTATTATTATTAATTTTTAAATAGTGCATAAGCTTGATTGTGATAATCAAGAAAATGTGCAGGCTCAAAACACACTGGGTAAAACCTATACCCCACCCAACCCCTTCCCCGAGCTCCTGATGATACTCTAATCCATCAGCATGACTAGACGTTATTGTATTTCACAGTGTCATGAGCCTAGCTGGTATTGTGATAACAGCCTATGTGTGTAGTTATGCTATTGTGGTATAATATCTGCCAGTATGTAGATATTGGGCTTATCTCATTGTACAATTTTCTGGTAATGTTGTTTTTTCCCTTTAATTACACTTTTAAACAGCAAAGTGCATTTTCCAGCCATAAATCACTTACATTAAAACATCTGTAGCCCAGATAAAGCTGACTCGTAATCAGTGTGCATGCTGAACAGTGCAGGATTGCTGTAGGGTCCAATCAGTTTGTAATCAGTGTTTTTTATTATTATTATTATTATGATATTTATTTATTTATTTATTTTGCAGTTACATTTTGGCAAAGCCTGCCCTGTGTTGTGCCTTGCTCAAAAAGCTGTCTGGTTCAAAATGTGCTGAACAAGCTGTTAAGCTTCGACTGAAATGAGTGGCTGAAATTTATTTTTTTCCTCAAGTCTGGATCATTGGGAAAACAGAGATACCTTTGCTTTCTGATATCCTGCAACTTCACAACTTTTAGTCCATTTTCCCTCAGCTCATCACTTTAGTGACATCACATCCATGAGGAATTTAATTTGAACTGGCCTGTGACCTGATGTGCTGTTTTAATGATGAAACATCTGTGCTACGCTTGGTGTATAATTCTGTTAAAAAGGAAATGGAAGATTAATTTTGCTATAAATCATCATAACTTGATTTTTAGGTAAATATGGAGGAGTAATTGAGAATGATCTGTGATGATGATGATGATATGCACGTATGAAGGGCTTGCAGTTAAGTTTGATCTTTAGATTGTATGTCACATCGAGGCACATCACACGACCCCGTCGTTGATTATTTTCTTGTAACAGCATTTCCCCGATTGTTTTATTCCCTCCATAGGCAGTCGTGGCCTAATGGATAGAGAGTCGGACTTGCAACCTGAAGGTTGTGGGTTCGAGTCTCAGGTCCGGCAGGGATTGTAGGTGGGGGGAGTGAATGACCAGCGCTCTCTCCCACCCTCAGTACCATGACTGAGGTGAGACCCTTGAGCAAAACCCCCAAAACCCCCAAACTGCTCCCCAGGCACCGCAGCAAAAAAGGCTGCCCACTGCTCCGGGTGTGTGTTCACGGTGTGTGTGTGTTCACTACTGTGTGTGTGCACTTGGATGGGTTAAATGCAGAGCACAAATTCCGAGTATGGGTCACCATACTTGGCCACAAGTCACTTCACTTCACTTCACATAAATGTTCTTGGCTTGTTTAAGATGAAACTATAGGTTCATTGACATTGAAAACACAGTTTTGCCCTAAAAGTGTTGTATTGCACTTCATTTTTAGGTTTTTGTGAGATGTGGTTGAATTTGTATACAGCCAGCAGAATCCAAGTGTATTCAGTAATGAGGTCTTCTGGTGCCAAAATTGATCAAAAATCCACACATTAGCAAAATTTCATCTCATCTCAAGGTTCTTTCATCTTGTATCCCCCATCAGGCAGCTTTATAATTGCGTGCCAGATTTTTTAAAGGAGTATCTAAAAATGTCCTTTCAGTTTTTTTTTTTTTCTTTTTCTTTTTTTGGGACAGTATTGTGTGTGTGTGTGTGTGTGTGTGTGTGTGTGAGGCGGCATGCTCTCTCTGAGGCCTTCTGTGTTTCGTTCCAGAGCAGGTCGAGAGCATAGCAGATGTTCGGGCTCTCTGGCACTGTGCCACCCATCTGTGGCAGCCTGTGTGTAATTAAAGCTCAGCAATAGCCACGGCGAGGTAAAAACCAGGGCACTTGTGTTGTGGATACCGTCTCTGGAGTTTGTATTGTTTAACCGTGCCTCCTTCCTGTTTACTCTGCTCGCCTCATGTTCACCAAATCCTCACATTTATAGTCAGTTTGAGTGCAGATTACACACTTACATGGAAATGTATAACTGAAGCCACATGGGATGGTCTATCTGCGGATGTGGATTTTGATACAATGTGTTGATGTCTTCAGAAATGCTCCAGGACGTTAGCACTTTCTGTTGCTCATTGAACAGTGGATTTTTAGGAAATGAAGATGCTCATAAAAAGGTTGTGAATGCCGGATTGAGATATTTGGCTCCCAGAAACAGTCTAGAGAACAAACTCCTGTGTCATGGCTCTTTAAAGAGCACGGTAGTGAAAAATATAATTTATTCTGGAATCATCTGCGTTTATTAAATATGTAGAGTGCCCTGTTTCATTCATTACCTTACTGCAAGGAGGCCATGGACCTCCTTCTGCTCGGCTTTGATGTGCTTTTAGAGAAGAGTCTACCATCCTCCCCTCCGTCTTGCTCCAGGGCATTGTGGGAAGGCTCGGGATAAGATGAACCAGAGCAGGATCATACATATATATATATATAGAGAGTGCTCTAATCGCCACCATAATTATTGTTGTTTAATGCAGCTGGTTGAGTAAGAAGTGTTAGCTTTCAGGTCATATGACGAGCTAACACTGACTATACCATAACAACACAGTTTGTCCTATTTGATATTTGGCATTTATCAAATTATGTCATTAGAATTATTTTAAAGATCGATAGATGATATGGGTCATAAGCTATGATTTTAGTTTCTCAGCTGTGTTTAGGACAGTGTGAATGAGTCTTCATGTTCATCTGTTAAATGGAGAGTTTGTAAAGGAAGACATCTTTTGCTATAGGAAAACCTTACAGTCTGACACGTGCACATTTTCTTCAAATAAAATGGTTATTCTCCTTTACTAAAGCTGTTATAATATTCAGTATGATATGTCAATAGGCTAAAATTTGAAAGATTTCATTTCATTGAATTATATGAAAAATCATGATCTCTGTTCATTTCACAATGCAATTCGATTCAAAAACAGATTTGATTCTGCTGAATTTGCACTTTTGCTGAATTTACCACCATTACATGAAACAGAGCCCCACTATTTCTCCTTCATATCACTTCACTGTGACTAATGAGCACTCTTGACTCCCTAATGTGATGAAAGTTTTATACTAAATAGCAGTTATTTTTGCTCAAGGGTTTAGGTATTGCAGTATGAAAAGTGAAAGAATGGTGAGTGAGAATCCTGATGTCAATTCTACTCCAAAAATCGTGATTCCTATTTCACTGATAATTAAGACTGATTTGAAGATGTTTTTTCGCATCCAGTCTGGAACAGGAGGAGGAGTTGTTACTCTCACAACCAAACCGATATTTCTTGCTTAAACACAAGCTCTATCTCGACCCTACAGCATGAGCTTTAACAAAAGCCGTGTGTGTGTGTGTGTGTGTGTGTGTGTGTGTTTTATTCTCTGGTCATTTGTCACTGTATAGCTCATGAAGACTGACATTATCTCTTCTGCTCTCTCTCTCAAACCTCCCCTCAGTCTGACCGGCTCAGCTCTCTTGACGCATGAGCAACTCTTTGACAGAAAGGTGTGTGTGTGTGTGTGTGTGTGTGTGTGAGGAGGGTGAGTAAGGGAGATCTGGCGAAGGGCAGTGACACCCGACCGTTGTAATCTGCTTTAATTTGTTTCAGAGTTGTTGTGTTGTATCTCTGTGTGTTTGCGGTGAGGGTTGGTGATAGCGTGCAGCTCATCACCATGTTGATGGTTTCCAATGGTTACCATAGACACCACCATCGCAGATAACACATATTTATTTATATGACTGTATGAGCACAGGCCCAAACACCACCTCCATTTATGTCCCTCTCTCTCTCTCTCTCTCTCTCTCTCTCTCTCACACACACACACATACAGATGTGTGTTACTCCCACTCAAGTAATGACTGAACTGTAAGTGATGGTTTTTTTGGTTATATTGCACTCATCCATCTTTCCTTATGGGCTGGCGTTAATTAGCATTATTTCAACGTTCCACATTGCTTTTGCATATTCAGTCCTTCACTCTCATTGTATTCTTTCTTTCTTATTAACCCCAGGCTATGCTCTGTTTCTCTCCCTGGAGTCCTTTGGTTCACTCCACCCTCTGGATATTCTCCTCCCTCCCTTCTTTTTGCTCTTCCCCCTCTTTTTTTTCCTCCTCCCCCTCTCTGCTACTGAATGAGCCAGTCATGCCCCCCCTCCACTCACCTCCTCCTTCTCCTCCTCCTCCTCCTCCTCCCCTGCCGTTTTCTCCCCCTTTTCCCGGCTGTTCATTTGCCGCACAAACTCCACACACACGCACTCTCTATTACCCTCACGTCCATCTGCGACCAGGAGGCTTTTCTGCATGGCGGGATTTTGCTGTTATTGCAGTGTAAAGGCGTGTGGAATATAAAGGCTGTGTGCAGAAACGAGGATTCTGTACGTGTACGTGTGCGAGTGTGTGCATGTTCGAGTGTGTGTGTGTGAGTGTATTTATAAGCACAGATTGGAGGGATAGTATAGTACAATTGGCTGGATTTCTAAGCAGTTGGAGTTCTCATCTTTAATGGAAGGACTATACCACGGTAAGCGTGTTTCCCTCCCACTCAGCACCGTACTGAAAGGACACATCTGAATATAGGTGAAACTGTGACCGTGGCTGTACCGTGTGTGTGTGCGCGCACGCGCTGCCTTTAGTGTCCATGTGTGCTCTTTGAAGGAGAAAGAATGAGTGGGTCTCTCACAGTTTAAACACAGACATTAAAGGTGAATTCTTGTGGATTTTAAACATTTTTCGGCTCTGATTTTCACCACTATTCGATTTGTCACTGCAGTCGTGTAGATGTGGAAAACTCCAGCCGTGGAGAGAAGATTTCTCTCATTTCGTCCATTCATCTGTCCTCCTTTGGCTTGGCGCCATCGAGTGTGTAACATCTACTTTGCTGAAGTGGTGATTGCATCATTACAACCTTGGTGAATAATAGAGTGTCACTGTGACAGATAGCCTCTCTCATTTCTTAAACGTTACACTGAGTGGACCGGGCGAGTCACGGCATCCTTCTCAGTACTGGTTAATGTTTAATGCTGCTTTTATTGTTTTGTTCTCTTTGACATATTGATCGAGATTTATCTTTTTCACAAAGCAAGTGGTCTTTTTGCTGTTTGCATTGCAGCACCAGTGGCTTTCCGTAGGAATGTAGGTAATGACATGAAAGGACATGAAAGTCTTGACATTAAGCGTAAAGTGTTCATTATGAAATACACGTTAAACACCTGATGTTTGGTCAGAGAACACAGTACAGACTTTTAAATGCACTGCATTTCAGGTAGGGATGGATAATATGGACAAAAATACACATTATGGGATTACAATGAGGAATTCTGAGATATGATAAAGTAACCACTTTAATGTGACTATGTCTGCAAAATACAGATACTAAAAATACAGATACTGAAAACAATTGATAGCAATGATGGTGAAATAACAAAATAATATTGTGCAAGGAAGTGCAAAATTATATCAGTAAACAGCTATTTATTGTTCACACTGATGCAGTTTGTGCTGCGCTACTGAGGTAGCTTATACTGTGATCATAAAAATACAGTGAATCATGCAATTTCATATCTGTGTGTTTACATGCAAATTAACGTACGTATTTGTGTGCAGTCGGGATCTGAGACTCAGATTGTCAAAGCCATTATTGGAGTGAAACACAACATTATAGTACCAGATTTTACATATTATGTGATCTGAATGAGTGACTATGCTGTGAATGTGTGCAATGACTTATAACACACAGATCCTACACATGAACAGGACAAAACTTGTCTCAAAGCATGTCGCAGTTACACCTGTGGTGTTTTACTAACAGAAGCTTGAAGAGAGTCAATTCAGTGAATAAGAGAATTCAGCACTGGATCAGAAACTCAGTTCTGATATCATTATCATAAAAAAAATTACATTGGTTCTTAATTTATGTGTCCGGAACCAGTGTCAGTTGTTTGTAATTGCGTGGTGGATAAGTATTTCTGAGTGGTTATTTATCAGCAAAAACCAACAGGAAGCAGATTTTCTCGGGGTGATAAACATTTGATATGTATTTTTGAATGTAACTTGCATGAATTGTTTCATACGCTTCTTGGTGATGTACCTTGATACTGTTACTGCTGCTTGTTACTGCTTCGTGGTCACACTTTTGAGTTCAATTACTTTACCTTAATAAAAAGTAATGTATACTTCTTTTATTTAGTGTTAACATATCCAGCTAGCTAACACAACATTAATTTATTCTTGTTAGCTTACAAAATGTGCTCGCTCATACGGCATAGCATAATAATATTCAAGCATAGAATGATAATAGTCCAAGTCTAACTCAACTTTTGTCATCAAAACCTCACTAGAAATTAATTTTAATAAAATTTCAAATATGTACAGTGTAACTTGATGTGGAAATTCACATCTTAGACCAATAACACGAACACTTTTGGCTGTGTTGACTTCTGAATAGATCTTCGTGCTGCGTTTACGCGTGTCAAGTCGGCTAAATGTAGTGTAATTTCTTTGCTCTTTAAGTATGATAGTCATTGTTAAATGATCCACCAAAGCACAACACTGGGTGATGACATTCACTTTTGCTTGCCTGGTACTTCCATAGGCTAGCTCATTCATTCATTCATCTTCAAGCTAATAAGCGTTAGAAGCGTTATATGCTGGTCAGGATCCGGGTGAATCCGGATTTGAATCCGGATTTGTGAATCCAGATTTGTCCACCTTTGCTGTGTGTTGTAAGAAGTTGTATGTATGTAGTGTGTGTGTGTGTGTGTGTGTGTGTGTGTGTGTGTGTGTGTGTGTGTGTTGGGAGCCTGTAGTAGTGTAGGGTAGCGTGGGAGTGGGAGTTGGAATGGAGGCCTCTTGAATGAGGCATGCTCCTATCCCCACACCATCCACCTCCATTTCTGCCCTCAAGGAATGGAATCAAAGAGAGACTCAAAAGGAGGGAGGTGTGTGTGTGTGTGCATGTGTGTCAAAAATCCATAATGAAGATTTACCCATTCTGAGGAGTTAAATAAAATCAGTGTTCCAGCACGATGAGAAGGTTGTAGGTGTATTAATTTTTTAAGCATAAATTTTTTAAGGTGTATTTAAGCATTGTTCAGTCAGATGCACTCTAACAGTCCTCTGGGACATACCATGAGGGACAGTATGTGTTGCATATTGTGTAGGGTTTTTTTTTAACAAAAGATCAATAGTTGTTGGCTAAAATTGCTGCATTTTCTCATTACCTAACCCTGGGCTAAACAGGACTGGAGTGAATGGAATAAATCACACAGATCAGTCGCAGAATATTGACAAATGTTCTGCTGTAGACAGCAATGTCCTTTTTCAGGCAATGTCACAGTAATATCCTTTAATCCAATACTCTGGATATTGTTATGATGTGTAATGGAGCAGCTGCTGATCTGTGCTGTTTGAAGGATGCTGTCTCTTCACTTCCTCTCATTTCCTGTGAGTGGATCAGTACACAGCCACAGAGCCGCTGGCCTTGGACGCCTGACCTTGTCAGAGCTCTGATGGTGCAGCACTCCTCTGTGGTCGAGGATCTTGGGAAATTGAGTCCTTCTGTTTCCGTGGTGCATCCTGCATGGATAGAGAGAGGGATGGAGAGATGGATGGCACGGCGGACGTTGTAATTTCAGTTCAGTGCTGCGGTCATAGTTCAATTGGCCAACTGCTCTCCTCTGAGATGTAACATTTAAGCTGACTTTGTCATGTGCTCTGAATTTTTTCTTCATTTTTGGCTGCAGCAGTATGTCAAATACACACTGGATGGGACGCCAGTCCATCGCAGAGCACCTACCATCATTCACAGCTAGGGGCAATTCAGTGTAGCCAGTCCACCTAGTGACATGTTTTTGGGAGGTGAAAGGAAACCGGAGAACCTGGTCGACATGGGGAGACCATGCACAGAAACTCACAGACAGTAACCCGAGGTCAGGATCATTGTAGAGTGGAAACGCTACCTTCTACACCACTCTGCTGCCCAAAAAGCTCGTCTTATTGCATGAGTCAGCGTTGGACAGGCCACCACTTGGCTTGGAGGCAAGCACTTTGCTCCCACAGTATGTTCAAATGTTATTAGCTGAAAAGGCAAATAGTGAAAATGACATTAACTTTACCATGGTCATAAAAGTGCCTAGTGTCATTTTGATTCAGACATTTGAAAAATTGCTCCCAAGTGAACCACTTGGATGAGAACTGAGATCTTTGATCATAGACAGACCAAAGCTGTACAGAAATAGAGACTAAACTAAAGGAAAAGTTTGATAAGGTTGCATCAAACAAGGGAGGTGTGAATCTAAAAATTTAAAATTAAATCTTAAAAAGCCCACCAGGTTTCAGAAAGAGAACCAAAGACTAAACATAATTCCTAAATATAGATGTTTCATATCAGTATTTTAAAAGGATCATCTCAGTAGCTTCTAGTGGCATTGATTTGACCTTGAGCTTCTCAGGCATTCAGTTAGCATATCCTGGAAGGCACCTAGTAATTTTCAGAGCGCTTTACATCGGGTATGTTAGAAGGAGCGAGTCTGATGATTAGTAGGCTAAGGTGTATCCGTGACCTACAGACACAGAGGAGCCTGCAGTATCACAGCTCAGTCCTGTGGTATCTCCACAGATCTGCATGGTGTTCTTCTGCAGCATTGCTAGTCTGGCTGGGAGGAGGGGAATTCCTGTGTCTCAATATTCCCAGTGCACATTTTATTGTAGTGGGTGAGAGGATGAGGCAGAGGAAGGGAAAGGGAGGGGAAAAATGGAGGTTTTAACCTCTGCCTGCAAACCGTCTGGGCCGATGAAAGGCTGATGAAATCACTGATGGCATGCTTCATGTGTGCGCTCGCTCTTCCTCTGCTCTCCTGTGCGTCTGTGTAATTACTCAGCTCTGTAATTGCCGGGTTGCGCCCGCTCTCACAAAGTAGGAGACTGTCTTCAGCAACAAAGCCTCTCGCTGTCTACAAATGCAAAAGGAGAATCAATCATGGCTGCTTAAATTGCACTGAGCTATTCGTCTCTAGCTCTTTCAGGCCAGCAACATGCCGCTGGACAGTAATGAGGGATCTAGTGAGTGCCTTACAGTTCTCAGTTTTTCATTGACACGGTGCTGCTGATGGAGCCAGTGCTTGTTCAGGGTGAGAGCTTTTATTGCACATGTAAAAATAATAACCGTGAAGGGTTTTACAAGTTGTACTTTTGGCTATGAGTACTGTACAAAGTCAGTCATTCAGCCTCTAATACACAAAGCACAGAGATATTATCGTAGATTACAATTAAGGCAAGACATGCATGATTGAGACCAGCGAATCGCTGAAAGCAAATCGACTCTGTTCGCGATCATTCTGAACATGCAGTTGCTGAAAGACAAGCTCCTATTTAGTTTGTTACAACTGCCAATAAGACCAGTGTTTCTCCCTAGGAACTTTCATTTAAATTAGTGGAGTGAATTTTTGAGCTGAAGTCAAATTGTTTCGATTCATGATGAATTTCAATTTGATTCAGAAGCAATTTTGTAACTTAAGATTCAGTTAGATTCATACACTATCCAGCAGTTTGGTTTAGCGATTCAAACGTCTTTGAGAAATATCTAAATGCATTCTGAAAGGCGTATTTCTGCATTGCTGAATAGCAGAATTCATGAATCCATAATTAGTTTGTAAATGGTACCTGAACCACTCACATGCTGTATGTGGTATGTAAAAAAAATTTTTTTTTTTTTGTACCAATAGGTATTCTGGGAGGAATTCTAATCAATGCATGAAAAAAAAAAAAAAAAGAATTATTACAACCCTAGTTGCAATTAATTGTGTTATTGTTTATATTTTTGCTCGATTTTGCCATTCTTTTTGATTTTTACAACAGCCATGAAAATAACCTGAGTTGCTTGAGTGGTTTCATGCTGAAGAAATGATCATCTCCAAGCTCCCAACCAATTTTCCTGAAACTGATTTGTTCAGTTGAAAAGCACAGAACGGTTCCAGATCAAGCATTAGTTTTGGCATTAAAACTAGCACCTTGTATTTGGAACAGGGCTAAATGACAGACACAGAGAATGAGTGTTCCTCACTTCGTTGTATGTCACTGTATTAAAATATCAATGCGATTAGGACATGGCCATATGTTTTGCATGGCGTTTTGTGAAAAGGTGCCATATATAATGTTTTGATAACCATCAGTTTGATCACCAGAGATCAAAAAGGATAAGAAAAGGCCTGGAGAAATTCGTCCTGGTTTCATCCTCGTTAATCCTGTTAGAGTTGTACTGAGCATGTTAAGCAGCATACCTAAGAGACACATCAGAGAGAAATTATCAGCCTTCTGCAGGTCACACAAAATAGTGCAGTTCAAACCGGATTCTTTATAATGAAAGATATAAAAGAAGCCGTGGTCACAGAGAAAGCTGCTGCTGACTGTATGTGGCGTATTAAAATGTCACTTGCTGCGCTTATCTAAAATTTCACACAGCACCCTTTGAGAGAGCAGATGGGTTAATAGGTTTCAGCCAGAAATCGGCCAAATGATTGACTGAAACCAGGAATTCACTGATCCTGCCCTTGCGAATATGTGTGAAGTTAATTATAATAATAGTACTATATTTTATAATTTAACAAATTTGCAAGCCAAGGCATGGAAAATCTGTACTGAGATAAGAATTGTATTGTTAGTTGAGTATTTAGTTGCACTCATGGTTTTCATGCAGAACGTACGAGCCCTTTGATGGTGCCGCGTCTGAATGGGAAGAGGGAAAAACAATTAATGGAAGTGGATGAAAGGATATATGAGGTAGAGATTTAAAGGAGGGGGAGGAGAGAGAGGGAAGGTTACCTGAGAGAGCGAACAGATGCCGCCTCGTCAGCTAGACACACGCTGTGTCCATGCTGTTGCGAACGCCGGCGTGACTGGGGAGTTGTTGTTGTAAACATGTTTTAGGCCTTATTGCAATATTGGTTTAAGCAGCACTAGTATGTGACTGATGGAGGCATACATCCATGTAAATGTTGCCATAGTGAGAGCGTTGTATGTTGTAGGTATACGTAGTATATAGCTGTTATGTTGGTAAATGGAAGAGGATTATCAGGTTGAACTGCTATCAGGCAGGACGTACAGTCACAAGGCTCCCCACTGGGCCAGCGTAAAAGCGCTTGTTCTATCTATCCATTCGATCACAAGTTCCTGAAGATGCCACAGCCATCCATGGCCAGGAGTCCAGTGAGCCATCTGGAAGCTCATGCATGTGGAAGAGGGGTAGATAGCACTTTTCTCCGAGTGTGCCCTGTGACACTGCTAGTCTTCACTCTCCCTGGTTGGTAGCTGTTGTATGATAGAGGAGAGCTGACTGGTGGGAGGGAATTGGTAGGTGGTCAAGAGAGGGAGAAAAATAGTGAAAATCCAAAAAACAAAAAAGAAAAGGGTAGACAGTGACTTCAAATTCAGCTCACTTTATCAATGTGAAAAATAATTGATTCATTGTGAATTCTCTCTTGTTTGATTCTGCATCAAAGAACAAAATGATATAATCAGCCTTAGGGTTAGGGTTAGGGTTACGTAGACTTACAGCGGGGTCCAAAAGTCTGAGAGCACTAGTGAAAATGCTTCTATTTTACATTCTTTTCTAACATAATACAACAATTTTCATTACAAATTATATAATTGACAACAAAGTAGGATTTTAAAATATTTACATGAATTTCAGAGTTTGTTAGTATTTAGTACGTCCCCTTTCTGCTATAAATGACAGTGTGCACTCGAGCTAGCATGAACTCCACAAGTTTGTGCGAAACCTTATGATCCATTTTGGATCAAATCTATCAAATCCAGATTTTCACTGTGGTCTCAGACTTTTGAATCTTGCTATATATGTAAATTTATTTCAATTTTGTAGTTGAACAATATAGACAAGACCAAAAATTAACATCTGGTAGAGCATGAGATCTTGAACATTCAAATAGTATGACAATGGATTTTGTTTTTGCCTTTGAATATGTAAATATTGTGAACATTCAAATAGTATGACAGCTTTTGAATGAAAATTCATTAAGCCAAGTGTTTTTACAATGGGTGGAAATTTATTGGTGATTTAAGTGGTTATACTGGGGAAAATCATAGTGTATGTTATAGGGGAAAAAAACCCAAATTCACCACAATGCATGCTTCATACTTGTGTTATAATTGCATTGTGGCACTTTGAATAAAAAGTAAAATGTTTTGTGAGGTGGCTAGACATTCTCACCCCTAATATGAGAAAAAATGCAAAATAGGTTATATGTAGCTTAAGCCTGATGGCCTTTCATACATAATATGTTCTCATGTTAATACTGAACTACGACTCTGCCATATCCCAGATGCCATATCTGCCCATCACTGGGACCGTTTATAAAACCCAGGTGGACTAGCAAGAGGCTTTTTTAGGGGGGGATTTTGCTGCTCTGCCAACACTTGCGGTGTGGGACTGCTGCATCCCTGCTGGCACATCACTGCACTTGATTTTTTATTTTTCCCGACATCTGTTTGACTTGCTCTCAGAGGATTAAGCGTTAGTCTTGTTGCATATGATGAGTCGTTTAAAGATTTGTCAGCTAAACACTTTGCTGCTTTTGAGTGTCTCTAGGATAAGTGCATCAAGTTATTTGGCACAGATCCTCAGACTGGCAGCAGTTTTCTTCTTTGGAGTCTGTGCTGAGCCTGAACACCCTGTTAGCGAAGACAAAGACAGAAGCGAGGCTTCTGCTTGTATTCAGTGTGTATTCACCCAGCTCAGCTAAACGTCCGAGCTCACTGGCCGTATATCTTCTGTGTGGATTGGATGGAGGTTAAGGGTAAACAGAATATGTGAGACTATAAGATAGGTCTCTTGCTGACAGATTGTGAAGCAGGTGTTTGGGCTTCAGCCAGTCTGACAAATTTCTGGGAGGCAAACAGAAGGGCAGGGTGTTGATCTGACCCCGAGTCAGCATCCTCGTTTTCACCGATTGATGTATTTGCCAATCTGGGTTCCAGGGGTCAGGGTTCGTACTCAGAGAGCGGTGATAAGTCTATTAAATATCACACCTTGCCTGTGCAGCAGGAGACCACAGCGCATGCAAAGAGGTAATGGAAGTTTATTAAGGAAAGCTCTCCTGAGGGTCAAAGACCATCAGGACATAATAGCTAGGCTAATCATGTGAGCTCTGGAGAGTCAGTCAGTGCACATGGTATACACCTCCATTCACATGGTTCAATCAACTGGCTAAATATATTGATTATCTAGTGTCCTATATGAAAGTAAATGTGTTAATCAGAGCTCCTTTACAAAGCTAGAACCATTAGCTATCTAAAAACTCTTGAAGAACCCTAAGTTGTGAGAATAGGGAACTAGAGTGATGTTGGACAAGCTACACCATAGGATTTGTTTGAAGAATTTCATTAGTATTTGTTGTTTATCATGTTATTAGTATTTTGAATAAGATTTTCAATTCATACATCACTTGTTGCTATGTCACTACAGTCCCAGCTTCTTGCGTAAGAAATGAATAGTTGCTTTATTGCTTTATTGCATGCAGGGTGAACGTGGGGTTAAGCTTGAACATGAAACTGCCTTCCATTAGGCCTCCATATCAGACCTCATAAAGAAGTCTGACAATGGTCTGCTCAATAAATAATTGAGGCACCATAATGTAAGTTCAGCCCCATTAATGTGGTGGTGTAGTGCTCTCTGGATGATAGATAGCAGGTTTTAGGAAATGAGTCTGACAGTCCCATTTGTAAAAAGAGTCCTGACCTGTCTCATGGAGCACATACCACTCAGCTTCTGCCTCCAAACAGTATCCCTTTTTTATAGCCTTCAGCATGGCGGCGTGCATAGACGCAGCGCCTTCACCAGCTCTCTCCAAACGATCTTTTTAGTTTGTTACTCAGCTTTTCATTATGCTGTATTATTCTGTGCTCCAACTGATGTGGAAGTTAAATATAGAAACCTAAAGGCTTCTTTAGTTTTGTCCCTCAGAAGGAACCCTTTAACGGTTCTATGTAGAACTCTACAACATAATGTACATTCTTCCTTTCAGAAAAGGGTTCAAATAAAATCTTTGGGACACCAGGAAATAACTAGATTTGCATTTCCCTGAAGAAAATACACAGTGCTTACAAGGACCAGGAAGTGATTGAGAGAAGGAAAGAAGGATGGATTGATGGATGGATGGGTGGATGGATGAATGGAAGAAAGGATGGGGTGATGGATGGAAGGATGAATGAAAGGAAGGATGGATGAGTGGATGGAAGTATTGAGGAAGGAAGAATTGAGAAAGGAAAAAAGAAGGAAGGAAAAACAAAGAATGGAGGAAAGTAGAAAATAAAAAAATGGTGGAAAGAAACTAAGGTAGAAAGAAAGGAAGAATCAATTGGGAGAACGGAAGAAACAATGGGGAAAGAAAGAATGAAAGCAGGAAAGAAAGAAAGAATGCGGGAGAAAAATGAATGGAAGAAAGAAAATAAAACATAAGTGAGGTAAAGACAGAAAGAAAGAATAAAACAAAAAAAGCGAAGAAAAAAGAAAGGAAAGGTGATACCGTGATACTGAGGAAGAACAAAAGGGAGAAACAATATGAGAGAGAGAAATGAGAAAAGCAGAAACAAACGAAAGAACAACAAAATAAGAAAGAAACAGAAAGAGAGAGAGAAGAAACTTTTTCACTTAGCTTTATAGTCCTCTATTTGAAATGTATTTTTTGGGTGGAGTTGAGCAGCTGCTTGGACTTTATCAGTGTGTTTACAGTGAGCAGCTTTCTGTTCCTTTCTCACTGAAATGTGTTCAAATGTCTAGTACAGATGTGCTGCACAGAAATCCCCAAGTATTCCTTTAATGTGCTGTTTCTTCATTACACAGTCTAACGCACACTGTAACGTGTTTCACTCTGTGTTTTTAGAAGATGTAAATTGTTATTTACTGCTGGGGATAAACAAGCAGTTGAGCGTTGTTTATTACAGTGGAAGAGGAATGACCCAGTTTTTTTGTTGTTGTTGTTTGTTTCTACTAGGAGCTGTGATCATGTGACACTCATTTTGATTTGTAGAAGGTCTGAGAAGAGATCTCTATATTTACGAAAGCTTTTCTTTTCTGTCTAATATGTCATCATACCATTTATTCATTTGTAGAAGTCCAACAGTCAGGTTAAAATGAATGAATGAATGAATGAATGAATAAGATAACTATACATGACTGTTAAATTGAACTGGATTAAAGAATAAAACTGAATATGTGCTTTTTATTTGTATTAGTTATTATAGTATTGAGGTGGCTGTATGGATGTGTTTGGATGTTTTACTGCCTCTTGTCTCTATCCAACACACACACACAGAGTGTCTCCTACACTTATATACTTCTCCCGTGTATATACGCTTCTCTCGATCGTTCTTGGGGCTTTTTGTGTAACCTGAGTCCTGTGCATGAGCTTTTTTCCCCTTCCTGTCCATGTAGCTCAGACACATCCTGAATCGTTTAAAAACAAGCTCTGAGTTGCTAAGCCTCAGTGACATTAGATAGCCACACTTGGCATCCATACTCATCCATTCATTTAAGCTGATCCCTGTGCAGCTTGTTTAATTTTTACAGGCTGCTTTTATACTGTACATTATTTACTGTGCTTTCAGTATCTTTAAACTTAATAATGCCATAACTAATAAGGGGAATTAGTGAGTGTGTCCCAGATTTGTGAGTGTGAGCGCAGGCAGGGGGTGCTGTGTGTTCAGGCCAGTCTGGCTGCAGGCTTCCCCTGACGGATTAAGGCTGACCCACAAAACCACATGCTGCCAAATGTCTGTGCCAAATGTGCTAAAATGACTGTCTCACTGACCCTCTCTTTCTCTCTCTCCACAGATATTTCAAGAATTTCCTATTACACAGGTGAGTGCCTTTTTTTTCCCCCACCTTAAACCCCTCTCCCAAGAGAGTAATCCCAGTGACATGCTGTCATATTAGTCATATCATCCCTACTGGAAATCAGGATTTATCAAGAAAAAAAATCATGCATTTGTGTACAGCATCCTGTCCTACACCGTCCTGTCCTGTACCGCTGTGACTCCTGTTATCTCTCTTCAGATCAAGAGTTTGACAGGTTGATGTGTGGATGTTGGACGATAATGGCTGTCAAAGCATTTGCCTTGTCGTCGATAGATCGTGAGTTCAAATCCCACGGCCATCCACTGCCGGGAGCCAAGTGCGCAAAATTGACACTAGTCAACCATGGGCTTCTGTGAGCTCCTGTATGCAGAAGAGGGCAGATAGCACTTTACTCTGAGTGTGTTATGCTGTAAGGCATCATGGACAGCAGCTTGAAAAGGCTGGTTTCATGTGTCTCAGAGGAAGCACACATTAGCCTTTACTCTCCCCAGCCGATAGCTGTAATATGATAAAGGGAGAGCTGGATCGATGTGACCAAATTTGGGAGAAAAAATGGGGAAAAATAATAAACAAAAAAGTTTTGTATCCAGTTTCTTTGCTATATACGCAGATATTTGTTTCACACTTGGTGAAGTAGGCAGCTTTCTTGATGCCTTGCTAATTATTCTGTACTGTCTCACAAGTCACCATCTTAGAAGGCAGTGCTTCAGGAGTTATGTACGTACCTGTAAGGTTTGAGATGGACTAAAAGCTTTAAAGACAGCAATATGTCACATGATTGCTAAGATATTGAAATACACTGACATGGTCTTTAACCCCAAAAGTACAGTTAGAGAGAATAAGGCAAATATTTAGTGACCTCACCAGCTATTTATCATCAGAAGTAAAATCTTAAGTTGAAAACATTTTGAAATGAAAAAAAAAGTGTGTGTGAGTGTGTGTGTATATGCAAATTGTGTGTGCATAGTCCTCTGAGATGTTTAGTGGGAGATATTTTTGGTGCTATTGTCCCTGTGTTCAGAAGTCATGGTGCGCGTGTGTGTTACAGCAACACGTGTAAACAACATTAATATTTCATGCGCTTCGTGTGTTGGAATGGAAACGGGGGCGTTTGGGGAGGAAGTGTGTTTGAGTGGCATTTTCCTCCTCTGCCTGATTTATCATGGAGTGTATGATAATGTATGATGTGATACAGCGTGAAATGATTGGGGGTTTTCTTCAGCCCTACATTGTCAATCATATGAGTGGCATCAAGAGGCTCCTGGAGAATACTTTGTTGTTCTTTATGTTTTTACCAGAAATGAGAATCTCTAACGAGAATACACATCTGGATACAGCTGTGGCCAACAAACAAACAGCAGTGGGCTTCCAAAGCCTCATATCAGAAGAGGGAGAAGTTTTTGTAAGTCAGCATTGTCTGACTGATAACAAGCATATGTATCTGTGTGTGTTGCATGTGTGGAGAACAGATAACATGAAGGAAAATTTAGGTCAGATAACACTGACTTTGAACCTCTTTCAAGATGATGTTACTCATCTGGATGTTAAAAGAGTACGGAATGGTAAAGTGTGATGTAAAAAAAAAAAAAATCTAAACTGTGACAGCTCTTTGTTCACAAAGGAACTTTTTAGAAATCAGGGCCTTAAAGCCCTAATGAGCAAACTGTGTTCATGGCAAAGAAAAACTTCTTATTAACCTTATGCTGCCTTAACAATATCAAGCAACCAACAAGGGAAACACGTAATCATTTTATTGGATTACAGCAAGACGAGTTCAGCTATAGAACACAAAAAGAGTAGACGCTTTGGTGTTAGAACTCTACTTGAAAACTGTCCGGGGGAAAAAATTGCACATACGGAGTAATAGATTAATATGAGACATAGAGTTCAAATATGTTAATGACTATAATATAATTTTAGTGTAACAATAAATTGATTTTCAAATGTGTTATTTTACACTGAAAAAGGAAGAACATTCCTCCCGGTGATTTTTTTTTTTTTTTTTTTTTTTTTTTTTTTTTTTTTTTTTTTTTTTTTTTTTTTTTTTTTTTTTTTTTTTTTTTTTTTTTTTTTTTTTTTTTTTTTTTTTTTTTTTTTTTTTTTTTTTTTTTTTTTTTTTTTTTTTTTCATAAGGCAATTTATTTGTCATTTATTGAAGAAGACTTCAGTCAGTTTCAGCGCTTTGATGTCAAGCTGTTCCTTTAAGTTCTTCTTTCACGGGAAAGTCTTTAGGATGGAGGACTTTGAGTTTTATGGTGTCTTACTTATGTGACAAGCTGCATTTTTGTCTTATTAACTTCAAGAAAGAGGAAAAAAAGAGAGGCTGGTGAGGGAATGACTGTTTATAGCTTTTAGTGATAACAGAAGTTAACTTGTTTCATGGACGTTCCACAGCATTAAACATAGCTATGAATAGATTAGTTGGCAAATTGCTGTGGTTTAAGAGGAGTAAAACATTTTGGGACATGCTGTTATTGGAAAATAATCATCTCTGGAGCAGTAACAGTAATTCCGCTTCACACCACCCAGTCGTTGATTATTTTCCGCCGTCATGTGTGTGTAGGCGTGCGTGCGTTCATGCTTTCGTAATTAATTTTGGCATTTTGTGAAGTGGATTAGGATGCTTGTGGAGAGCTCTCTATTTCTAAAGTTCCGCTCCCCTCTGCAGAGTCTAATGAAGTGTTATTACTCTTAATATAGAGCTCATAGTTTGCTGTAATTACTCAGTGTTGTCACCTTTAATGAAGCACTTTGGTTTCGTGCCCTATAGAGTCAGTACTCAGCCGAGCAATTAGTCTTCCCACTGTTACTGTGGGATCTTTATATGAATGTGCTCTTCCTGTTTTCTAGTGTATGCCTTATTTTTTTGTTCAGCTTTATTGTGTGTGTTCTGAACTGCACAGTCATTAGTGTTGTGCTGGCTGTGTACAGCATGATGCACAGCCCAAATGATGCAGTTCTGCTTTGGTTAGGTTGACTAGTGTGCACAGAGCAGCACTGATCCTAGATCAGCATTCATTCTCTGATTTTCTTATGAGTGCTGCGCAATGATTAGTATACTAAACTGATGCTGGTCTAGGATCAGTTCTGCATACTAATCCTGATGCAGCACACCTAAGAATATCAGGAAATGAGTACTGACTTAGGGTCAGTTCTGTATACAAAATAGATGAATGCTGATCTGATGCATCACATGCTGGGCCATGGTTAGCATGCCAAACTGATCCTACAGCAGCATTTATTATTAAGTTTCTTGTGAGGGCAGGGCTGTGATCAGCATGCAGAACTGATCTCAGATCAGCTTTTCATCATTTCAATTTCTGACATAAATAAATGTGCAGGTATGATTCTAGAGCAGCATTCATATGCTGAGATTGTTTTGAGTGCCTGATCAATATTCAAAACTGATCCTAAACCAGCATTCATTTTCTGTGCTTCATATGAGTGCCCGGACATTATCAGTATGCAGAGCTGATCTTGGATCAGAGTTCATTTTCTGCTTTTGTCAGGAGGGAGAGTCCATTGTCAAATAGATGCTAGAGCCCTTAACTATCTGAAAAACCATTAACGAATCGTGTCATCTTTGTGAGCAGAACACCTGCTAAAATGCTTGTTTTTGTATCATGTCACATCTTTGTAACACTTTAACCTTGATGCTTTAACATGGTACATTCCCTTTAGACACAGATGTAATAGGTCTGGCCTTATGGCTTATTATGATATTTGTGGCTCCATTTTCTCAGACTCTGAAAGATGATTGACAATTAATCCAGGTCAAGGATTAGGAACCCTTGAATGTTGAGATCCATGTGAAAGAGACTTGAAAGAATTGCTCTGGATTGTGGCCTTGCAAAAACACTTAAACCTAATGGAGTAAATGCTATATGCTCTAGCATAGCTGACTTGCAGCTGTCAGAGAGGAAGAGGATGAGAAGGGTAAAGAGGAAGAGGAAGTGAAAGAGCAGGTTATAAGTGCTAAAGGAAGGGACTCGGACATCTGCTCAGTATCAGCTCTGCCGCAGAAAGCCAGGGACAACAGCTTACACCCTGATTATAATTTGACATCAACCATTTTCACGCACTTCCTTTAGATTTACTTGTTATCCACTCTAGTGCTATACACCATATGTTCTGTCTTTCTGTTGTCCATCTTTGTCTTGACAATATATGGCCACAATTTGAATAGTACTTCACATCCCTTGGGTTTTCTGTCACAATAGGGACATTGACAGCCCGCTTTCATAATGAGGCAGCTCCAGCTGTGGCAATAACACCTTCTGCTCACAGATTTATTTGTTGACTTCTTGCAGCACGTTTCAGCACCGCCAATCTGCTGTGTGTTCAGCGTCAGCTCTGGTGACGGAAATATGACCATTTTTGTGAAAGGCCTTTGTGTGTGTGCATGTGTGTGAAGAAGACAGTGGGCCGGACATGAGGGTTTGTGTAAGGAAGGGGAGCCCACCTCTCCTGTCTTAACCTTTTTCCTTTTTTCTGTTAAGCCTTTGTGTGAGAGATCCGTACCCCACTGTTAATGTGAATGGCTGTTTTGGGGAAGGTCCGTGGACTTCCTTGTCCTCCTCCTGCTGTCCTGGTGCTGATACTGTGAACATTAGTCTGATATTGCGGAAATTCTTGGCTGGAGCTGAAATACAGGGCTCTTTGGACTGAACACCCAATGTTTCCCAATATTCAAACTTGGAAATCTCGCTCTAGAGGCTACTGCATTGCCACTGTAGTTGTGCATCAATATTTACATCCCTTTAATTCAGAAGCACTCCCAAGAATAAGATGGAATTGCTGAAATGAAAATGGTTAGCTTGAGTGCTCTGTAGTCTGAGACACGGCTCTTGGTGTGTGGTAACAGAAGGTCTAAGCAGATTCCAGACTGAAATGCAGCCGATCTGGTATTTCCGTCATGTCTGAAGAATAGTCGTATCAGACTCTGTGAATGGCTTGGCTTAATGCTATCTCTGCTTTCCAGGAATGCAGGACTGAAACGTGCTCCTGGCTTCTCTGTGTGTCTTTTGAATGGACGTCAAACACAGGGAGATCCCCTGCTGATAAGCACCGAGATCAGCTTTGTACTGAATTCCACCCCCTCAGCTTCCCCCTGGACCTCTAACGCTGGAGACTAGGGGATTGAAAACACACACACACACAAACACACACACACCCCTACCTCTCATCTCACTCATATATTTACTAGAATTGTTATTGTGCTTTTGTTAACAGCTACACTAGGGATTTTTATATCATTTTTATATCAGGGAATTATAGCACAGTATTTTCAACATTTTATTGTATGTCATGGTACACACACTTTTTTTGGCAATGTAAAAATTAGGGATGCAGCAAAATTTTGACCCCTGAAAATCACCAGCTAAGAAAGTAAAAACCGCTAAATTTTGACCCAAAATATGACTCTTGTTTTGTCCACTTTTCCACTACAGGACCATCATACCATTTGAAAGCATGACACCCTGCTCAATACAACACATTTAAGAGTTTTATTTTTCATTTTATTTGTTAAATTTATTGTCAGCTGAGTTTTTGTGTTATAATGCTCTAATGAAAGTGATCTTGTTTTTTAATCATTGGGTTTGTCTTTTTAATTACCACTGAAGTTGTTTAATTTATTTGACATTTATACAAAAGCTAAAAGAAAGTTATTTAATAACAATCAATAACTGCTTTTGAATTTTGGTTTTGTTTTTAGGTCCAGAGTGACCTGAATTTTGTTTGTTTAAATTACCATGTAGTTTTTCAATTTATACAAAAATTCTAAAACGCTATTTTTTTAGTAATTTAAAAGCCATGCTGTTTTTTTTTGTGTTATTTGTGGTCCAAAGTGAGCTGAATTTCTTTTTTATCCCAGGTGACTCTCAAAAAGTTTGCAGTAATTAATGTTTGACTGCAGACTGGTTGCCTTCGTCATCTTGCTCAGCTGAGATAGAAATTGTATTTGATCGTCTCTATTGGTTTGCGGATTTCTACTGGTGTCTCTGATACTGATAAAATTCATACACTGCCCTAGTGACTGCAAATCAATCATCGCTAAATGTTCAGGGAATTGTATTCATTTTTGGATGATGTGGGATTAAAAGATGTTCCTGAGTTTAATGTAGGCTGCTTATTATTGCACCAGGTTACAGACAGATGCCTCTGTTCAGCGTTAAGGATAGAAGTGGCCTACATCAGTGCTGGTAAGTGATTGATTGTGCTTAAGGGCACTAGGGTGAGATTATAACATTATGTTAGCATCTGCATTCTTCACAGCCTTTGTGAATGAATCTGAGGACGCAGAGGAGTGTTTATTGGGCATACTGGTCAGAGAGGCAGATGCAGGGCCATGAGCAGGGTCAGGCCTGATTTGCGGCCTGGTTTGCTTCAGTAAACAGCCGTGGGACGGACTGAATGGGGAATGAGAGGGAGATTTGCATATTAATGAGCTTTGGTAGAGCTCCTCTGACCCCTCCTTTCCTCTCTCTCTCTCTCTCTCTTTTCTCTGCAGTTGCCACAGAGAAGCTGTGGAAAACGCACAGGCTTGGTTCTATATTTCTCTCTATCTCTCTTTCTTACCCTATTGCAGCACAACACTGCAGAACATATTCTCTCACTCTTTCCTCTCTCTGTGTTGTTCTTTTCTCGTCTCTGTGATTTAAGGCTGCGTTCTCCAAGCTGACTTTTAACTCAGCTGTGGCCTTTTTCTTTGGTTGAGGGTCAGTTCTCAGGCCTGGCCTCTGGCAGGTTGGCATTAGCATCCAGTGGCAGACCAAATTGGATTGGATCATCGGCTACACCCAGGACCGGAATCTCGCTGTATTTCCTTGCTGGATCTGTATTTTCGGCTGGACTGTAAGCAGCTGTCGTGTATAACTGGAGTGGGGGAACACTGGAGCCGGGGCCTAGGTTCCTATGCGGGTGTATAAAAGCAGCGGCTGCTGGCCGGCCGCTCGCTTGCGGGTAGAGATGAACCACTGCATTCCCTTCCCGATGTGCCTGGCTGGAGGTAGTCATCTTCCTGCCTGTTCATATGTATTCTCTTTGTTCTCTGCTGTCTAAATCTTCAGCTCTTCCTCTTTTGCTGTACAGCCTTTGGCCTGCATTGCTTTTGACACATGAGCTGTAGCCTCTTAGCTGCCTTACTAGCTGTTTATTATAGTTATTATATGCAAAATGCGTGTTAAAGTTTAATGGTTAAAGACTATTGGCTCAGTCGAGTGTTTAGTGAGGAGTGTCTGAAGTGCCGATGGTTAACCTGTTGCTTTGTTGAATAGTTAGTTGGTAATTAGAGTAGAAGCAGACAGAGTTTATGCATCTTGATATCCATCAGCTCCTCGGCCACCAGGCTTTTCATGTGTGCTGCCTTTTGTTCGCTGTGATTGCAGTGGCTTGGGGTGTATGTAAGTGACATTTTGACCAGAAAACAGTTGATATATCCATTCGGTGGTTTTTGAGATCCAATAATTAATGAGCTCTAGTAATTAAGTCCAGTGCCAAAACAAATATTAACATTCAGTCTTTAATTAACACTTGCCCCTTACATAGAGTTTGTCAGATTTTTCATTTACACATCTCTCATTCCAAGCCCTTGGTTTATCATCTATAGCAGTGATTTATCGAGCCACATATTTAATCATATTTTAATTTTTGACTTTCTGATCTAATTAAGCATAATCTGCTGTGATGTTTTTGAACTTGGCCGGCGTCTTTATTGGCTCTAGTCTTATTTTGACTCATTTATACATGTGAAAGAATACTGGCTTATAATGTACAGATGATAAAATGGTAAATGGCGGAATAATTGGAACAAATAAGGAATTCAGTATTGAGCAAAGTTATAACTTGATCCATTATTGAGTAACTCTACTGATTGATATACCACTCTTGTTTTAATAGTGCCGTGAATTAAAGCACAAACATGTTTTTCTCCTCTGGAGGAAAGTCACACAGCCGCAGATCATTATGCTGAAAAGCATTGCAAAGTGTAGGGAAATTCGGTGTGTGTTCGGTGGTTCAGAGGTGGGTGTGCGTCTGTGAAAGACATCACTCTCACATTCACTCGGCATGTTTTTGTCTGTGTGCTGGCTTTGCGTCAGCAGCTGCCTCAGCACCCATCAATCTCACCAACCGATTCAGCAGCAGCACCAAGCAGCTTTATCTGAGACACATTCTCACTAATTAAATCTTCTTTTCTCTCAGTGTAAATGCTGTAGAGGTGCAAGAATAATGAGGTTCAGAGCGTGAGATTATTATTGTTATTATTATCATTCCTGATGTCTCTCAATACATCAACAGTGACTTAGTACTTAGAACATAGACTTGTACTAATGTCTGTAAAATACTGTAACCTGCTTACAGTGTCAGTTTAACACTCACCAAGGTATGTATAAAATGTGTTTAAAATATCTGAAATATTAAATATGATTCTGCTGAGATCTTGTTTCTTTTTAATGGACTTTAAGCTATAACAGTAGCAGACATTACATAATGACCTCAATAATTAGCAGTAAATGCTGTCACATTAGTTCTTACTTTGTTGAAAACAAGTTGTTTGACACGTTTGCATTAAGGATTTGATCCATTTGCAGTTTGCATATGTTTGTTTGGTTTCTCTGATTTTTTTTTTCCATCATCTGTTAATGTTAATAACTCGGTATTAACTCTGAAGCAGTTGATATGAAAATTCAAAAATTCAATTTCATTGAATTTCATTTGTTTGCTTGTTGTAGAAGAGGGATGTAATAATATCCTGTCTCATGACAGCAAATATATTCAGAATTGTGTAAAGTATTTTGTGTATTGACACTACAGTTTATGCGCTAATCTCAAATGAGAGAAACCTTCAGTGATATTTGTAAAGTATTACTGATATTTGCTGTTTCCTTACAACATTTTAACGCAATAAAATGTTTCTCA
>CM040476.1:6260745-6349284 GCA_022758105.1 Pangasianodon gigas | reverse complement strand
TTTTTTTTTTTTTTTTTTTTTTTTTTTTTAATATTTAGAAAAAATTAAGAAAAATGCTAGAAAATTTGAACTCCATAATCCAGCCTCAGTGATTTGTGCAGCTCAGATTACAGACTCGCGTGCAGACTTGAGAGTTTATGTCATGAACAATTACGACATGGCAAATTTAAAAGAAAACTCAGCGATAGTTGTGCAAGGTGCATATTACTGACTCAGTGCTTCTGAAGACAGGAGTCTGGCTCCTCTAAATGTTTCTTCTTCAGAAGGTTTTTCCTCATCACTGTCATCTGGCTTGTTCATTAGGGATCTAAATCTACATCCAGATTTCTGTAAAGCTGCTTTGTGATGATGACCAATGTTATAAGCGCTATTCAAATAAAATTGAATTGGATTCTTGTCACTTGATTAACTCTGTTCAGCCTGAGGTATATACATGAAAGTCTTTCATTTCGATTAGGCCATCAGTCAGATTATTGGGCTGCATGTAAACGTAGGGTCTGTTGAGCTGATTAGTATTAGCAACACCTTGATCATTTGTTATTCCATCAGAAACAGTCCTTGAGGGACAAGCTCTTTAATCTCAGTAGTATGTTTGAGGCATCTATGAATATTTAAGCAGCGCCCTGCTGTTAGCGGGCAGCTATGGACCTGTTTGAAGGTCTGGCTGGAGGACATGTGTGTTGGTTGGAGATTTGAGTTAAGCACTGACCCGAGCTCCCTTGTTGCCAGTCTGATCAAGCTGCGTGTCAGCTGAAGCAGCTGTTCAGATTGCAGATTTGGTTAATTTGTGCTTGTGTATATTCAGTTCAGTTTTAGCTGTTGTGTATGTTGGTGTGTGTTGCAGCAGTACAGTTCATTAGTAGTCCTTAGCTGACTGTCTCTGTGTTGTGCGCAGTGAGTTGTGCTCCTTTCACACCTTTTTATCTGCCCTACACACAAAGTAGCTCTGCTCTATGTATGATGGTTGCTCTGTTCTGTACTAATGAGAGAATAGTCACTTTCTTTGCCAGCCATTAGCGTGTGTGTGTGTGTGTGTGTGTGTGTGTTTGGCGGATTGGTCCTCACTGCAAGCCATATTAGGGAGAAAATAGCTATTGCAAGCTACTTGTGGAGGAACATTTCATAGCGTGGGTTGTGCTGCACTGCACAGATGAATCTCACGGCTGCAAGTGCCAAATCGTACATGTTGAGGATACACTGAAATTATTATAGCATACTGAACACTAAGTAGTATTTCTAAATAGTAAGGGCACCTCACGGTTTGGGACATGGTCCAAGTATTCACGATTCTGAGGTTATAAATAATCTGCTGCAGTTGGTATTACAGAATAATAAACAGTCACATGTGCACAAAACAGTTATAGAGTGCCAGGTAAAAGAGGAAAACCTCTCACTTTAAACAAGAACTTGTGTTTTAGATACCCGTCTCACTGTCACGTTCTGTTTCACGTTCTCACTGTGAATGAATGATCAAGCACCAGAGCCCATGCACTGCTGCTATTACCTACAGAACAAACTAATGACCTTATGTACAGATACATTTTTAAAAAGAGTTCTGCACTGGCCCATTTTTGCCTTCTAGCCCTGATCCTTAACATCTGAGGACCTTCAGATCACCTCTGCAGTGAAGGCTTCCTCTGGAGTTTATTCATTTTATTCAACCCAAATAATACAAAATAAGATGTCTTTTCCTGTTCATGATGATCGATTTATTGATTTCTCAGAAGCAGGTTTAGGTCAGGTTCTGTTCAGATTAATGACAGATATGTGTTATTAGGGTTTTTTCTGAGAAGAGTGATTATTCATCGGCTGATAGACGACTCTAGACTTTTGGCATGTGTTAATCACACGTGCTCTTGACATGAGCTCAAGATGCTTGCTATTATGCATGATTGTAATCTTATTACTGCATCAGGCCACTGGCAGAAGATTTGAGCTCCTTTGTGTGTGCAGGGTTTAAATGTCATACTCAGAGCTTGATAATTGGTGTAAAGCACTGAGCCTGGAGCCAGCTGTCTTCAGTGCTATTAAAGAGCACTTCATTTGTCAAGACTTTCGCACTGTTCTGTCTTCCTGTTTCCTTCCGCTCATGAAAGGATCAGTGTCCAGCTCAAGTAAATCCTTATCAGTGTACAGGACTCGGCTCACATGACTTCACTCAGGCTACAGCCACTGAGGCTTCCACCTGTCACCATATTCCCATCTCTTTTCAGTCTTGTACTGTTCCTGATGTTGCCATGCTCTGGCAGGCTTTATTGTTGAGCTTCCTGCCTCACAGTGTGAGTGTCTGGGATATTAATAACTCTCGTCTGTTATGGGTGTTTATCTTGCTTTTCATACCACAGGATCTGTCAGCATGGGGAAAGTGTTCTCACAAGTAAAGCAAATGGGTTTTCATGTTAAACTAGGTTTGTGCTAGGATTTATCTTCCAGTGCAATTTAGAGGCTTCACATTGTTGTGTTAGAAATGTTTACATTTCTGGAAATTGCCACAAATTGTCAGCCAGTAACACACTTCCTTTTTGGCCTTTTTTGGCCTAGATGTTACTAAAAGGCTCACAGATGAACAAACATACTCTAATTTTCTTTATTGTCAGCTAGGATTTGTGATATTGAAAGGATTGGTCCATAAAAATGTTTTTTTTTTTTTCATTATTATAATCATTAATAACAATAAGAAGAAGAACAACAACAACTATTTTCATTTTTATGTACTTTATTTTTGTATTTATTTACTTACTAGTTTTATTCTTTCTTTTTTTTTCCCCCTTGTTTGCATTCCAGTGTGTCCTGAATTTAAATTTAAGTTTCAGACAGCCATATTCACAGCCCATAGACAATACAACACCTGTCCAACATTCCAACCACAAAGGACAGCATTACATTTTTCCTCATAGCGCTCATGGAAGATACACATTGTAAGGATAAAGGGCTGAATAGAACAGCATGTGAAATGAATGTGTTCAGTAGTGGAGCAGTGTAACAAAAGATGTTTGTACTAAAAACGTTTTAAGTGTTTCTAATGATGTTACTGAGTGGTAGAAATAAAAGGTGATTTTCAGACTTCCGGACCTGAGTCTGTTTGCATGAGGAGTTTAGCACATTTAGTTTGAACTGTTTTTTAACCCGGGACCCAGACTCTCTAATACACCTGAAAATGGTGGTCTGAGGTTTGCTTTAACTGAACTCAAATGCAGACCACAACACATGTGAAAGTGATTCATGAATGTAGTTGAACTTGTCACTTTACTTCCTGTTTCAGTACAATGGTGAGAAAATGGATTGTATGGTCTATAGAGGAGACACGATATTATCACTATATGTGGAACTAAGAACGCATTTAAATACCACTAAATTTGTTTTGCAGAAAACTGCAACATAATATACAAGAATATAAAATAATTCCAATTTACTCATATGTTATTATTATGTACACAGTAGTGTGTGTTTTAGCTTTGAATGATATTGACCTGTGTCAACATAAAGTCAAGAAACACTAATTAGATAAGTAAGGAATAACTTCATTCATTAGAAATTGTAGTCGTTGGCAAATCACTGTGGTATAAGTGGAATAACACACCTCAGACTGTGCTGCTATACGAAAATAACCGGTTAGTTCCTCTCATCACTTACGCTATAAACAGTTGATCCCTCACCAGCCTCTCCTGTATTCTCTCTCTTGAAGTTAATAAGACAAAAAAAAAAAAAACAGTGTGTCATATGACTGAGAAACCAGAAAGTGCAAACTCCTCTGTCCTGAAGACTTACCCAGAAAAATTACTGACACTGGAGATTCCTTCCATATATATTAAATAAAATGTCTCCTAACAGAAATCTTCAATCACAAACCACAAGCCAAATCACAAACCATCTGCGGTTCGGAAAGAAATTCAACAAATCTGTCATGTTTGGTAGAGCATGTCATCAAGCTGAGAATCTGTCTTTGAGCAGAAAACATAATCATGATTGCATTGCAGTGTTTTGTTCCTCACCATCGGGAAGCCAAACTTTTACAGTTTGTGGTTGTCTTAACTGAAGCCAGGATGTGTAGATAAACTGTGGAGTAAATCTGACTCATTACAGAGATCATTAGTATCTCTTTGACATACCTTTCCTTTTTGTGATTTATTACACTTGGTTTTCGATGCTCACCCTTCTCAAACTAATTCCAACTTGTTGGAGAATGTGTTGACGCAATGGCCTGGCTATTAAGGTTGTGAAAATGCTGTCTCAGTCATCTACCTGAAGGCCAGGTGAAGAGTCCAGACATGAGATGAAGCGCTGTTTAGTCACATTCATGACTCACACAGGCAGTCTGCTTCCATGACGAGTGCCGGATGTGGTGCTGTGTTAGACATGAGGGGTGTGTGTGTGTGTGTGTGTGTGTGTGTGTGTGTGCGCGTGCGCGTGTGGGTGTGTCCGTGTCCGGACACGGACATGGGGAGTATTGCTCTCTCCTCTCTTCTGTTCACACATGGCTGTGTGTTTGTGTTTCCATATCAGTCCGGAGTGGCCTGTGTCCTTGAGGTCTCTGCTGAGAGGTAGGAGAGCAGCTAAAACAAAAAAATCCCATTATAAATCGTCACATTATACATTCTTTTATGTGAAGTTGATGTGGCTGATTTTAAGTTTCCTGTGAGTTCTGTGTGTTTATTTGGGAGTGTTTCTTGACCGTGTTCTGGTTGTGGTGAACTACAGTGTAACTGGGCTGATCATAACAAATGTATGTTTGTATGTCTAAGTGTTAGAAAAGAGCGAGAGAGCGAGAGAGAGAGAGAGTGGTTCAGATTTATTTTAAAATTGCAGTGAAATTTGAATTATGTGAAAGATTACTTTCATCACAAGGCAGGGAACATTAGCATGAATGTCCTGCTATTCATTTGTTTCACATAAACTAGAGAACTCTTTCTGTTTTTAATCACAATATGTATTGTTTCAGATTTGTAATTATTTATTAACCTACAGTACATTTTCTCCTTCTCACTGACCTGTACAGTGCGCAGGAGTTTATATAGATTTAATGTGGAAACAAGAAGCCAAAGACATTTATCTGAAATTTTGAGATTTTGCGTCATACTGATTCTCATGTTGCACTGCAGTGGTGTGTGTGTTTGTTCCATACCAGAGGAAGTGCATCTAATTTGTGCTCTAATAACACTAGAAGATAAACAGGGTGTATGGGGTCTCAGATGACTGTCAGGAGTGTTTGTGTGTGTGTGTGTGTGTGTGTGTGTGTGTGTGTGTCTGTGTGCCTCTGTGTGTTTTTGTGTGTATGATGGGTGGTGTGGCCTTGCTGCCTCATGGGAGAGCATTCCATCACTTCTCAAAAGAATGAAGTAAGATCAGAATCTTTCAACGTACAGCACACTGTATATTAATAAACAAAACATTACAGTCCAAAGCAAGACCTGATCTAAAGTGTCATAGTGTGATAAGGGAAAGGACTTGGCCTGCTGCACAGTATAAATAAAATCAGTGTTTCACTCCACCCTGTTTTTAAACCATGTTTCTCATAAAGCAATGTGTTTAAGGTTTCATTCTTTACCCGTAGGACAAATAAAACTTCTGCTTTATAAAGTCTCACACAAGCTTGTGGTGTGTGTAATGCCAGATTTCCCATGCAGAGAAAATGACCAATGCTGAAATGTGTTTTGAGTCTGCATTTTGTTTTTGTAGTGTTACTAAACTATAATGCAGTAAACAGTGTTTAAACACTATGAGAGAATTGCTTGCACAGCTGTGGACAGATGTGCGGAGTGTCCACGATTCTGCCTGTTGAGTTCATGTATGCTGATTGAAGTGTTAGAACCACTTCCTTGCTGATGTAGCCCTTGCACTTCGATATATATTTCGATCTCACTTATGCAGGTTATTATACCCATATACATCCAGGAAAGCTTTGAGTATACTCTTTCCCTAAACAGCAATTGGCAAATCCTAGCTTAGCAACTGTACCTAGGCACAGGTAGCTGATATCCCAAATGTTTAGGGTAGGAAAGAAAAAATACTTATTTCCAGACACAGGGACAGAGATTAAACATCGTGGAGGACCAGCTTAAGATGAATGTCTGCTCTAAAATGTGATTAACATGCAAATATAACTAGCAAAGACTTTCTTTATTATTGTTAACGCCTTGAATTTAGTGTCATTATATAACTAAAACAAAGAACACTGACAGCTTAATCACTGTTTGCTAGCTGTTACTGGAAATATTTAACAAGAACCAGCAGTGCATGCACTAAACTTTTTCCTTAAAATGCATATAATCAGACGTTTCCCTCCCTGCAGCGCAGGAACAATGCTGCTCTTTTATTTCAGTGTCATCTACATGAATCTCTAGTTGATGAGGCTTCTCATGGAGGATGGAGGCTTTACTTTCAGTTATTATCCTTTTAGGGAATTAATCCTGCTCTGAGACTGTATTATGGATTTTGCCTTCAAAGGAATATTGGAGAATTATTTTTCTGCTTTGTTAAAAACTTGCTTAACAAGCTGGACTCAAACTTGTTTGATGAAACATCAGTAACCAAGTGGGCAGGGATTAGGGCTGAGTAAATTGAAATGCAAAGCAGCCCATAGTAAGGCAAGGTCTCAAATAGTAATGACGTAATTAATAAGCACAGAAATAACCTTGTGGTACTAACTGTGGGTGTCTTTTTTTTTATTTATTTTTTTTCCACTCCTGTACAGAATATGACAGACACCTAGCGTACAGTAAAGGCATGGCGACGGCGTACCTGGAGCCCAGCCTGAGCCACGGCGTGGGCGGGGGGGTCAAGTCACGGCTCAGCGGGGGAACAGAGCGTTCCGCCCCTGCCCCTGACCGAGTCCTCAAGGTCATCCACCACTTTGAGAGCAAGAGCGAGCACAGCGAACACAGCACATGGTGCAGCAACATCCGCCACGGAGACGCCACCGATGTCCGGGTAAGAGAGAATGCACGGAGCCTTTCACATCAGAGAGTGGGGGAAAAAAATCAGAATGAAAAAATGAACAGGCTTTTAGAATCACACTGCCTCACTCTGACTCTGAGTTCACAACGGCAACAAGACAATGTCACTAATCAGGTGGTAGTCATTTATTTTTAACAAATGAATTATCTTTGTTTTTTAATTCTTTATATTCATAGTGAGGAGTCAGTTTCTAAACCATCTGGTGAGACTTTTTGATCTGTTACGGCCTTAAAGTGTTTACCAAAATAGACTAGTGTTGGGTTTTCATCATAAATAGACGGCAGTGACTGTAAAGGGCAAAAATCTTTTTCGGTACATTCTGACACTAGGTTTTCCTTCAGAATTTTGTTTTTAGTGGGGAGCCACTTGATTTAGGTTCAAATGGGTGGTTTTGCTTATGTTCTGTAGCTGACTATGTTGCTGCTGCACAACTTAGAACACTCAAAAGGTGCTACAAGGGAAACTATAGCAACCAACAGTAACCCGAGATAGGAATGCTTTACTAGTGACCAATGTAGAGCAATCTGAGCGACATGAGGCAAAAAAACCAAAACAAAAAAACCCACAAATCACTGCCAGTGTAACGCAGGGTTAACCCTTTAGACCCTGCACTAAATATGGGGTTGGAAGGAAGTTGTTGGAATGGAACGGGGGAAAATGGTGTGGAATACAGTGGAATTGAATGGAACGGTATGGCTGGAGTGGAATAGAATGAAATGGAGTTTAATACAGTGGAGTGGAATGTTATGGTATAGAAAGGAATGGAATAAAATGGAGTGGAATACAGTGGAATTGAATAAAATGGTGTGTTATGGAGAGGAATGATATAGAATATAATGGAGTAAGAGTGCCATATAATGGAATAAAACAGAATAAAATGGAGTCGGATACTGTGTATTGGTATAATGGAATATAACGGAATGGAATGCAATTTAATTGTATTGAATGGAATAGAATAAAATGGAATTGAGTACAGTGAAATGTTATGTTATGTTATGGAAAGGAAGGGAATGGAATGGACTTTACTGTCCTCAAGTTGGAAATTAGACTTGGAGTCAGTGTGCCAGACAGCATGATAGCAACACATACACACATTCATAGAAGAATCCATTACTTGATTATTGTTTACCGTGGCATATGTTTTAGTGAATTGTCTTGTCAGTGTTCATATTGGGAAAAATGCAGAAGAGAATTGGAGTCTGTGGTACCGAGCCACATTGGACATCAATTATTTAATGTAGTCAATAAGATCAACTCCTCAGTGTGCACGTTCCCATTTCCCATCAATTCTATCTGCCCTACGTCTAAACAGTTTCACAGACTTGTGTTCCACACAACTGTAGTTTTAGTGTTCTCAAGGTTCAAAGTTTGTTAATTACAAGCTGAGGTGACAAATGTGCATCTGTGTATGGAGACACGCCGTGCTATACTGTCTCTCTCCAGGTTAATGAATGTGGCAGAACCTTTTTGAAGCTCTAATCTCTTGAGCCTCTGTCCAAGAAAGTCTTATTTTCCCCCCTAACTCCTGAGATCTGAAGTATTGAATTCATTAGCCACTCTGTTTCCTGGCTCTGTAAAAGCAAGTCAAGTCTGTTCTGGAGCAGATGCTCTATTGATCAGCAGGCTTCCCATCCGCTGGGCGGATTAACATCTTGTTCCTCTTCCTGTGACAGTCCCTGATGGATTCTCAGGATTCTCGTTTTCACCCGAGCCTTAATCAGTGCCTGTAATCGCACACTGCCACGTCCACACAGTGTGTGTGCAACCTGTGGGGTTTTATCACCCTTTAAGATCTGTATATTTCACTGTTATATAAGCCTTTAAGTGAACTTAATAGTCTGGTGGCTTCGCTGTAGGTAATCATCCGGCTGGATTTAAGCAGGGAAGGGAGTTGATTAGCTGAACAGGGGAGTAATCTGGTTCCTGTAGTCATGCTCGTCTGAAAGAACTTGGCTCAAGTTGTCTCCTAATCTATATACTTATTTGCAGGTTGCCAAAGCTAAGAAGTTCACAGTGTGGCTAAGTTATTAGACTGATTCAATCTTGATTAGGTAATATATATGCGTAGGTGTGTGTGTATGTGAGTGTGTGCTGTGTGATGGCTTGGCGTTAGCCTCATGCATTCTGACTTTTGTCTGGCTGGTTTCTGTATCACCCTTGGTCAAATCTCCACATGGATATGAACACCTTAAATATTTTTCCCCATCAATATGAGTATATTACCCTTGGAAAGCCCTATGGCACAAACTGTCTGGCATTTCAAACATATATGATTTAAGGTGCAAATATACTTCATTTTCCCCACATGTATGTGTGTGTGCAGCTGCTACTCGAGCGGTGTTGTTCACATACTCGATTGCGTATCTTATGTAAATCTGGAGGATTTAGAGCGTCATCCACTAGATGGCACATCAGAGCCAAAACATCTCAGTCCATCTCGTTTCCAAGTCAACCTGTAATGTTTAGCGATTTCATGCACAGCGATGTCAAACAGACTGACTGGCTCTGTTTCTCTTTAAAACTTTGTCGTCTGCTCGATTGTTGTAATGGTCTACGTCTCAAATCAAAAACACCCACTGTACATTCAGAAATATTTAGTAATCTAGAAACTCCCGAGGACAAAACAGACCTTTTGGTAGGTTTAAGAGGTTTCTAAAATTCAAACAGTAATTGTAATAGGAAAACCGTTAAGGCATTAGTATTCGGTAACGGTCTAGAATAGTACATAAGTATGCAATTTGAGACACAACATTTAGTTCGTTTGTTTAGTCAGCTGCGGGACACAGCGTCACATAGTGCTATACTGCCTCCACTGTTTATGTTGGTATTGCACCACGCAGACGTCAACGTTCATTTCTGAGAACGTGCACAAGTGAAGTGCCAAACGAGCGCGGGATATGCACGAGAGCCATCTTGCATGCCTGTAGTTAACAGCAAGTATAAATCAGCCTTTAGTCACAGCCACAATTTTTTTGTATTTTGTTATTTTGTGCTTGGTTCAGTTTGCTGAAATGCTTTGCTGGGTCTGCATCTGGATCACGGTTGATGGTTGACAGTTGACAATCCCTGGTATAGACTATAATTTTAAATACATTTCCCAGCACATAAAAAGTGTGTGATTTAAATGGATCTCTATGGACTTTACACTTCATTCAGGCTTTGAACTGTTTAAAAATAGACTGAGTATAAAAAACAGAGGAGGTCAGATGGAGTCTCGTTTTGACAGCCATGAAAGTGAGGATTAAAACGGTTAAAATGAAAGCCTCTGTGAGACAGGCATGAGATTTATGACTTCAGAAATGGATGTGGTGTGAATTTACCCTCAGGCAATGTAGAATTTGTTCTGTACGATTGATGAATTTGTTGCATAATGGCTAGCTGTAGTTATATAGTGTAATAGTGTACATTTTATGATTACTTGATTTAGTTGTTTATGACAAGATTGTACATGCAGATTGTCTCAAAGTAACTGAGAGACTCAAGACTCAGCTCTGTTTGACAGTTTCTATCCCACCAAGGCATCGCAAACTGCAGTGCAAATTGCTGCATTGCTGGCAGCAGGTAATGGGATTTTAATGTTTTGGAGGCTAATTGTTTTTATTCCTAATTAAGCAATACTGCAGATGATCACACATTATTGTTTTATTCATGTATTCAGTGGGATTTGAATACATGCTGCATGCATGCTGCCCTCAAGTGCGGAAATGGTCATGATGATGGAATGTTTAATATCACCATCCTGAAGAATGTCCAGAATTGTAATTTAATCAGAGAAAGGCATAAACCGATGCAAGAAATGGAACAAACATGGAAATGTAGGCTATAGCCCAATGCATTTGTGTACTCCCTAATTAGGCTAATGTGTACTGAGTACCACCCTGCCTTCCAAACACGCACACACACGATTCCACAGACACACGAGAGAGACATTAACCTACCACCGACTACTAATACTTGAACATGAAATCCTGCCAAAGCCATGCTTGATAATCCATCTGTGTAATTGGAGTTGTTCTGGTCTTTGGTACACCTGCAGGTTTTTATTAATTTAGCTTTGCTGGGATAATTTATCTTCTATAATTTTTGGTTTTGGCTTATAATTGCTCAACTGGCTGCCCACTATTCTGAAATTAGTTTCCTGTCATTTTCCTTTTTTTAATAGTTGTAGTTGAGTTATTAAATGACACAGCTTGTGCATGGCTCATGTTTTATTAATACAATTAATACAAGCCTTAATCCATATTCCTGAATGGTGTCTGCATTGTTTGTGAATAAGTCCTAATCTTATTGGATTAAAATGTGGTTGGATTAAAAGCAGAATGTTTAAGAGAAAAATTCTGACACGTTTTCCTATACTGAGAAAATAACTGAAGAACTGTTTACTTATAGTAGAATGCCATCAGTACGCAATTAAAGTATATGATTATACAACTCAATTTAAAAACTACAGCCATTATATTGTAAGAATAAAGTTTTAAGACATGAACATTACCAAAGCTGACCTTGTGGGGTTTTATCTGGTTAATTACGCTTTCCCAAAGGTTTTGCAGTATCTGTGTACGACCAGATGGAAACAGTTCATTTTATGTATCTTGAGTATGTTGTTGGTAGCATGTAATCACAATTATAATTCCCTTGAAATTATAATCCCATCTCTAAATGGACATATATGATTTACAGCTTCATTTACAAATACTTTTGAAAAAAAATTACAAAATATTTTTTTCAAGTTTGAGTTGAGGTTTGAGTTAATGGAGTCCTATCATGAGTTTTGAGTTAATGGAGTCTTGTTCTTTTCTCAGTATCGGGACATGTTTTGATATTATTTGTCAGACTTGCTCCATTACTACACATGTGGTAGATGTTTTGGTTAGTAAAAAAAAAAAAAAAACAACAAAAACTAATATTCATTTAACACTGCAAAATCGTTAACTTTGCTGACACTAAGGTTAGGAACCTTTTATAATATGTTTAATGTGTTTTTAAGGATGGCTAGTCTCTTTGTAGACATTTTTATAGGAAAACATATCATTGATGCAAAGTTTCTTTCTGCAGGAAAGGTTTACTTACTAGAGCATTTCACTGCTGTTCATTCACAATTCAGATGGATTTTTCTCACTTTTAGTGGGGATCAGACTCCTCCTCAGAGATGCTGGCGGTCTGGTGTGTCATTACAGTGTGAAAATGGGACACAGTCGAACCCTGGGGGTCTGCCATGGGGAAGAAATGTCATGAATATTTGGTGTGAGCTGTCAGTGTAGATAGAGCTCATGTGTGTGTTTCAGGGAGAGGCTTTGCATTTAGTGCCACTGTAACAGAAATCCAGACACACATGTGAGAAAGAGCAGCAGGCTTTCACTCTGAGACGAGCTGTCTCATCTGACAGGCACACTGGAGGTCGGGGCTGAACAAGCTCAAAATGTGATGCTGTTAAACTCAAGAGCCTTTATATTGCCTGTCAGGTTTTCAGTCCATACAGCCACTTTGATTTATTGACACCAGTCAGTCAGGCCAAGATTTATTCTTCAGCAGTAAGCTTCCTTGTGGATTATCTCTGATCCTGGCCCAGTGACTGACTGCTGTAGCGTGTAATGTGGTCAGGAAGGGGGCAGGATGAGGGAACTGTGTGCTTATTGGAGCAGCAGTGTGTGTGGGTGTTCAATCCTCATCGAAAGCGAGCTCTACATCAACCTACCCGACTCTCTGGAGCCAACAGCACAGCGATAGTGTCACTCGCTCTGTCAGCCTGTTGGTCCCCGACCTCAGCTTCAGCATGGCTGATGTCATCTTATGTGATGTCACCCACGTCTCTCTGTGAGCTGGTTTATTTCCAGTACATTAAGGGAACAGCAGTGTTTCTCTTATATTGCATTAATTCTTCTGTAGGTAGATACTGGATTAAATATTAGATACGACGTCACACATTTGTGTCTGTCTTTTTTTTCATGGCTATTTCACAACATTAACTATAAAAGGATAAAAAGCATGTGTCATTCTTTAATACATAAAAATTTTAATCATTGCCAAATTGCTGTGGAATAAGAGGAATTAAACATGCGCTGTTATAGGAAACATTCTCAAAATACAATACCAAAAGTATATATCAGCACGTTTATGGAACTGTAAACGCATCACTCATTTGACTTAAATTTAAATTGTACAAGTTACATGGATTATTTTACAAACTTAAACCATCACACATATGGTATTTAGATTTTTTTTTTAATGTTATAAATAAATAACAATAAACCAGAGAATGTAAAAAAAAAAAAAAATGACTGTGAATTATCAAGAGGTACTGCGCTATAAACCAGTCCAACAATAACACATGTTTCTAGCATATGTATCCTGTTTAAAGGATTTATGTAAATGAATCCAAACCGGTTGTTTCCCAGCGCAGCTATTCATCTTCATTTTGTTTGTTTGGATTTGAGAGACCAATAGTCAAAATGGCGTAATTATGATTGTTGTAATTTGGTGCTGTGGCACTGCACAGCTGTTGGTCATGTGTTGTTGTGTACATGATTATTTTTATCCAGCCAGAAAGTATGTACAGTTGCTTTTATATAATTGTATCCATTTATACTACTCACCAAAATATCCTAAGTAATAGTGTTAACCTGAATGTGTGTGTTTTTGCTTCTCAGGGGATCATACAGAAGATCTTGGACATCCACAAGGTGAAATGTGTGGCATGTTTCGGCCTCCGCCTCAGCCACGTCCAATCAGGAGAGGTCCACTGGCTCCACCCTGACATGGGCGTGTCCCACGTGAGGGAGAAATACGAGCAGAACCGATCACAGGACGAGTGGAGGTGAACCACCTGCACACATCTCACGTTCTCCATGACATCCATGACACCTGCCAGGAAAAGTCTATGGTGGATCATTTGTTTTGGAAATGGCACATTTGAATAGGGTTAAGCGTCACTGCTCTCATGTGAAATGTACCAGACACTCAAAACATATTTTGGAAAAGGCCAGCATCTATTTTTCCTGTTGTTTCTTGTCAGACTGTAAGGGCTTGAAAGGGGGCTTTTACTTTTTGTAAAGCAAAATAGAAGTATTTAAAATTGATTTTGCAGAATATTTATCAATTCCAAATTACTGTGTGCAGCAAATTAGTATTTTAGTGTACCTACTATAATTGGGTCCAGATGTAAATAGTATTGCATAGCACTACAGTCATTTAAACACTTAAACAAAATTCGGCAAGTCAAATTTGATCAGCAAATTACAACATTTTTAACTTTTTTAGGATTTAGCCTACTACTTAGCATAAAATACTGCTTCTATTTACACAATATAATAGTTTATGCACTTTAGCTAAGATAGATAGCTATCTAAATACAGCAGTGGGTTATGTTAATACATTGCATTCTATCTTCCTATTATTAGAATTTAGCGCACTCGCTTTGTATTAGATGGTAGTAACTAGCCAAATTTGCTAGTTTGCTGGCCAATGTTAGGCTGACTACTGCACTGTGTAATTAAAACCAGTAGCCGTGTTTGTTAGCAGGCTAACTAGCTAGTGAATTTGCCTACTGGTTTTAACCGTATCACATAGTAAGCTAAGCAATAATGTAGACTGTTTATATATTATAGACTGTTATATCAGACCCCTTTAGTGTTTGTAAACAAAAAGAGATGTGTGAAACAAAAAGACCCGAGTAACCTAGCAACCTGACACTGCTTGGTTATAATCTGACTGAAGAATCTATTAACGATTTTATTTAGGACTTGTTTTGACATTAGCTAAAACGTTGTCCACTTATTATCACTGATTAGCACTAAAAGACAGGGAGTCCTATTCAGCTAAATTAACACTTTTTAAATGTTGTAACTCTAGATGATCCTCATGGCTTGGCATCCTGTCAGTGGCTAGATGATTCAATGCAGTGTTTGGACATATACAGATATATTAGACATATATAGACATATATATCTCACTGAAACTCTGAATGTTTATACTAGAGAGAAATTGAAGGCATGTAAGTCTGAGCCTTACAGTTTAGTTGTTTGTGTGCACGTACACATTCAGTGTTTTACTATTACAACATTGAGGATGTTGTTCGCGGACATCGTGCACTGAAAGCCGAGGTGCTGCCCAACCAAAACGAGTGCCATAAACTCTTTTGTAAGCCGAACAAAGTTAGCTAGTAAAACATGTCCATTATAGGCGACTCCTCAGTAAGAACATGACCTAGCTATCTATTTGACATTAGTTTCTTGATGTAGATTTTAGATGAGCTATGTAGGTTTGTTAAAGCAATATAAATTAGGCATGTTGGCTAAGTAGAAAGCTAAGCCTGTTAAATTCTTAGTTAGCCTGCCAACTTCGCTGATATGATAGTTAGCTGAGAAGATTTGCTGCTGCAGAGACAGAGCTCCTCTCACCGGTTATCCTTTGTAATTGCCTGTAACCACAACTGCCTTCTTCTGTTGGCTTGGAAAGGTGTCTGATTTGATAGTATGCGGTAAAAACAGCTGTGTTTATGAACACTTTTCTGATTCTGATACCCAACAGCACAAAACCACATTTTAGTAAAAAAAAAAAAATCACTCTAGTCTCCTGGTTTGTGTATGCAACCAAGAGGCACGGCTGACGTCACAGTCACTCAGAAGGCTGTTGGCAGACCATTTACCTGGGTGGAAATAGTCTCTGCATTTTTCTTTTTACTTTTAATTAAAGCTAAACAAAAGAATCAATGTGTGTGTGTGTGTGTGTGTGTGCATAAATCTATCCCATCCTCCCTGAAGATGAGTAGCAGTCTTCCCTCGTCGTCATGGAGATTCAGCCGGCAGTTGTGGCACTGCGGCAGACAGAGAGTTGTAACTGACTTCTAAGTGTGTGTGTTTGTGTGTGTGTGTTCATTTTGAAAGAGGGTATAGAGACATTCCCTGAGCAGTAGTTTTATTTTCATATATTTTAATGGTTTAAAATGAAGTGTTGAGGGGTACTGTTGTGAGCAGGTCTGTTATATTGAGCACACAAATGGAGCATTGAGTATAACTGTGATTTGTGTTTACAGCACCTGGGCCAACAGCATTGCCATTGTAGTGCACAGAATAGTGATCAGTACTTAAACTGTCACTGGACCAACTGGACAATGTGTCTGCCATTAGGTCATGGCGTACATGCACCATCTCACAGATGGCATTTTGTACCTCGTCTTCTCTCTGTAAGCCTCTTCAGACAATGTACCATTACTGCTTCCCAAACTGCACTTATTCAGGCTCTGCTAGCCAGCTGTACCTTCTTTTCCCCCACCTCAAATCAGCTATAACACGCTTTGTTAGCTTTACCGTACCTCAGAGAGTCGTAGAAAACGAGAGAAAGGGGTTGTACCGGTCTTTTAATTATCAGCTGTTTCATTTCCATGCCACTCAGGCTTGGCTTTGTTTTCAATGGCTTTGTGTGAAAGCACACACATTTACTGTGCTGTTAAAGCAGATGAGGAGCAGTCTAGTGATCATGAAGGCCATTGATACCATTTTGGAAGTCCAAACACAGTCTGCAAACTGAGTCGGAGAATACCATTAAAGGAAACCTTTAAATGGGTAGTGATGTCATTTACAAGAGAAAAGCAGGGGTTCGGTTAAGCCATCAGAAATCTTTTGCTTTTCTCTCAAAGCTGATGTCATTGTGTTCTTCATTTCCCTACTTCAGTTTTATCTGTCTGTATCTAACAGGAACAAAGGAAGATTTTTTTTCCTGAGAAAATTAAATAAATGTTGCTCATCTTTTCCAATCTCCCATTTATTTCCTCATTATGATGACTATAATTGTGTTATTTGTCTGGGATTGATGTCTAACTTCAAATACCCATCCATTCTCTTTAACATGTTTCCTATGTATGATTTTGGAGAAAGATGTCACCCAACCGTGCTGTTCAGGTTGGAACAACAACCCTGATGTATTTCAGTCTGGTTTCCAGAAGTATCAGTACAGAATCGGCAATCAACGTAGCAATGCTTTGTGTCGGATGTGTTTGTTTTGGTTTTGTTGGATTTGAGTGTAGAATTTGATTCTATTGATCATGCTATTTTAATGAACTGATTTGCAGAGAGAAGTATTTCTTGGTTTAGATTCTGCCTGACAGATCAGTTTGTTAACATTAATCGAGATTCAGAGTGTGTAAACGTGCAGTATGGTGTCCCACAAGGTTCTGTTTTAGGTCCTGTTTTATTGTTCCTTTATGGTCTCTATTCTTTACTTCTATGCTGAAAAACAGTTATGTTAATGCATCATGATTCAGCCAGATTCAGCAGCACAGTTCCACAAAATGAAACTTTGTATTAAAAACATAAAAGCTTGGATGAATAGAAACCTCTGTTAAAACGAAAATATAAAAGTCTGTCTACTATAAGGTTGCTGAATTCACTCTAAACATTAATTATTCTGCTTCCTCCCCGCACATTTATCACTCCTTTCCAGTTTGTCTTTTTTTTTTTTTTTTTAAATCAAACACATGTTTTTGTCAGCCAAGGCCCCGGGGGTACGCTGAGATAAAAAGGATGAGTCGGAACATGAAAACGCTGTCGATGAATTAGTGCTGACACACAATGCTTGTTCGAGAAAACAAACCCTCAGGGCGACACGTGTTGAATTCTGACGGCTGTCTGAGCATGTCAGCCAGGTGAGGTCATCCTCCAGCAGACTGTGGTTACTTTCAGATGCAGGAGAAACGTCAGGAGAAGTCCCCTCAGCACATCTGCACAGCCACACACACTGCTCAGTTTTCCGTAGGTGTTGACGGGTCTTTGTCTCGTCTTTGTGTGGTTGGGTGGAAAAGTGCCACGCAACCTTGGAGACCTCGGGGTTACGGAATGGTGTCATTACCAAAGGACAATGTGCTTTAATCTCAAAGGAACATGAGGAGCCTTTTTAGACTTATTCCTAGACTAATTCCAGCCCCCATAGGCTTAAGTGCTGCACTGATAATAGTTCCAAAATGGACTTATTTATTTTTATGATGTCCCCAGTTTAAGTGGGTATCCGGGGATGATTACATCACCTTATGTCCTATCAGGTTTCAACCTCAGTCCCATTGTGGTATTAAACCTTTACCATAGCAGCTCATTAAATTATTTTTCTTATACCACAGCAATTTGCCAACGGTTACATTTTTAAAATTAAAGACTGACACGTAATACTTTTTATCCGTTTATAGTTTACATTTAATATTGTGGAACAATCGCAAGTTAGTTCCTGTTATCACTTCCACAAATAGTCATTCCTTCACGTTCTTTCCTTCACTTTCTCTTAAAGTTAATAAGACAGTTTGTCATGCTGCTGAGAACCCACACAAGTCCTCGTCCTGAAGAATTTCCCATAGCAGAAAAAAGCTTTACAAAGTTCTGACACTGGAGACTCTTTCCATGAATGATAAATAAACATCTCCGAACAGAAGACATTTTTGCTTTGTTAAATAACTTGGATTATGTGGAGCATCTGCCATACAATTTCCTGTATAAGTTGTTATGATAGAAATGATAGGGAGGATAATATAATCTATTCACAGATGCATCATAATTCTGCTGTGAAAGATTCTGCATTAATGCAAAAATGTCATAATCTTTCACATAGGTGTATGCCAGCCCATTACTTTACACTGCATAAAGGTTTCATTGTAATATCTCGCTCTGCCTAAGATCCAGGTAAAAAAAAAAAAAAATGCATCTTCATATTTTGTGGAAACAGGAATTTGATATTTTATGTCACTGATATTTCACCACGTGAAAGCACACTACATGCAACTCACTTCCACACAGATAAGCCAGTTTTTTTTAGTTTGTTTTATATTTAAGGCTCTCAAACACAATAAGGCACTTTACTGCATATGTTCACTACATAGGGTGTAATATAGATCCTGTGTTGATAAGCAGAACACTCTTCGAGATTTAGCTACAGAAAGCGGGGGTAATATGCTTGTTGTAAGTTAAGTATCATGTAACAGCACTTTTAGAGTGAATACTTTCTTTTTTGTATTTAGTTAAAGATTGATGAACAATTTAAAATCAGGTGAGTAGAAGTGTGGCATAAATGACATGCATTTGTTCAGAGTTTTACACTATATGATAATGCTTTGGAAATATTTTTGCACTTGCTTTAGGTTACTAAAATGTTCTTTTAAATATGTTAATATTAAGCAAGTGTGCATAATATTCAAATGGTGAAATTTGTTCTGGCAGTCCAAATGGAATTACATTAACCCTTTTGTAGTGACGGTCTTCCATAATGAAAGAAACTGATGATTTCATACTGGAAAAGTGCCAAGTGGTCGTACTGGAAAAAATCAAGGTGCAGTAAGAAGCATGAAGAGTCCGATTGTAATTGTATGTTGGCACCCTGAATAGTGAAGTGCCTGTTTTTCAGCCAGTTTTTTCTCATCTCACGTACAGCAATAATTGTCCATTCTTGTGGTACATTCTGACTGCATGAGCAGCACCAGAGGCATTCATCGTGGCCAAGACCAGGGTTCTAATCAGAGTAACGGGGGTGATGGGGGTGTTGAGAGGATGGTTTGGTGTGCGGAGCCTCAGCGAACATTGGATTGGCAAGAGGCAGCAGAGGGAGCACCAGAGTGCACTTATCACCAAGCTCTCTGCCAAAGTGGGATCAGTTCTAGTGAATTACACTGCCAAAGAAATGAGACAGAACAAACACACACACACACTTACCCATGCACAAGCTTTCATTAAACACACCCTGACTGAGTCATCCTCGCATGCACACACATTCACTTTTGCTGACGCAGATTAGGTAAGCCAAGCCAGATCTTCTCTTGTCTCTTGTACATTACCTCGCTTATGGAGTGTAATGACTGGAAAATCTTCACCAAAAGTCTCTCTCTTGCTCACACACAGACTTCTTGTCCTGGCTGCTGCTGGTGTAGCTAGCAATATTAGAATTTCCCTTGTCATTGGACAGATTCAGAACAAAGTTGCACTTCTTACCTTTAAATGAGTGTTATACTGTATTTACTAGTATTCGCTAGTATATACTAGTATAGATCCAGCAACATACAGACATTTTAGCTGGATAGCTTCCGAGGTAAGCTGAATGCAGCAGTAACATCTTAGTGTTTGGGCAGACTTAAAACTAAGGAGTAAAGTATAATCCTGCCCACAACTATTTTGTTTAGCTGTCCTCAAAGGGATTTTTATGGGAATACATCTAGTGATATGAGAACGAGAAAGTGATCATGGCTCCGACAGCCAGGTTCAGAATCTTTTATTAGCAGTGGAATTTCTTTTGGTTTGGGTTCACATAGATTAAATAGAACATTATAATGCAGTATAAATAATATGCTTTAAGCCCAATAATGTGCAAAAATGCAGTACACAGTGCAGTGTGCAAATGATGTAGTGGTTATTATATCATATACATAGTGGATAATTGAAAAAATGGTTCAATCTTATAATGCAATAAAAAGTACGGTAATAAATAAGATAAGATAAACTTTATTAATCCCACAGTGGGGAAATTCACTTATCACAGCAGCTCACAGACAGTTAAAGTGCAGGAAGAAAGAAAAGGAAGGAAGAAAGAAAAGGAAGGAAGAAAGAAAAGTTAAAACTATAACTATATATACACCTTAGGAATAATAAAAGAAATAAAATTATATAAAATTATAAAATATTGCACATCTGAACATCACTGTAATGTGGTGTTGTAAAGTCTGACAGCCACTGGTATGAATGACCTGTGGTAGCGCTCCTTCCTACACTGGGGGTGTAGCGGTCTGCTGCTGAAAGAGCTACACAGGGTCTCCACAGTCCCATACAGGGGGTGAGAGGTGTTGTTCATAATAGATGTCAGCTTGGCTAACATCCTCCTCTCACCCACCTCCTCCACAGAGTCCAGTGGGCAGCCCAGGACAGAGCTCAAGTGTTTTGTGCAGTTACATTGAGATTGTTATTGCAATAAAGCGCACATGTACCACTTATCGGAGAGCGGGGATGTGGTGCTGGTTTAAGGGGATTATGGCCTGGGGAATGCTGTGCAGTTGTCGGATGGTGTAGGACTTCTTATTCTTGGTTTCTGCTGTGAAGGGAAACACTAGGCGGGGGGGATTTTCGCACAATGAATTGCTGTTTATACAGAGATGAACCATATGGAGATGGATGATCTGATGACTGAATCACTGGTTGCTATGTAGAATAAGGCAAGCAGTTTTCATTCACTGCATCAACATGGATTCAGTTGGCATTGAACGCTCTAATCATGCTTGTGCCTCTGCTACTTTTGGGTAACTTGCATCTTATTCATGTGTGTAATTTTTTTTCTGATTTATTATTTATTTCACATGTAATAGATTAGAGTAAGGCTTCCCAGCTTGGGACAGGATGGAGACTTCCCTACACCAACCTAGGTTTATATAATAATATAATTATATACTCCTCCACAATGTTATTTCTGGCAGCGAGTGGGGTCATGGGCTGATCTGAGTCATGAGAAACCAGGAGGCTCCACTGCTACATCATTAACGATTTAGTTTAACAGCTGTAGTAGAAAAGTCCTTAACCATTTTCACAAACAGCTGATGTTCCACTGTTTTGTTATTGAGTGAGTGTATGTTGGAGAGAAGCACACCAGGCAGTACTTTCCGCCACTTTCTTGTCACACGTACTCACATACTTTTTAGTTGTTTATTAATTACACTCTTGAAACCTTGAAAAATCAAGCATTTAGGACTTTCAAGCAAGGTTCCTGTTCATCTTCCCTCATCTTTGTAAGGGTTATCGAGAGAAGGACTTATGTAGCAGCATTATGACCAGAGATGCTTTATATAGATGCCTTCCAATAGAATCTGTGTAAGGACCCTTCTTCCCTCTGTTTTTTACATTTGATTTGTAATGTTTCTGTGTGGCACAATATAAGACACAGCTGTCAGTTTGATGATCCATGAATTCCTCTCAGCACTCCCACACACACTGCACTTTTTCACCATCCCTCCTCTCACTGTCCCTCTTTCAGGTATGAGCTGCGGATCCGCTACCTGCCAAAGGGCTTCCTGAATCAGTTTACTGAAGACAAACCAACGCTGAATTTCTTCTACCAGCAGGTAGGTCAGCAGAGAGACAGAGAGGAGAAGACTTTTTCAGCAATAAGATGCTGGGGCTAGTTCTGTAGCTGGTGCTTTATCTGAAAGAGTTTTTCCCCTGCAAAAGATCCAGTTCAGGCTGGAAAGTAGGTTCTGTTTCAACACCAAAATGCTGCTGGTCTGGGAGCAAGAATCAGGTGTTTGTGGGTGGTGTCATTTCATCACCGTGACAACAAGTCAAACTACTTTCATCACTGATGTTAAACAAAGCCATGAATATTTATTTTAAATAGCAAAATTAATGCTGCATTCATGGATCAGTGCTTCAAAGACTTTATTCTGGCAAGTGCAACTAAATAATCAGTGCAACAAAATAAAATGTTGCTAATGGTAACAAACTTGCATTAAGAAGATACACATTCAGAATAAAAAGCAAAAAAGGACAAAAATATACATCAGTCTATTGATATCTCTGTTCTGCTAAAGGATTTGGATGATAAAATAGGTTTACAAACAAAGAATCAGCTTAATGTTGAGCCTGGGGTTTGTTCATGATATAATAATCATGCTGGAATAAAATATTATAGTTTAGAGAAGTCAAAAAAAGGAATATCCTTTGATGCATGAAAGAATCTATTTCTAATCACGTTGTGGCATCCTGAATCCAAATCAAATAGAATCATGAGGTCTCTGGAGATTCCCGCTCCTCATGAACATGTGGGCTGATTCTCAGGAACAAGCACCCGCTCACGCAGCATGTCACTAGAAAAGAGTTAGCAGTGGAAGTGTGTGAGTCCTGCGGTTATCTAGTGTGATAACTGAGCCAGAACTTTGGAGGGTGCTGATCCCCCATGTGTGTGGATTTACACTAAGGGATTTAAGATTATGTGGATGAACAGGCATGAAATGGACGGCTCCCTCTGACAGATGGAGGTGTGTGCCATGACCACGGGGTGTGTGTTAAATCGGTTTATAACACGGCGCTGTTGAATTCTCCATTCTGATTGGTCAGCATGGATCTGAGATTAGTGTTAACTGTAAGCGAAACCTCAGGCTTATATTAATGCACTCCTCATGCACTATTGCTTCTGTCGCAACAGTTTACACAGGGATTTGTATGAAGGGTGCTTCTCATAAACAGATTCAAAAATACATGTGTAATCAGTCATTGATGTGGTGAAGTTTTCTGAAAGGAGATGTTTATTTAGCATGTATGGAAGGAGTCAGCACTTTGTGGAGGTACTGTCAGAGGTAAAGCTGTAACTTGAAGTTTTCCTGTGCACAAGTCGTCAGGACAGAGGGCATGGCGGTTTCTTGGTAGCATAACATGCTGCATTTTTTCTTATTAACTTCAAGAGAGATAAAAAAAAAAAAGAGCGAGGTTGGTGAGGGAGTGACTGTTTTAGCTGCTATGTAAGTAATAACAGGAACTAACTTGTTTTGTAGATGTTTATTAAACATGGCCATAAATGGATAAAATGTGTGATTTGATAAATTAAAAATTGTTTCTATTGGCTTAGTGTTACTATTACTAAGTGCTGTGGTATAAGAGTAATAAAACGCTTCAGAACGTGTTTTTATTCGAATCTAATCAACTTCGGTGTGATAACAGTAATTCTGCTTTGTATCAAGATGCATCACACTACTCTGTCGTTGATTATTTTCCTACAACAGCACACCCCCAAAATGTTTTATTCTTTACATAGTGACCCAGGCTAGCATGCTAACAACTCCAGGCTTTACACATTAGGCAGGACAAAGTTTTACTGCAACATGCGGAAGCAATGAATTAAATATAAATGAAGGAATTATAATGAGGAGAGCTAACGTGATTTCATCTGTTTCATCTACTGAACTCTGCAGAAACACTGTGTGTAAAATCAGCTCAGCACATCCATCATGTGAACAATAGGGGTTTGTTACAGTTACATACCTCTGGCTGCTCTACAGCAGGTGTGTCCAGCTTCATTAAACAAAGCCTCTGATAGAGTAATGGTGCAGTGAGGGGTTTTAATGGATGATGGTTTACTGTGTCTTTCATTTTTAAGGCTACAATCCACAACACGCCTGGTCTTTTGTCTCCATTAGAGCAGCAAACATCTGCTCTTTTCAGACAGGCTCAATCCACATGGCCATGATTTGCAATCTGTCTGTGTCCACCCCGTGGCTCTATTAGCCAGTATTTTTTATTATGAAATCTGCACTTTTATTGCACTGTGTAAGCACAATGCAGACGTATGTGTCAGGCCTGGAGTCAGTGCTGATTACGTACTTATACCTTGATGAAAGGAATTGCTTGACTAATGTGAATCTGGCGAATTCATTAAGCTTAAGTCATATAGATGTATTAAAGGTTCCAAAAGTTTATTAAAGATCTTTAAAGCTCTGAGTTTCACAGTACTGTCCTCCGAAAATAAGACACTATTTTTGTGCTTTAAAGTCATACTAAAATGTAGAGTGTCTCTTTCTGCCTTTTTTTCAGGTGAAGAATGATTACATGTTGGAAATAGCCGATCAGGTTGACCAGGACATCGCGCTCAAGCTGGGGTGCCTTGAGATCAGGTGGGTTCTGCCTTACATTTCTCTTCAGCTTCATATTCAGTATTAAATAATTATCGAAGTGCATTACGAATTCATTTGGGTTCATTTGTCTCTCTGATCTCTTCAGGAGATTTTACAGAGAAATGAGAGGAAATGCTTTGGACAAGAAATCCAACTACGAGCTATTAGAGTGAGTACCTTTACTTATTAAACACTGAACATCGCTCAGCTCGCAGATGCAGTCAGACACTCACACTGTTATATTCATGAGTGTTAAAAACGTTGTCTAGAGTCCACTGTTTTGAGAAGCACCTGAAACTAAGCTCTGAAACCCTCATGAGAATCCTGACTGTCCATCAGATGAGGGGACAGGTAGTAAACAGCAGTAAGAACTGAATAAAGCTCACGTTTTGTCTATCCAAATAACAATTAGCGGAGCTTTATAAGTGAAACATACAGAACTTCACTATAAAATGGGAAATTATTAATAGAAATGTTTCAAAATAAATAGTTACATTTTATGTAATAGGTGGCTTCAGAAGACTTTTGAGTTTATTCAGAGCTCATTTAAAATATGTTTTTACGACTCTCATAATTATCTCATAATTCAGTGTAAACAATTTTTTTTACAACATAACCCTCATAAACCGAACTTTGTTAACAAAATGAAGCTACTCCTTACAAGCTGTTTGATTTAAAAAGAATAATGTTTCCATGTAGCTGTGGGAAATAAGTTTCAACTATGCCCTAACATTGATCTGTGAAACATCTTTAAGGAATACAGGGTGGCAGTCATGCAGAGTCAGAGCTAACACTGGTTTTCATGACGCTATTTACATGGCAGTACTAATGGATAAGATTCCAAAAGCAGAAAAGAAGAAAAAAAAGCTGAAAATCAAGAAATCCAATACAAAAACAGTATTGCTTTTCAGTAGTGACATGCAGAAAACATACCACAGTGAATTTATCGCATTGCTCTTCCATTGCTTGATCGCTAATGAAAAACAGTCAGAAGCGGATTGCTGTTTAATAATGAGTTTCTGAACCTTTTCACTGAAGAGATCGAGTGATGTAAGAACAGGAAATGGTTTTGCTTTTCAGTGTGTAACTTTTTCTGCATGTCACTAATGAAAAGCAATACCATTTATGTAATACATTTCATGTTTTTTCACCTGCGTGATTGCATTTCGCTCTGGAACAGAATCTTCTCCATCAATAGCTACTGGTCGAATGCTATGAAGGTGGATGGTGAGTTTAGATGCTTCAGTGCTTGTCCGATCTTCCAAAATCTTCAGAAGCTTATTGGGAAACTGAATTGCAAGACTCTGTTCTGCCTCATTCTCTACAATAATGAAATTATGTGCCAGGGTTTGTCACACCATGACATTTTTTGTTGAATTGTAGTGAATTTTGTTTGCTCTATCTCATGTCCCTTTTGTCCTGACAACACCTTTCTGAGTCTTAGTCATGCTGAGTGTTGGTGCAGTCCTGTACAGTGTTGATCCGATGCTGGCTGCTGAGTGGGTTGTTATAGAGGTGAAGTTGATTAATGAGGGATAATGGTGATTTATCACTGGCACGTTCATGGTGACTGTGACTGTGACAGCTACCGTATTGATTACACCCAGGCACAGAATAATGTGGCTGTGCTCAAAAATACTGACTGGCAACTGACTAAATTGTCGCCTTTCTAATGCTGTTTACCAATTAGCCGCTGGCACTCAGTCCCACTCACTAACAAAGCCTAGTAATTATGGAAAGAAACCCTTTTCCACAGATGCTAATGATAGTGCTGCTGTTCAGTAGTCTTCCCAGGATTCTTGGGGTTGTTTTCTGTGTCCAGTGTTGTGTTTACTTGTTAGTCCTTGTGTAACAGTGAGATCCACATCCTGCATGCAAAGAAACAATGTGAACCATGTTTGTGCAGCAGCGTCTACACCCTGAGGGGAGAAGTGTCAAACACGTCAACATGCAGTCACTATCCCAGGCTTAATAAGAGTCAAGAATAATGTGCCACTGTGACTCCTGGAGGAGAATGTGTGTAGCATCTGTGCTGTAAATAATTAGAGTTGCAGGTTTGTGTCAAACATATGACCATGAACTTCCTCATAGATAAAATTGGTGTAATCGGCAAGCCTTGTGTGTTTTCAGTGGCAAGTATGCTAATAATCTGTTGTGTGTGTGCATGAATTACACCTGAAAATTGGAGATTTTCAGGAATAAAGGAGCTGATTGCCATTTCTAATGAGGATGAAATTCTTCTTGAAATGAATGTTTACTGTAGGTTTATAGGATATTACATTTATGAGCAAATCACGAATAGAATCTGAGACTATAGTGTAAGTGGAAAGAGGACTCTGGTGATAGTGTTTGAAAAGTAAATTCCACCAAATGCATTGTATACGGTTTTGTAATACATCACATTTTGTGTAACAGGACCTTCACAGCAAGTCTGATTGTGAGCATCCTGGTGAAATATAGGTTGAAAACTGCAAATGTAAATAACACCAATTAATTACCAATAAAAGTATGCCATTAATTTACTGATAGTATTTTGAGTGTGAAAAGCCAGAAACTGGATCCTGGCACTGAGTGTGAGGAAGTGGGGTTGTAATTTTCAGATCACAAAATCAACGTTGTCAACACTGCTGACAATCCCATCAGTCGCACATTCCAGCACACACACACAGCCCTTGTCCCCTTGTGGGCTTTCACATGCACCAATGTCACTTCCAGGTCATTGGGTTCAGTTGCATGTGAACACACAGCAGCCTGCTGGCTCATTGGAGGAGGGGACGACAGGCCGGGGGGGCGGCGTACAATCACAAACCAGCTGCAATCTGAGTGACAGCTTCACCCAGTTACAGCCTCAAGGAATTTGGATCGCACATTTAGAAAGCATCAGACAGGCAAGAGACAGGAGTAGTGTGCTAGACTGGGTTTCCCTTTATCGCTCTGAAAATCTGAGCAATTTCATTTTGATTTTTGTGGCTATAATGATGACAGAACAGGATTGTGTTTGGTTTGGACTCCTACCAGCACTGCCCAATCAGAGCTTTCAACATGGTTAAAAATGACATGCCACATGTTGTTGTTCCTCTTTTGGCTACTCCCGTAGGGGTCGCCACCGCGGATCATTGGTCCGCGTATTTGATTTGGCACAGTTTTTACGCTGGTTGCCCTTCCTGACGCAACACTCCCCAATTTTATCCAGGCTTGAGACCGGCACTGAGAGCGCACTGTTGCACGCTGGCCGGGAATCTAACCTGAGCTGCAGTGGTGAGAGCGCTGTGGCCTAACCACTAGTCCTCCAGGGACCCAAAAAATGACATGCCACATGTACAGCTCATAAATAACACTGTATTAACACAATATTATAGGATCCTGTGCCAAGCCATGTTAAGCAGGGCAGTTTGGACTGAAGATTGATTGAAGACTGAAGATGATTTGACACTCAAAAAGTCCACACTTGGAAATGACTCTTCCAAAACCCTGAGTGCCAGTTGCGTTATTAAAAAAGTTGAGTACAAAAGTTTGCCTCCCCCATGGTGTTGAACGGGGAAAAAGGAAAATGCACATTTATTTTGCAGTTCATATATAAAGAATTAGAACTCCAGTATGTTAAAAATGAAATGTGGGAGTACTGTGTAATGAAACTCAAATCAAAAACATGGCAAAATGCACTAAAAATATTTAAAACCTTGGCCACTGTCCCCTGCTGAATGCCATCCATCTATCCTGAGATCAAATAAAAACTGCTGAAAAAGATGAGGCTTAATGAGCGTCTTCCTCTGGAGTGTCTCTGAGCGATCTGGAACACAGATGGATGTCTCCTTTGAGGATGTTGGAAGATTTCTGGCAGGAATCTTTGCTGGGCGTTAGACATTTTGGATATGTGGATTCTCTACTGAGTGTATTCCAAACCATTCTGGTTTTTTTTGTCTGTTTTCCAGAAAAGATGTCGGTCTCAGGCGATTCTTCCCCAAGAGTCTGCTGGATTCAGTCAAGGTGAGTTTAGAAAGTGTGAGAGAAATGGCTCTAACCTGCACAGGCATTAGGATTAACTTCTACTACTTTAATCTTTTAGCTCAGCAGAAGCACAGTTTGATGTTTTCCAGCTTCCCAGTACACCTCATTCGACTCGTGTAGGACTCAGTAGTAGGCTTGTGTGATATTGGTTGATTTCCCTGCTTGTGATTTACCTTTTACCATTTAATCGCTGAGAGCAGATCGAGAATCACTGACCTGCCAAAAAAAAAAGATGTAAAAGCCATTTAGTGGTGCTGTTGAGTGTCATTATGTATCGGTTTATGCAACTGGGACACGGTAAGGGCTTTTAACAGTCGTGTGTTTCCGTAAAACAGGCTTTATTTATTCTGTTATTACACACCCTTTTAAACATGTAATTTTCCAGTCGGCTAACATAACTTACATACCAATAATATAGGCAACACAGCAAAAACGTAAAAACAAAATACTACTATTTTTAGTATTGGGGCATCCATTGTAGAAATTTAACCACACGTTCTTCTAGTGTTCACGTTCTTTTAGATTCACCATCAGCAACACTGTTATATCGATAGTGTTATATTGACATCACACCATCCCATCCTTTACTATTTTCTTGTAACAGCACTCCACATAATGTTTTATTCCTTACGTTTGTTTTATTCCTTAAAATTGACCAGAAAATCTTGAAAAATTTTTAATATCTGGAAAAGGTCTTGATGATTTTTTTTTTTAATGAGGAATGTGAAAGAACAAGTCTTGGATTTGCAGTATTTTGAATGAGATCATCCATCAGTAGAACTCACTCCATGTACCTTTATTTGGCTGAGTGGCTGGTGCATTCGAATGACCTGTTTATATCTGATCATTTGTGTTTGGCCTAATTTTATTTTCCCCTAAAACATGTAGTCACTTGTCCATATAGGGATTAGAGCTCATTGTCCACTTCTGTACCTCTAAACATTTTTAATTTTACATGAACTTCTGTTTTGTGTTGGATTTAGATGTTGAAGGTCGTCTGTTTGTTAGCTGTTAGGGGGATGTGTAAGGCCTGAGCTGTGCTGCTGAGCTGTGAGCTAATGTGTGTGTAGAGGAAGATAAATCTGCGGCACACTTGAAGGCGTAGCGAGCAGCAGTGCTACAAAGTACCCCGTGTGCTCTGTGACCCTGCAAAACATCCACGGACAGATGCTCAGTATAGAGAGGGGGGTGTCCCTTGACCCCTGAGGTCATTATTAACTCTGTGTGTGTGTGCACGTGCACGTGCACGCAATATGATGTTCTTTTGCTATCTACCCCACCCCAGAGACCCAGATATTATCACAACCCACTTTCCTTTATTAAAATGCGTGCCAAAGTATTGGCACCCTCCTCCCATCCATTCTTTTCTATAATGGACCAGTTCAGAGTGCTTTTGTATTAAAAAAGTAAAGATACTTCTTTATAGAGATGTTTTGGGTCTTGGCAGATGACACATTTTTCAACACGCTGTATTGACACAGCAGAGGTTCATGTTATTACACATGGAGCTAAACTGCAGCCATGGCCATCTGTCAGGTAATAAAGTCCAGACACTGGACTCAATAGTGAGTATAATCAAATTAAGCATGGAAGAAATGATTGAGCACTCAGATGTGAGATTTGAATAATCAGCACTGTTTGCCTCGTGCCATATCCTCTAATACAGAGACATCTGGTGAGTCAGTGAAGGTCAGCTAAAATTAGTAGTTAATTCTGGATTGATTCTCTGTAAGCACTGTGAAATAAATGAACTAGTGCAGATAAAGGGGAATTCAGGAGCTGCATTTTTCTGGCTGCAGCTTTCTTCGGGTCTCTGTTCTTTGACCAAGCCTTTCCCATGATTCCTCAGCAGATGCTTGGAGAGATACACAACTCTCTGTTTCTTGTCAGGAAAGGGCGGTTTATACACTGTTACATACTGCTCACATGTTCCAGCCTGTTTGATGTGATCTGTTTTTTTCTGTCCATCCCTGGAATGCTATTGTCCCCCTATCCTTGACCATGTTTAGTGAAAATATTCTTATTTTGTGTAGGACAGATTCTAAAAGTTTTTGCACCCTTTATGATAGCAGCATAGATTGCTTTTTTTTAATAAATGCAATCCAGTCATTTAAATGTCAGGCACAGATAAATATACACCATCATATTTATATATTGAATAAGATTTTATATATTTAAAAAATAATTTTAAAAAAATCGTGGCCAGACTCCACTCTAAGAACCATATAACAACCTGAATGTGTTCCTGAAAACATCTTATATATGTTTTTAATATTGTTTTATACCTCTATCCCATTATGTCCTCATTATCATTCTTCTTTTCTATCTTATTTATTTAAATTAGTTTATTACCTGTAGCAGAAGTATGTAAGAGTTTAGCCCTAGCCTTTATGATTTTTGACTTCTTGCAATGGCAGTGTGAGAGCCACCTGAAAACTGTGCTTTTCTGCTTTTTCAGTCAAAGCAGCAGTCAGACCAAACATGAATAAAATTCATCCAGCAGACAAGGCAATACACTGAAAAACATGCATTTGCTTCTGGTAGCAGTTATGTTTTCTTCAGTAAATGAAGGAGCCGCTTATTATTAGGTAGCAGTCACACCAGAGGTTTGCCTCACTGTTTGCTTACTATTGCGTGACACACATCTAGGGAGAAAAAGTAGCCATCTTGTCCACCGTTTCTTGTTAGCGATGTTGACACTGCTGTAGATGAGGTTATTACCTGCAAATAGTCTGGTGTTGTCTCACCTATAAAATGAACTTTATAAGAAGATAATATGAAAACTATAATTTGATTATGATTACGATTTTGGTCGCTCATGTATCTGGGTTTTGAAGTTAACAACACCGCTGCTAGATGCCAAGGAGTTCTCACTTATTTCACCTTTCTTTTTTATCCGAGACAGATGTAGTAATTTTTACAAAGAATATATTTATTATAGCTGTTTAGTGCTTGTTATTTTCATTCTCATTGCTAAAGGAGATTATGACCTTGATTGATCTCCATAATGTGGTTATAATTACAATGAATGAAAAGATGTTTTAAATTTAAATTTTGGTTTATAAACACTGAATACTGTTGCTTTCTTTTATTCTAACACACATGCACACAGTTATTTCATCAACATTTTTTAGTCTTTCTATTCATATAGGTGCATGATAAGAATTTGTCTTCCAGGCAGAGCTGGAGAACCTGAATGAGTTATGCTCCATTGCAACCACTTATCAGTTTTTTTTTTTCTTGTCCATCGCAGGCTAAAACCTTGCGGAAACAGATTCAGCAGACATTTAAGCAGTTTGCCAGCCTGAACGATGAACAGAGCGTTCTCAAGTTCTTCGAGATCCTCGCGCCAGTCTACAGATTTGACAAGGAGTGCTTTAAATGTGCTCTGGGGGTAGGTAGTGTGTATGTAGGTGTGGGAATTTGGCTGAAGGTTCTGGAGGCATTGCCTAGGGGTGCCTCTCTCTCTGTAAGCAGTCTTATACTGCCCCCTGTTGGCTGTGAGAGGATTATCTGCTTGATTAGACATAACAAAATGCCTTAGGTTAGGGTTAACCATCCAAATAATGTTAAATCCTAAAATGATCTTTGGTAGTTATTAGATAGACAGTTACTAGGTAATATTAGATTGATAGCTGATGTGCTAAATTACTCCTGTATCTGTATGTGTGTGTGTGCCTGTCAGTCGAGCTGGGTTATCTCAGTGGAGCTGGCTATCGGTCCTGAGGAAGGCATCAGCTACCTGACGGACAAAGGCTCAACAGTAAGCTTAATCCTCACTCCTACAGACATTTACATCACCACCACGCCCTCTTCGGAGAACAATAAAATGCAATATATACAGTTAATATATATTTTTATATATATTTTTTTGGACTATTAAAGCCACTATTAAAGGGAGAAAAAAGTATAATAAAAAGCAAAAGAAAATTTAAATTCAAAATGAAAAAAACTAATAAAGGGGAGAGAACAAAGGAAGAAACTATTATGTGCCCATCAAAAAATCTAACAGTTTGTAGCAAAACAGGAATAAAGGACATTACTTATTTTGATTATAGTAAAAATTAATGTCCTGGGTAATGGCTTCACGAAGATTTACCTTTATAGGCTCGTGTTTGAGTATGTTGACCTTACTGACATTAACTTCTATACTGTCTTTCCACACGTCTCCAGTTTCCTAGCTTTTGCTTTGCCATGCACCTGAGCAGAGACTCACTGAATTGGATCCCACGTTCTTGTCTATTTTGGCTAACGGCAGATGATCAGATTTTCCGCTTGCTAGTCTCCATGGATAGGATTGTGAAATTCTAGGATTGTCTATACACAGTCAGAAACGTGTAGCCCAAAGTCTGGGAATAGAATCAAACTTGTGTGACCTTAGTAATTGTAAGCCAACATTTTATGAGCAAGTAATGTTCTTATGCAAAAACTTTACACACAAATTGAGATTAGCCAATCAGATTGTGTCATTCATCTAATATGTCTTATCAGCTTTCTAAATGTGTGTGTGTTCTTCTCTTCTTTCAGCCGACACACTTGGCTAACTTCACGCAGGTGCAGAGCATCCAGTACTCGTGCATGGAGGAGCGTGAGAGGAAAGGCATGCTGCAGTTGGACGTGGCCGGGGCTGCTGAGGTACTTCACAGGCTCTGGACATTAAAACACATACATTTTCCATTTTTCTGGCATGGATTAAAAGAAGAATTACAACTGATCCTTTCCAATTCTTTTTTTGAGTGATTCAACATCGACACACACAGTGATATAATAGGACCTTTACGTAAGCTTATGAAATAAACAGCTTTTTTAATGAATAAATATCAACACCCAATATCTTTGATGAAAAATTAACAGTTTAGGCTTAATGCCTTCAGATGCTAGTTAGTCTGTTTTTAGTCTGCTCCAGAGAGATATTACAGCTCCATTTTGATCATTAATTTAATTGTTTCAGTTTTTTTTTTGAAAAATGTAAGTGTCCCATAATAATGGCTTTGTCTTGCTAATATATTTACCACGATTTGTGACTTCTTAAGTAAACCAGGATCCACATAAAAATCCATCTTTAACTCGTCTTTACACAACAATCATACACACAGTGAAGCCAAATTCGTCAGTTGTGATTCTGGCACAGAAAAGCTGACTTGGATAATGCCTGTTGAAAGTGAGCTATGTACACATAGCCTAATACCACATAACATAATAACACATACTTTTAAAAAAAAAAAGTGTAAACTAAGTTAAGTAAAGTGTGACATGAATTTATTTATACTCAGATCCATGCATTATGCTAGCTGAAGTTTAGGAAGTGTTTGTTTGGATTAACTTATGTTAAGTAGAAACTAAGATCTTAAACATGTGTATATAGTTTGTTTTTTTTTTGTTTTTTTTTGGTCACTGTAATGAAAATGTGACTAGTATTTGAACAGTAAAATGATCATAGATTGAGGTTAGTTTTTTCATAATTGATGGTGGATCTGTGTTAACTGTTTCTGTCGTTAGGTCTTTATAATTGTAAAAATGTCCTATGACTTCTGTTAGCCTGGGAGCTTTAGAGTCCATGTTTTCCCAAAGAAACACACACACACAAAATTTCTGTCTTGGTTGCTTTCACTCTCCTTTCTGTCCTTTTCTCTCTCTCTCTCTCTCTCTCTCTCTCTCTCTCTCAGATTTCACTGAGCTTCATTCTTCCTCTGATACACATACACCATGAATGGATTCTTTCATTTCTGTCCTGCAGCTAAGAGCTGATATTAAGGGATTTTTTTTTTTTCTAAAAGTCACTAACACACTCTGTGTGTGTTACTTATTCTGAAAGTTGCACGTCTGCTCCTAATAGTCATTATGTTTATGTTTAATGTAAAACCTTGTGTTTTGAAGGGAACAGTTTCAGTATAAAAATATATTTCCCTACCCCCTTTATGATCACAACCAGTTATTATTATTATTATTATTATTATTATTATTATTATTATTATTGTTAACATAATCATATTATGTGTCTTATGTATTTATTGTAGTTATTAGTAGTTTTTATTTCTGAACATTCCCACTTTACAGACAAAATCCAAACTAGTTACATGGTTTAAAACAGATATGAAATAGTTTATATATAAGTATAAGTGACTTATAATAATAATAATAATAATAATAATAATAATAATAATTCATCATATGAATTAATTAACTTCATTAATAATAATGAAGTTATGCATTACAAGCCTGATGGTCTTTGGAGAACCGGCTGAAGATGGTGGTTGTAAAAGACAGTGTAATTAATTGTGTGTGTGTGTGTGCGTAGTTTGTAGGGGTGTGTCTGTGGGTGCAGAGGGTGAGGGGTGGGTGTTACTGCAGCTGTAGTTGAGCAGTTCATATCGTAGCATTAGCAGTGTATCTGTGTGACCACTCCGCTCGGCTGGCTGAACTGATGATGACTCATTTTGGATCTGTCTCTGTCTCTGTGTCTCTGTCCGTCTCGTCTCATCCAGCCTCTCACCGTCACCACACCATCCTTCAACACCGCAGAGAACATGGCCGACCTGATCGATGGCTACTGTCGCCTGGTCAACGGCGTCACCCAGTCCTTCATCGTCAGGCCGCAGAAAGGTAAAACATCCTTCCTCATGCTGGTTTATTACGAGATGAAGCTGGTGTGTGATGAAATGCAGCCCTGATTCTGCCTAGACTCCAGCTAGAGCGGACACTGAATAGACCGCATTGTGTGAGCAAGAACATTCCAGAGCAATATGTTTAGCTGTGGAGAAGCAGAACGTTTTAGCACTATATATGATTTAACAAACAAACATACTGCAAATTGATTTGTATGAAAGCTATCAGTTTTTTAAGGATTATAGGCTGAATTTATAGGGTCATAGATTTCTTGATGCTACTTCTTGTACGATTGTATTAAAATTATAAATTAAAATTAAAATATTCCAAAGCTGAAATTTATTTATGTAATTTTTCCTTTATTTTCTTGACCAACAGAGGGAGAGAGAGCGCTTCCATCTATCCCAAAGTAAGTACAAACTGTTTGTGGGTTGGGTTTTGGTTGTTGTTGTTGTTGTTTTTATATGTGTGTCACCTTTGGCATTTTTTTGGCATGAAAAGGGACAATAAACACATGTTGCTCCTCCCCAGTTAGTAATGGCTAACAATGTAATAAAGTATAAATTTTGTACACATTAAATATTAAATAAACATGCATTAAATAACATCACCAGCACAGCACATAATCACTACGCAGATGTTAATGTGTGTGTGTATTAAGCATTGAGTGCTCAGAACAATATACTGCAGGGTAAACCTTGCAGAATTGGGATTTGTAAATATTTTAAGGCCATTTTAACACCACAAGTCTTATTGATCTGTGTATTGACTTTGCATTACAGGCTTGGAAACAGTGAGAAGCGGTTAGAAGCTGTCCGAGCAGGAGTTCGTGCCATCTCTGTATCAGGTGAGAACCTTTTTAACACTTACTGCAGTTAGTATAAGTGCTTCAGTGTCCTTGTTGAAGACACAAAATAGCATCAAATAAACTCCTGTAAAACGAAATGACATCAAATAAATGATGATTTTACTGTACACTTCTCTGCTGCATTGTACTTGCAGGGCAGGTTTTATTGAAAAATCATTTAGCATTTCTATTGGTCGGTGAAGGAAATGGAATTGTCAATAATAATTTTTTATGGTAATTAATTTGTTTGTCAGTATGCATATGCAGTATGTATGAAAGGAAATACAGCTGAAATTGAAAAATAATGAATTATGTGTAATATCTTTTTCATAATATTTCTTATACAACAAACCAATGAATCAAAAGCAGGAAAAGCAGGAGTTTCAATAAAATAATACCACGGCGAGCAGTATCGTGCAGATTTGTGCAATTAGTGGCTTCATTTTTGTGCCATTTTCTTTGGATGAAGACTGGCTGGGTAATAAGAATTGCGTTACATAACACTATTTTTTAAATCTCTATGAGCCAAAACCTATGTTACGCCAGTTTTATTTGCAAGACATGTTTTTGCGTATAGCTTTTTTTGTTTTTGTTTTTTTGGGTAAATGAGCTATTCTTTTCATAACTCATTTTTTCCTCTTGACTTAATGGGAACTTAGCTAATGTTGGTTATTTGCAATGTGGCTTATGGTCATGTGACACGTTTTGGCCACGTTAGCCTCTGTGCTTTTGATATTGATTAAATACTCCAACCTCATATGTGGAGAATATCCAAGCAAACACATAAGGAAGTGGAGAGAGATTAACGATTGAAGTGTGTAGATATGGAGAGAGATCAAGAACAGAAAAGAGAAGCAGCAGGTGTCATCCAGAACGCAGCTGCAACAGTGTGTGTGATGCCAGAAGTAGCTGAGCCATTTTGAGCTTCCAGGATCAGAAGTGCCCCATCAACAGGAAACACACATCCGCACGAGTGTCTTAGAGAGACAGAAGAATTAAACACTCACACGCTGTATCATACCTGTTTCATTATATCCCTCGCTTGCATTCAGTCTCATCTCCATGCCAATTTCCTTCTTTTTATCCGCCATTATACAGTATGGGAAAAGAGAGAGGGACAGAGAGATAAGAAAAAGGAAAGCGTGAGAGATTTTGCACTGAGCGTAGTAAGTGAGTGTTTTCAGCCGGAGGGCAGCAATGCTGCAGAAAGAGCCGATTGAGACGCAGAGAGCAGGAATCGCTGCTGACGTGCTGATGAGCTGCAGTCAGAATGTGAAAGAGCTGCTTGTGTGACGGGTCAGAGATGAAGCCAGAGCGAAGTGTTGCTGTGTGTGCCTACGTGCATGTGTGCGTGTGAATGTCCATTTTCTACAGATGTGCTGTGTTGTTACACATGTGAAGCTTGTGATAGCTGCAAACAGATTTTTATGTATTTATGTGCAGTTTGTGATGTTACAAGCACAGTATGGTAGCTGTATATGGTAGCTGACAAATTCCTTTAAAATTGCTTTTTAGATTCAGTATTTAAATATATTAGAATATTAATGAGCCCATAGTTTTAGACTGCAACAGGTGCTTTCTCAAACAAAACAATCAGGAAGTAGTATTAAATTTAAAGAAACAAAAAGATTTGCCCACAATGATGATTAAAAAAGATTTGTCTTTATTTGCCCACAGTGATGTTTTTTGTCATCAATATTTCATCAGTTTCACTTTTTGTCAGGTGACCTGAGAATTTCTGACACAAGAACTTCTATTCACTATATATGCTCACTATACAGTGTGACATATTGGCTTTGTAGTAGCTACATAGCGCACCATGCCATTTGAGATTCAGAAGAAGTGCAGCTCCATTTAACTGCCTGTTGGGAATGAATGTCTTGCCTGAAAAATGGGAATATTTTGTTAATTTTTTTTTTAAAGGAAGAAAAAACAAAAGAAAACGTTTGTGCTCTCCATTGAGAACATTAACATGACAGGCTGTATTTTTCAAGCTAATGAACCAGTGAGTGGTAACACTGAAAAGTAAATGTACTTCAGATTCTCTCTACAATTTTTTTTACATTCATATGATTACAAGCTGAAAACGTTCATCTGATCTTGCAGAGTGTCAATGACACAGCTCTTAACTTATGAATGAAATTGAAACTGGGCATGGTGCCTCAACATCCTCATTCATAAATTTCACCATGCTGTTGTGTTTTTTCCTACTATGATGACATTTGTTACATAGAATCAGGAAGTGTAAAAAGCACCTCTTGGTATTATTGGTCAGGTTAGCAGTGTATGGTTTGTTAGGTGTTATCTGGTCGTGTGTGTTACGTGGTAGAGTGTAAGAATCCTCCACCTTACAGTTATCAGTGTATTAGATTGTTTTGGGAAACCAGGCCTTGACTATTCATTTAAACATTTACGCATTTATCGTTTTAGTAGAAGCTGTACACAATGTGTTGTCCATTCCATTTCATTGTTTTCATTTGCTTTCTGTTCTCCTTTTTTCTTTCTCTTCCATTCCTACTTTCTCTTTCTTCTGAAGACTCTGTGACTCCAACACCACCCAAAGCAGCTAAAGCTCGCCGCTTCCTCCTCCCTTTTGTCTTCTGCTCCCATGATTCTCCACCTAAGGGTAGCCTACACATGGTCTCTATATATGTGTGTCTATTTGTGTGTGCTTTAAACTAACGCTCATCTGCTGTGTGCACGAACGCTCCTGCTCTTCTACCATTTATTTATTAGCTATGATAAAAGATCTACTTTTCTCCAGCCCATATCTCAAGTCTATTCCTCCTGGGGTAGTGAACTGAAGACCTGCAAGCCTTGATATCGGTGCGCTGACTTTTTGTTGTTGTTGTTGTTGTTGTGTTTTGTTAATGATACAATCTTTTTCCACTGCGCATTCAAAAACAATCAACACAGTGCCGTGTGAAATGGATTCAGAGACTTCAGAGACAACCATCTTGATCACAGTGAAAACAGTTTGACATTTATGAATTTATGGATTTCAACATTGTCCTCTATGTCTTATTGCTGTTTGGTTAACCAGCTCATATTAGCTACAGTGAAATTACTGGAAAAATACAAACACACATTGTCTTGATTGATAATGGCAAGGTTTCTGGTGCCAAAAGTTCCAGTACAGACTACAAAAAGGAACTTATTTCATTTAAGGATCATTTTAGATAATTTTACATCAATTTAGGAATCATTGATGTTTTAAGAACTTTTTTAGAACCATTTTTCCACTGGTGAGATGATCTTAAAACCCCTAAAAGATTTTTTTGTTGTTTTGTTTTTATAGGGTACATTGTATAGTGGAAAAAAGGCCCTTGTTTTATGTCACTCTTGTCTGCCAGGTAAAGATAAAGTAGGAAAACACATCTAAATAGTAACACCCATATTAGATTAGCATAAAATGCATATTTTTTAAGCAATAGAACCATTTTGCTTTGGTTTTTTCAATGCAGGACTTTCATGACCTTTTTAAAGACTTTTCATACTTTGATTGCATTTTTTTAATTCAAGGAGCAGAATTGGAGTAACGACTTCTATGTGAAGTAACTCTAACAACAGTGACTGAACATGAGGCATGCTCCCATTTGTGCTGTTTGTTCCATTTCTATGAGTTTAGACTTGGTGTATAAAGTTATTTTACGGGTCTCTGGAGATGCTGTTAAAAATCATACAACATAGGGTAAATAGTTATGTAACTGTTATATAATTTCTTTTAAATATATATTTTATACATGGAGGGAAAGGCTCTGAGCAGCTCCCCCGCTGCTGCTCCTTTGTGCTGAGAAAGTGGATATGAGCTGCAGAGGTCTGGCAGCTCTGCACAGATTGAGTTAGTCTCATTTGCCCCAGAATAGCCTGGCCTGCTGATTGTAGTAACGCTGCTGCCAGAAATCTGGTGAGGCTTCAACGCACAGACTTATGGGATACCGCTGGAGACAGAGGACTGGAGCGCTGGAGGCCACGTCAACACTTTATTTCATATTGTTTAACAAGCGCATACAAACGAAATGCCATCTAACGTAATTATATTTTATAGTCTTTGAGACTTACTTTGAATGTTACATTGTGCTTAATTGGGCTGTTATATGGAACTCTAACCCATAAGGGTTTTTTATTTTTATTTTAACCACTTTTCTGTTGTATGTTTTTTGGCAACTTACACAACAAACAGAAGTCTGTTATGTAATCCCTAGTCCTATTAGCCACTGCTTCTGACCATCTCCACGTCCTACTCCAACTCTCCAACTCTTTCTCGTCTCACATGTGGGTGTGTGGTCTGCAGGGGGAACATGAAAGAATATAAACAGAGTAACATTTCTCTAAAGCATGTTTAAATACTCAAACTACAACCGCTGGTTTAATCTTCTCTCAGATACTCACCACTAGAGAAAACGTCCGGATAGCAGAACTCTGCTTAGTGTTTGTTTACTAGAACAGAAATCATTTGAGTGTGTGATGTAGAACATAATAAAATGAAATCATTTGAGTGTGTGATGTAGAACATTAAGTGAACTGTTAATCAGAGCTATATACATGGAAGTATTGAGCTATAAATTGAAATACCTCTACTTCTTTTCTGAACTGTATCTGAAGTCCAAGGCCTTTCACAAGCACCCTTTGCAATCCTAATAAGATATGTTACTATTGCTATATTCCTCAGGGGCTGTTCACTAATAACAGTAATATTACAGTATGACTTGGAGGCAGTTAGCTAATTATAGCTCTCTCAAAGCCAGATAAGCAGCATCAGATGCTTTGTTACTATCGCCTTAACATTAATAACATCATTCATCATTTATCATCCTCCGAGGTATACGGTAATAGTAAATTATTCTTCTTTAAAGCTACTTTTTATAAAACATTTAAAGTATTTTCCTGATAGGAATGCATTATCAGGTCCCATTCTTCATTTATATGGTTCACAGACAGATCAGTTGCAAAATATTGGCCAGTTTATGGCTGGGCACAATAAACCAAGACCTTGGAATTACCTTGGAAGTTGACTTTGATTTGAAGATAATTAAGATAAAGATTTGAGCCAATAAAGATTTGAATCTGAATAAGTATTGAATAAGATTTGACCCTGAATATGTGTTCTTTTTTAAATTTTCGTCCAGTTTCAGTGAGTCTGTGCCCACTATAGCCTTCGATTCCTGTTCTTGGCTGACAGGAGCGCAATCCGTCTTCTGCTGTTGTAGGCTGTCTGCCTCAAGGTTCAGCATGTTGTGTGTGGCCTGAGGTGCTTTTCTTCTCACCATGTTTGTAAAGAGTGTTTGAGTTACCTTCTTGTCAGCTCAAACCAGTCTGTCCTTTCTGCTCTGATCGCTCTCATCAAAACATTTCCAACAACAGAACTGCTGCTCATTGGATTTTTTTTTTGTTGTTGTTGTTGTGGTTGTTTTTCGCACCATTCTGTGTAAACTCTAGAGACTGTTGGTTGTGAAAATCTCCAGAGATCTGCAGTTTCTGAAATACTCAAACCATCCCTTCTGGCACCAACAAGGATGCCATGGTCAAAGTTGCTGAGATAACTTTTTTTTTTTTCCCTGAAGTTTTGAACATTAAGTGAAGCTCTTGACCTGAAACTGTATGATTTTATTCATTGTGCTGTTGCCTCATAATTGACTGGTTGGATAATTGCATGAATAAGCAGGTGTAAAATCTTTCACATATATTTAGTGGCATGTAAATATCATATTTAACTCATTTTTGCTGTAAAAGTCAGAACCTTATAATGCCAAGTTCTTGAAATGTTAAACCTGCTGTTTTATTTTTCATAAGCATTTCTTATTGGAATATTCAAATACTCTGCTAAAATTATGAACGTTCAAATTACAAAAAAGGTTTAAAATGCTGATCCCTGCGCAACACCCACCACATTCCTTCGAAAACAGATTGGGCCACAATCTGCGTATGTACCATTTGATTTCTGGGGAATTTGGAAGCATAACAGAATATTTTGCTTTTTCGATCATGCTCCAGGTGTCGGCAGAATTGCGCCATGCTGGTCTTCAGGTCCAAACTTTAGTCAAACCCCCACACGTTCCATCAACACAGCCACACAGCTGCCTAATTCCTTACAGAAATATTCCTACTTGCTTTCAGTACTTTTTAACTGGACAGCTAAGAGTGTCTGTATTAACCTTATTAACCTCCATGTTGAATGTCATGTGCACTTGAAGATGTTATGATGCAGTAACCACTCCTCTTTTTTCTTCCCTCTGTGTCTCCTCTGTTTGCATGCCCTCTTCGGACCTGCAGAAGATATTAGTGGGGATGGTAAAGTCTTACGCCTTTAATTTTGCATGTTTTCACCTTGATCTGACGCTAACTGCTAGATGTGAGAATCAACACTATACAGATGTGTAGACATTTTTTTTTTGTTATAGCTTAGTTTGTAGGTCTGTTTATTTTTGTGTTCTTCTTTCTGTGCAGGTTGAAATAGAGCTTTTAAAATCTCTCTTTTTCCATTTCCATGCACATTTTTGTTTAAAAAAAAAAAAAAAAAAAGACAGTCAACTTAGCATATGGGGGAGACTACAAAAAAAATGAAATGAAGAAGTGACCCAGATTGTTTCAAGACAGGTTGCCAAATCAGACGGAACGAGGGAGGGACGGAGGAGTCACTTCCTTCCTTCTCTCCTCCCTCACACAACCGTGCTGCTCTGTGATTGGCCAGACAGGCAGACAGATAAATATGCACCACACGAGTGCATGAGCAGACTGCGTAGAGAGAGTGGAAAGAGAGAAGCTACACTTTAGAGCTTTGCATTAGTCTGTGTGTGTGTGTCTGTGTGTCCAGTCGTGTGGGTGTGATTGTGCAGGACTTCCCAGGCTGACTCGCTTGTTTATTTTCTTTGGGGCCAGTGGAAGAGTACACGGGTGTTTACTGCTCTAGGTGGTGTGTAGGTTCAGACTGGCCACTGTTGCGTTGTGTGTTGTGACGTGCCGTTCTGACTGCTGCCTCTTGTCTCCCCACAGAAACAGACGACTATGCAGAGATCATAGACGAGGAGGACACATACACAATGCCTTCCAGTAAGTGCTAAATGCTAACTTTTTTTATGCTGAGTATGGAAAAAAAAAAAGTAAGAGAGTGTGTGTGTATGTGCATGTGAGTGCTTGTGCGTGTTATCACAGACTATCCTGGGACCCAGATGTTGCTGTCCGGCTCACGCCAAAACTCTTGTGAACATGGCTCGCTGAGCCTATTTTTTATTTTTTTTTGCCTGGCTTGTTTGGTTTGTTCATGTGGTGGCCAGAGAGCTTTAAAATATCCAACTCCCAAATACCAGAGTACTTAGTCAGTTTCTCTGGGAAGGCAGTTAAGAATGTGGTAATAGACAAGAATAGGCTTCTTGCATGTAGACTCATTGATTATAGATAAACTAATTATTTATCTACGTATAATATAAAACACAGCCTTGACACAAATGAACCAGAATAATCAACCATCCTGAAAACATCACTCTCGCTCTCATAACAATACATTCAGCTACATATTATTTCAGTCTGTTTAATTTATAATAATTATGTTCATGGTTAAAGAAAGTGAGTTTCTAATCAAATGCTCAGGGTGTTTAATAATCTTTCTGCAAATCCTAAAATGCCATAGCAATAACATTAATTTAAGTAAATTAGCAGGGAAAACTTTTCTCATTACCCCTCTCCCCACTGACTCAGTACTGGTGCTGATGTTACTGTCGTTTTGTAACGTCTGGCATCAAAATAACAACCATAGACGTCAAATCATTCACCATCTGCATCCAGCACAGACAGATCTCTGGCATGATGAGTGCGTAGTTGCTCTAAATAATTTATTTAGCATTAGCTAAGCAAATAATTTCCTGTTTAATAGAATGTATTCATTGTTGCAGTATTTCATTTGCTTATCTTTTTTTCAAAAATATTCTTTAAAATCCCCTCCCTGGTCTTGTAATGTTTTATTTTAATGGCAGTCATGAAAATTACATAAGTTGATTGAGTGGTTGTCATGGAGACAGAATGAGACCGACCCCCCAGAACAGTTTCAGGGTCCAAACCCGCAGCTTTTCGCCACTGCACGCAAAATGCTTCTAACCAGCTCCAATGAACAGTTGTAGATTGATGACACGTAGCATTAACCAGCACCACACCTCAGGAACTGTAAAATGATATTTAAGTCAAATGCATTAACCAAAAGCAGATGGAGGTGTGCCTGCATGCCTGTTAGTTCTTTTTGCACATCTACAGAGTTTTTTATGCAGGAAAAAGACCAAAAATTGGGTTTTGACCAAATTTAAGAAAATACACATATATTTCACCAAAAATGACGTGCAAACATTTTTTTTTAGTTTACTTTGTAATCTTGCCTAGGCTATCTTCCTGCAAAGATCATGCTGTGGTATGAGCCAGTTTAACAAATGCAGTCAGTCTGTCTCAAGTGTCTGCAAATCTTGCTAGCTCAGTGCGACTCCCTCATACAATGAATGTCACACATTGATCAAGTTGTTGGATAGTTACATGCCATAACAAAACTGACATAAGCCTAATCAAGTCAGTCTGTAATCAGGTACTGGCTGTCAAAATATCCATGATGCTCTGGATGTAGGGTAAACAGATTTTGAAATGCTAGAACTTCACTTGTTGTTGAGATAAGAAAAATGTTCATTTTCAGACCTAGTATATAAGAATTTTCCCTTCCTACTCCTTCCTGCATCCCAGTAAGCACTTTATCCTGGTCAGTGTCACAGTGGATCCATAGCCTGTCCCATGAACACTGTGCAAGAGGCGGGAATAAGCCCTGAATGGGACAGTGTGGTCAGTTTATTAAGTTAACAATCAATTACTTACCTAAAGTAAAGTCTTTGCTAAGTTCGGCCATGTTGCTAACAAAATTAAAGGTTCGCGTTTCATATTTTTACTGAATCAGGTGTGTTGTTATACCTTCCTTGGCACTGAATTTCCCACAGTGGTGTTTTTCAGTTCTCTTATGTCATGTGTATGGTTTTGAGAAGGAGACTTTAAGCCTGAGACAGTGAATGTGAAGGACTGAGATGTGTATTAGCCTCTGGTATAAAGTCCTGTACAGTGCCATGCTATGTGTGAAGTGTGTATGCATCAGTGAGCTGTATGATGGTGACAGGAGGCAGTAGTACGGTATAGCCGGAGTGTTATTACAGAGTGAGTCATTTCCTTAAGGATGCTGGTGCTCAGTGTCATATGAGTGTGATGCACAGAGAGCCTCTGCACTAAATACTGCTACAGGCACATCACAAGATACAACACTCAGCCAAGCAAAGTGGGTTTTTAAAGTTTTAGTTCTCCATGATGATGAGAAATACATGACCATTTTGAACTCATGAGGATATTAGGCTGCTATAAAAGAATTAAAATTTGTACATCTAAAATACTGTTAGATTACTGGTTAGCTCCCCTGAAAAAACTCATTAAAATATGATGTGTGAAAATTCAAGTGGAACTAACTAGTGTGCAGACTTTAGTGTTATTTTTGAGACATTTGTCTAGTCCCCATGAAAAAAAATTAAGCTAATATTTTCATTTTTTAATTTTGTCTGAGAGAGAGAGAGAGAGACGCACACTCTTCTCTCTCTTCAACACTCGAATTACATTGTAAGAATAGGTCTATGTGTGAGTCATATTTCAGGCTTGTTTACAGAAAATCAGTATTCACTGTTGAAATGATGTCTGTCTTGTGCATAATTTTGCATTGCTTACATGACACTCTGTAGTGCCTGCATAGACATTCATTACCATTTACTGTTTGTCCTGTTTATGTTTATGTAGTCTTTCTCTTTTAAACCTCTCTAGCTGACAGAGTCACATCACTTTACTTATTCCTAAAGCTCACTGGTGTTAACTAGGACCTAGTAAGCACGGGCGTAACTTTACTTTGTTTTAAAAAGTGCTGGGGACAAGGCAAAAAAAAAAAAAAAAAAAAAAAAAACAGAATTATATAGATAGAAACCAATCCGATTTGCCGTAAAGGAGTTTCTGAAGTGATTTTAGTCTCCTCAAAAAAGATTTGCTTTAATTTTAACCAGTGGTTAAGTCCACACTAGCTTTGAATAAATTGGCCATTTTAATAGCATTTATGTAACAATATCATGATCATAGTTTACAGTAAATCAATTTATGATACATTTTTGTGATCATGCTGCTGTATGTGATGCAAACATTTGTTTTTAGGAAAAAGAATCCTGATCGGAAGAACAAGCTGTGACATCTATAGACATCCAAGAGAGAGTTTTATCATAGTGAGACATTTTATTACAGAAACTAACAGCATGAATAAGGGCTAAACTGATATAATTAGAAAGCATTTGGATCAAGTTTTTGCTGCAAGTTTTTATATAAAAGATTTTTAACAGTCTCCTCAGTGTAAGCTACGCCTGTGCTTTTAGTCATCTTTTCTATCATTCTGTCTCTTTCATGCTTTGTGTCTAATTCTGATCAGTTCTAAAAGCCAGCTCTCTCACTTTTCTCCCTACCGTAATCCCCCAGCCGAGTGGTATGGAGTAGACAAAGGTAACCTTCCTTTCTTGTTTTTTTTTTCTTCTTCCCTTTTCTTTTCTTGTTTCTGTCTTCTCGTGGTGGTGCTGATTGCTTTTGTTTTGTTGTGATAGACCTGAGGTTAATCTGGCTCACACTTCTCAAAGTAAGAGAGCTGATCTAAGAGCAATATTTATCTTTTCACTACTAGTCCAGTTACAGCAGGCAAAGAGTAAAGTTGGTGCTGCAGCAGCACTCTTACATATGAGATGTTTGACTGATATTAGCCCAGGTCACTCAGCATGTCTTCACCTTGTACAGATGATTGTTGCAATGTCTGTTTACTCTGAGGGGTCTTTACACAATTTCAGCTTCATCTCGGTTTACACACTCATGTATTAGCTAAAACCTGTTTAACTTTGAGAAAGCTAGGTATAAGTGTGGTTGTAAAACTGACAATATTGCAGTAGTTACAGTAGTAGTAGAAATTTATTGCATTCGGTTGATTTAATTTAATAAGTAAGGAACAAACCACTTGTGGGCATGCTATTATAGGAAAATGATCAGCGACAGGGGAGTATGATGTGGCCCAATGCAGTTATTGTTACCACCCTGAAATTAATTTTCCTGTACCAGCACATCCCAAAGTGTTTTGTTCCTCTTATAACACAGCAATTTTCCCACATTTGATTTTTTTTATTAGTTAAAGGAAGACTTATTGTACTTACAGTTACATAGTTATGTTTAATGTCTGTGAAACAAGTTAATTCCTGTTATCACTTGCATTAGAACAGCTATGAACAGTCATTCCCTTGTCAGCCTCTTTTTTCTCTCTCATGAAGTAATTTAGGCAAAAAAAAAAATGCAGCTTGTCATATTACTATAACATCCTCACTCCAGAAGACACTGGAGACTCCCTCCAAAATTGTTACATAAACATCTCATCACCTCCTTCACCATATCAACAATTACACACATTTTTTAATCTCTTTATGTGGTTTAATGTCTGTCCTACAATCTCTGTGTAAGTTATTACTATAAAAAAAACGCTAGTGTATTAGAACAAGTGCATTAACATAAACCTGTGATTTGCCTTGCAGTCGGCACTACTGTCAGAGCTGCAGTTATAGACAATTAATCAATACCTTCTGGCCAATCACAATCAAGAATTCAACACATTTTATTTGTAAAGTTGCTGTTTAGCCATACATACTAGTGTTCCAGTGTGTAGTTATCTGTAAGCCAGTTTGCATGTCAATGCCTTGCAATACAATATGCTGTTATTAGAAAATAAAAATAAATAAATCAGTGGCCTCTCAGCTGTAGTACTAGCATGCTGTGTCGTGGTTCCTTCGTATTTTATTTAAAAAAAAAAAAAAACTTTTGACATTTTTCATTTGACTTTTTAATGCTGTATGTTATATGTACTTTGTGTGTGCAGCGAGGGATTATGAGATCCAGCGGGAACGCATCGAGCTGGGCCGCTGCATTGGAGAAGGGCAGTTTGGAGACGTGCATCAGGGGATCTACGCCAGCCCAGTGAGCACCACCCCTTTCCCAGAAACGACTCACAACCAACACAGCCTAACCAAACCATTAAACTCAATTTTACTGCAATTCACCAAGAATGCTTTGTTTTTGTGATGATGATATAAGGTTTCAACCCATAATTTGCCCAGCAACATTTCTGTCCATGATTTAGAGTACATTTTAAGGAAGCTAAAATTCTGCTGTAAAAGTTCTGGATACAAAACAATGTGTGAGGCACAACATAAATATTCACACCGTGAAGGAATTTTCTTTAAAATACATCCACACAAAGTTCAGTGTTGACCTCCCCTCACACATCCTGACTGGACTCATGGTTTGTGGTTGAATGGTTTATATGTTGTGTTATTTGCAGGAGAACCCTTCTCTGTCCGTGGCCATTAAAACATGCAAGAACTGCACCTCGGATAGTGTGCGGGAGAAATTCCTGCAGGAAGCCTGTGAGTAAGATAGCATACTACGGCAGATACTCCATGACCTCCTATAAATGGAGTTGATGAAGTTGCACAAAAATCAAAAACACCTTTGTTTGTGAGAATCAGGAAGTCTGGTGATGTCATCAACCACTTTGAAACCACAGCAACCAGCTGAACTTGAGTTTGATTTTAGCCTGATATAAATGTTAAAAGTGTAAATGGGTGCAAGCAAAATAGTTTTTAGGTTCTTAGGTACAGCATCCACTGTTAAATGGTCTGCTAGCATACAATGTTTTTCTGTTATTCAGCATATTTAACTGCTGATCAAGTGAGCAACATTGTTCCTTGCTGTTGTTTAGTAATAATTATTATTAGATCAGAGCACTGTTGAATGCTCGATTCTGATTCTAGTCAGAAGATGATTAATTTTCTATAACAGCAGCTCTGACGATAGTTCCGGCTGGAAGGTTTATATTAATGCCCTCGTTCTAGTGTGTTATTGTTTCTATTTTATTATTTGATTTAAAGTCAGAAGACTTCAGGAACAGCAATCGATATTAGGTGTCTGTTTTGCAGCAGAAATTCTATACAGTGATTGCTTTTAATTAATTACGCATAGTTTAGGGTCAACCCTTTTAATTAGTCTGTGGAACTGGCTCAGGTTTTACAAACTAGAGAATTGAGTTAATATTAAATTATTTCATATCCCACAGTGACAATGCGGCAGTTTGACCATCCTCACATTGTCAAGCTGATTGGTGTAATCACAGAGAACCCAGTCTGGATCATCATGGAACTCTGCACCCTTGGCGAGGTAAGATCTACTTGCTTACGATTAGCTCATCAATCATCAAGGCATTACCGGGATTAACACTGTATCTCAATTAACAGTCTCTGTACATTATTCATAACTGAGTGTAGTTAACTGAATATTTGGTGATTTCTTTTTTGTTGTTGCTGTTTGTCTTCTTAAGTTGAGGTCATTCTTACAAGTAAGGAAATACAACCTGGATCTGGCATCACTGATTTTGTATGCCCACCAGTTGAGTACAGCTTTGGCTTACCTGGAGAGCAAGAGATTCGTGCACAGGTGAGACAGAACACTTTTCAGCGATGTTCATTAATTTTAAACAAAATACAACAAAATTAAACACACAACCACTTCAGTGCTTTGGGTCAAGTTTAAGTTTGCTCCGCAGGGCTCTGTCTCGCACTGGTGGCTGACAGCCTGCTGAAATAGTGAGAGCACATAAATAGGCTGCCAGCAACCACACACAGACAATCACTCATTGCACACTCATCATCTCCAGCTTGACAGCCAGTGCATGACCACGCCCCTACTGCCACAACATTTTGATACAACAGTTATAAATGAATACATTAGGTGTTAATATGTATGCTTGTCATGTGCTTATTCATGTGTGTCTCTCTGTCTGTGTATGTTTCCTACAGGGATATTGCTGCCAGGAATGTGTTAGTGTCTTCCGCAGACTGTGTGAAACTTGGAGACTTTGGACTCTCTAGGTACATGGAGGACAGCTCCTATTACAAAGGTAACAAGCCCTACAGACTCTAAGGCCACTTTCTCTTTTTTCCTTAGTGCAAATATTCAGAACACATTTCATTTCTGCAACACTGCATCTGTCCTTTGGCTCAGTTTGCACCTCATGGGTCAGTTTAGCAACAAGCACTTAAAAAAAATCATCTGCCAAATCATGTTTTCTGGGTTTCACTTAGCATCAGACAGATACTACCTCTCTCACATGGTCGGGGATTGTTTTAATTCGGTCCTCACACAGGTGCGATGGCTGGGTTAATGAAAAGCCAGAGTGCTCATGCTCTTATCTTATAGCACCCTCTGGTGGTCCAGGATAAATATGTACCAATTAACATGTTTAAAAAAAACAGATTGGTATTTGGTTCAAACTTAATTTTAATTTAAAACTGAGACTTTCTCAGTACTTTGTCAGTACAGGCTGTTATTAAATTAATAGCTAAGAATATGAAGATGCAAAGAGAGACTCTGATATTGAGCTCTCACTCGTCTACAAATATGAGCCATACAGGATAGTAGAAAGATATAGATATATATAATTTCTTATTTGCACATCATGTATAAACAGATCATGGAATTTTTGAGTAAAGCATAAATAGGTTGCCAGGGTAATTTTTTCTGTTTTTGGGCATTAAAACCGTAATAAACAATTTATGATTTTACAGCCTTTTATTACACGTTATGAGGTGCAAACTGTGAACTTTTTTTTTTTTTTTTTTTTTATAGCCTCCAAAGGGAAACTGCCAATCAAATGGATGGCACCAGAATCCATAAACTTCCGCCGCTTTACCTCAGCCAGTGATGTGTGGATGTTCGGTAAGTTGGATAGTTTATAACGTACTACACCTTCTCTCTTATAATGATATAGAGATGGTGTGGTGGGTTCTGTAATATGAACATTATAGTCATTAGTTAATTGAGTCAGTGACCTATTTATATATACTTTTGACTATGTAATGATCTATTAGGTCACCATTTAATGATCATGTGTAGATGCATATATATTTAAGGAGTTGTTCTGTGCCATGACAGTGGGCTAGTTGACTGAAAACTTTTACATTTTAATGCCCTGTATTGAATACAGTGCTTCTCTATGAGACTTTTAAATTGTATTAATTATTTGTTTGATTTTTTTTATTATTTTATTTGCTAGTTTTGAGTGTGACTTTTTTGCTAAGGCTTTGAAGTAACTTACATTTTTGCGTAAAGTTTAAATTACTATTAGCATTAAACTAATGCTGTAAATATTTTCCAGATTTCCATTTCACATGTAGCTTAAGCATTAGCTTTATCATATTGATACATTTGTGAAAATAATTGTTGAGAAATTGTTGAGGATCTTTTTCTCTAACTTTCCTGACATGATCGACGGCAGTAACCTGAAAATGGATAGATTTAATCACTATTTAGTTATTATATTTCCTCTGTGACTCTGTCTCAGGTGTGTGCATGTGGGAGATACTGATGTACGGCATCAAGCCCTTCCAAGGTGTAAAGAACAACGATGTGATTGGGCGAATAGAGAACGGCGAACGCCTGGCCATGCCCCCCAACTGCCCCCCCACCCTTTACAGCCTAATGACCAAGTGCTGGGCATATGACCCAGGCAAGAGGCCACGCTTCACAGAACTCAAGACCCAGCTCAGGTTAGCCTGCTTTTCATGTATGCAGCAGTTTTACACACATAGGGACTTACAGAGTTTTTAAAAAAAAATATGAGAAGAACCAGAAATGTTATATCTGTGATTAGGTCATTTTTTTTATTGGAAGTGGTGTTTTTGTCTGTGTGCACTATGAAACACCAGGGGTCACTGTTTTATTGCTAAATTTAAAATGATTTTTTCACTCCACCATTATGGTGCTAGACTCAGTGTTAACAGAGCAGTGCTTATTTATTTTTTTGTTTTGGAGACAGTGGAATTTCCCAATTTCTCTGTAAAATTTTCAGTAAAATAGAGATTTTGAATAGATGACTACATAGTATCTCTAGGGAAGCTTGCAGAGGTGAGAGCTGATTTATACTGCAGTGATGCATGTAAATGTATTTGCATAAGATGCACAGGGTAAACATAGCTCACAGAGGAGCCGAACACCTTCATAAATCAACTACACATTTGACGATTCTCCGGTGTAATGTGTAGAGCAAACACCAGTTGATCAAGCAGGGTATTGGAGGATATAGGGTTGGAATTAGGACGAGACCCAAACAAGAACTAGCGCAGAAGCAAAATGGAGCAGATTTGCAGATGTAGGTGTATAAGTCAGACTTAAACCTTAGAGCCATTTACTGATGACACTTTATAAAGTTATGCTGGGCAGGCGGGGACCAGCCAGCACCAATGTCATCTCATTAACCTGTGCCTGGGCTCCAGGAGCTACAGCAGAGGACATACAGCCTGCTGAAGGGCCTTTAACACTAGCGAGAGCAGAAAAGGCTAAAGGCCAGCTGTTAGAGGTTACTGTGTTATATACTGTTGGGATGGAAGTGGAAACATTCAAATCCCTTACAAAAAGGTGTGACCTTTAAAGAAGACGTAAATATTGATTTTTATAATAGAATGGACTTTATAGAGTGCTGTCCATTTAATTTACTAAAATACCTTTCACCTCTTGCATATCTCCTTTTCTGTGTAGCACTATTCTGGAGGAGGAGAAAGCTCAGCAGGAGGAGCGCATGCGTATGGAGATGAGGCGTCAAGTCACAGTGTCCTGGGATTCGGGTGGATCAGATGATGCTCCTCCCAAAGTAAGATACCCTGTGATTATCATGCTAGATGATTAAAGGAGTAATTTTAAAGCAACAGTACTGTTTTACTGCCAGTTTGTTAGCAGGTCTGTTGCAGCTGAGGGTGGAGCTAATTTCAGGACCAGAAAAATATAAAGATTACATGCCAGTATTGCACAGTTTAAGCTATCTTTGAATTAAATGATTATTAAAGGGTCTTCCACCAGATTCTTAATAATTTTGATTATTGTTTTGTGCCTCTGTGGGCAGATTTGACTTATAGATGTACTCTTACCTATTATAGCAGTGATGAGATTATCACAAATCAACTTTCCTGTTGAAACTCTGGGATTGAATCCCAGTAATCTCTTTTGGCATATGGCATTAAAAAAAGTATGTTTTTAATAATTGATGATAATGATAATTCATGATTTATACATTCATGCAGTGTAATAACCATTTGTTCTGAGACTTAAGAACATAGACTATTTGTGTTCTTTTCATTATAAGTTTGCACTGCACCATTTGCCTGTTGCTGCAGTTAGTCTTTAAAAGGTGGACTAATAGCCAAACATTTATGTGTGTGTAATAGCCCTCAAAGTCTGGAAAGTACTTTTGATTTATTATGTTGTGTGTTTTGAAATGAACAGTCTGTTCTAAACACAGGCTTCTGGTACTAAACATTGGAATTTGAGTTGTGGCCTCCAAAAATCACACTAACCAGGACACTGTGTTTCATCTTTCTTTAACGGGTCACTCTGATTAGCCAGTGTACCTTTAGCAGTGTTATATAATAGACACATTCAGTCTATTATGTGAATTAGAAAAGTCTTAGCTGATCTAATTTCCACAGAGCAGTGGAAGAGTCTTTATCCAGGAAAGTTCAGTGAGATGTCAGCTGTCTCTGGACTGCCAGCTAAAATAAAGCAGCACTTCACATTTTTTTTATTCTCTGTCATAGTTGTCCAGTTTCCATTGTGTATAAAGTGAAGTGGCTAACAGCATTCAGTGAAGAATGTGCTCTAAGATAAACTGATATACACTGCAGATTTGGCACTTAGAGCATTTTAGATCATTCTTTTGACTTCTGTTTTATTTTTTGCTGCAGCCCAGCCGGCCAGGTTATCCCAGTCCCCGATCCAGTGAAGGTTTCTTCCCGAGTCCTCAACATGCAGGCCAGCACAATCATTACCAGGTAACTGCACACTACCCACAAAACCATCAAAATATAGTATTTTTGGCTTAAGTGAAATAGTCACAGCTTTTCTGTTGACCATGTTGGGTATTCAGAAGAAACCTGGCATGAAGCCAGTCGAGCATTAAGGACTTGAAAAAAAAATTTGAAATCAGTTATGCAGCTGCCTGTCTGCCTTTAAGTGTGTGTCTAATACTTTGCCCCATATCTATTTTATTATGTCATCGATGAGACCTTATGATATCATGCATTGCTCAACTCCAATAGTTTCATTGTCAAGCTATTGACAGCTATTAGATTTTAGCCTCCCATCTAATATCACAGCCAGCCGACACTGGCACAGCCCAGGGTTGTTGTCTGAGTAGAAAACTGCAGTTTGTGTTTTCGTATGAGTGAGATGTGTGACATTTAATGGGAACCAAAAGTCCATGGTCCCTCATTTTGGTGCAGTTACAATTTTACTGTGCTTAGAATTTCAGTCAGCTTCGTAAATGGATTTTAACTTTCCTAAATTAGTTTAAAGGTACTAAACCAAGTCCTGTGTATTACACCATTATGTACATTTGGTTTTTTTTTGGCCCAACTGCTTGCATACCTTGCACTTCTTTTTTTAAAATAGTGTCAGGAAATATTATCTAAAAATCCCACATCTGCACAAAATTAGAACTTTCCTCCATTTTGGATATTTAGTGTTGCAATAACAGGAATGCTGCATGACGTGAGTGTCACCAGAGTGTATTTAAATTCATGTCAAGGCTCATTAATGATGAGGTCAGTGAAAAGCTTTTCTTGCAAAATTTATTTGTGATTAAAACTGTTGATTTCAGTGGATTGAAATAAAAAAAAATGTGATTTCACTTGACATAATTACTACCAGGCTACCAGGCCAGTCTCCAGCTGCTCTTGTACAGAAAGTCAGAAAAGCTATTCTGCAGCAATTCATCATAACTCGGCATGTCAGGAGCCATTTTCTCTTTGCTTTTTTTACAACTGAATTATTATTACGGAATTATTATCATGGAATTATTGTCATGACACAGAATTCCTCTGTAGAAAATAAGAACAAAAACCCATTAGCAATAAACTTAATCTAGATTCTATTGTTATTCCTCCAGTGTGTGCTCACTTTTAGCCTTATAAGGAGTCTGAGTAAAAATCTTGGCTAATGTGAGGTTATTTTTGTATCTTTTCGTTTATTACTTCCTTTGGAAGAGAGAAGAAAGGAGACCAGACTGTCGAGATCGCATCTAGGTCTCGGTCAAAGGTCAAGTAAATACTCAGCCGCAGTCTTTGATGGATGTGATGGGGAATTTTTTCTGCAGATCACATTTTATTCATAACAATATATTTAAGACAAATAATCTCTCTCTCTCTCTCTGGAGATGATCTTCTTAAGCAGAAAAACAGCTGTTTTGTGCTTTGTGCTTTTTTTCCACTGGCATTTGTCCTTGTTTTGATTTGTACTTTACTCTGCTGAAGGGATCGGGCTACCCTGGATCTCATGGCATGCCGTCAATGCCCAGTGGAGGATACCCGGCCCAGGCCTCTGTTCTGGAGCCACATGAGACCTGGAACCACCACAGACAAGACGTACCTGTGTGGTCTCCTAATATGGAGGTGAGCGTCACCCACCAGTTCTCAGAGTTACGGTACATATGAACGATGTAGGGGAATTTCTGGTCTCAGTCTTTCACACTGGCTATCTATTAAGTTCCACTCTGACTAAAAAAGTACTGTTTGGAGGGCATTCGTTTTGGGATTTTAATCCATTTCAGGTGCTGCTTTGTGATTTTATTTACATCTGGATTTGCAATGTGTTCTTCTGTGTCCACAACTAAGAAAATTCCTGTTCAAACCACCGACTGTTATTTGACAAACCTCTATGCAGATGTTGCTTCTTGCTTTGAGAAAAAATGTATTTTGACTGCTCTGACTTGCTCCGCTGTGTTTAAATTCTGCACACATTCAAAGAAAACGATTTATGCAAGTGAAGTATTATTTTTAACATTTTTATCATCTTTTTTTAATCATTATTTGTAGTATTTTGCATAGATTTATAGTCTCTTTTTTTATTTTTAGCCCAAAATCTCTATATAAAATAAGATTATAATTATTATTATTTGCTGCTTGCTTTATGAGTACCTGTTTTAGGTACATCACTGCTAGAAGTAAAATAATTCTCATGTTTATTATGCACATTTATATGTTTTATTGTTTGTAATTGGTGTGTTTTTTTAGTGTTTGATTACAAATATATGAACTTGTTTTAAGATATTCTCTACTGACAGACTCGACAGCTAGAAGTAACCTCTGTGCTTGTGTGTGCGTGCGTGTGTGTTAGGACGGAGGTGCTCTGGACATGCGGGCACTGGGTCAGGGGCTACCGGCTCACCTGATGGAGGAGAGGTTGATGATGCAGCAGCAGCAGATGGAGGAGGATCAACGCTGGCTGGAGCACGAGGAAAGCTTCCTGGTAAGTTCAGCTTATTCTCACCTCCCTGTGTGTGCAGCATGTTTAAAGGACTGTATAAACTGTATGTTTATTAGTCAAATGTAGCTACTGACTGTTGCAAAATCTTTCCCTAAATGACTAATCCAAAATCTTTTCCATAATTACATACCAAAACATTAATACATGTGTCCAACTGTAATGTTAAGCTATGTAATGTAACTGGGATAGTCTGTTAAGTTTAAAGTGGAGTTATGTTGTCATCAACCTTCAAACTTAGAGAGGAGATGCCTAATGGGTGAAAAAGGCCAAAAAGTCACAAAAAGTGATTCTGGTTCTCAAAGATGGCTACCTTCATAACTACCCAGTGAAGTTTTGTTTATGTTTATACATTTCAGTAAGTATCACTGTGTCCTAGACAACATCAGCAAGTAGCATCAGTGAGAAACTAGAAGTGGTGGAGGAGCATATTTATGGTAAAGGTTTTGAATAAGAAGGACTTGTTAATTATATTTGCTCATTGAACCAGTACAAAAGTAAAGACGCATGTTTTCACGTTAAAACATGTCCTAACTAATCTATTACATTTGGGGTAAAAAGGAAATTGCTGAGTTTGATTTTTTTGCTAAACCTTTTCTTCAACTTGAGCACATACTGTGGTTAATGGCATGCATTTCACCAGCTGTAAATTTTATTACATAGACAAAACACCACATGGAGGAGGCGTACAGCAGAATTGAGCTTGGGTCTCTCTTCAGCTCAGTTCAGCTCTTTGCTTCTATCCCACAGAGAAAACAATCCCAGAGCCCTGTCCACCAGTCTGTGCACGTGTGCACGTATGTCTGCATGTGTGTGTGGGTGCGTGCGTGCATGCGTGTGTGCGTGCGTGCGTGTGCGCACATGCGCGTGCGTGCATGCGTGAGTGTGTGTGGGTGCACGCGTGTGTCTTTGTGCCTGTGTGCGTGTTTATTTGGACTTGATTGAGCAAAATAGCAATATGAAAAACAAAGCCGTAAATCCTCAGTGTGTTGCGTGTGGGGATCAGACAGGCCTGCAGGATCAGACTCCTCCTCTAGAAACAGCTTGGCTGATGTTGTGGAAGAAGCGACTGTACTGTTTCCATTTTAACCCCAAAATCTGAAAAGTTTCTTCAAGCAGCATATGGGTTATTCTCTTTGTAAACCATACATGTAAACCAGATCCATATTCATCAAGAAAGGCTTTCTCACGTAACCAGGTTGTACTTCATAGAAATGAATCTTGAGCAGTCTTAGATGTCTATTGACTGCATCACTAAGAGTTAGCAGAGAAAATGACACAGTTTATGTCCAGTGTCACCCTTACATCAGTGGCTAATCTCACCTGGATATTGTAGATTTGTACATAGGAACTGCTGCTGATCATAAAGACTGTCCTGTGCTCATCCCCATCTCTGCTCATCCTGAACATCCTGCAAACGCACTTCAACATACCGTGTGCTGTAATTATTTTATAATCCCACTATACAATGTCACCTAGAAGAAGGTTCACTTTTGAATCTGGTTCCTCTGAAGGTTTCTTCATGTTTTCTCGGAGTTTTTCCTTGCCACTGTTGTCTTGCTCGTTAAGGATCTAAATCTACATCTGGATTTCTCTAAAGCTGTTTTGTGACAATGTCTATTGTTAAAAGAGCTACGTAAATAAAACTTAATTTAATTTAATTTTAAATTGCCTGAATGCTGGCAGCTTTTCTTGGTCCTGATTCAGACCATGGAAAATCCCTGTGGCTTATGCCTTTCTGAGAATGTTAAAGATCTCAAGACAGGTTTGACTTATTCTGGTGTTAATGTTATATTTCTCCTGTTTTCTCCTGGGATAAGACCATCAGAAGGATTTGTTTTTGATTCTCAAGAGCCCATAATACTAAATTTAGCTGTGAATTCCTACTGGTCATTGTTGGTCATATCTAAGAAGTTTGTAAAGGTCACTTCATTCGAGAACTGTGAAAACAACAGTGAAAAGAGGCAGGCAGGGAGGGAGAAGTGGGATGTGTTAGAGGGAGCCGGAGTGGGATGAGAGGGAAAATTGCAGAGAGGAAAAAGAGCAAGAGCTGGTGGGAGTCATTTGGCTGTGTGTTTACTCTGCGTGCTGCAGTCAGGCACATTTAATCCACACTCCAGCAAGAAGCCAGTTCTCAGTCCTTCTTCAGCACGCCATTGTGCTGATGGAACGGTGCTCAGCTCACTCTCTCCTCGCTGTGGTGAGGACACGGTCTGCTCCAAGGATGCACCTTTTCAAATCCTGCTTCGGAAAACCGGTACTGGGATGCTCAAAGCTGCTATTACTGTTTATTTCCTGGATCAGCTGTTTTTTTCTGTTTGCTTGTAAGCCTTGGTGAGGACTCTGGATAGGTTGGAGAGGACATCTGTGGATGGTTTGTAGCAGATGTTCAGTTTGTTACCTGAAGTGAGAGATGAAACTGACTAAATAAGGCATGACGTTGCTTGCGTATTCGTAATTAGATACCAGACCCACATATGTTTGTAATTAGGGTAATTAGGGGTGGATATAACACAATATTTATACACTAGATTATACTTACACTGTTGTGTATGGGGGAGAAGGAAGGTGTTTATTATGTTATCCATATAATCACAGAGGAAACTGTGTTGGTGCTATTGTAATATGAAGGACACTATTTAAAGCACCAAAAGTGAACTGTCATGTTTCAGTACCATCTGTGCTTGGAATCAGTTGTGTAATTGTGTGTTTTGTTTGCTGTGGTTTGTGTGTCTTCAGAAGCTGGAGTCCAGGAATTCAAGGGGCAGTATTGACCGGGAGGACGGTGCTCTCCAGGGGCTGGTGAGTTCCCATAACCCTTTGCTTGTTTGTGTTTTATCTCAGAGGTCATGCTGAGTACACACGCATTGCATTTTATATACATCCTGGCGCCTTAAGCCATTTTAAGAGGCTTAGAAATGACTCTAGTACAGAAAGTAGCTGGTTGATGATGTAGGGGGCATTTACTTTTGTGTTCCGCTCCAGTCCAGCTCCAGAGAGGATATAGTGAAAGGTTAGAAGCAGTGGCTAGAGGAGTGTCAGCTGGGGCAGCAGCCACAAGGGGCTATTTTACATACCTTCTCCAAAAACAGCACCCACAAACCAGGCACATTTTCTCCAAGTAATTACAGAACTTTCTGTATGTTTCTGTATGTTTGATAGAAAGTGTTTTGGAGATGTACAAGTGCGTCAGGAGCTGAGTTATGCATGCTTTCCCACAAACCACTCAATCCCACCCGTAAAACCAGCCGTAATCCTGCCTGCAGTAAAATCAGGGCAGAACAGTGAGTCGAGGCGAGTGAGCAAAGCCCTAAATGCTTGTTTGTGTTTCTATTTTCTTTCAGACAGGAAACCAGCATGTATACCAACCTGTGGGCAAAGCAGGTAAGTACCTCAGCAGTGCCTACTGGCATTTTTCTCAAATTGTCTAAACATGCATTTCTGAGCATAACAGATATGAACAGATGTGATGAACAGCTGTGACTTTGATCACATATGATTTAGATTTTTTTTTACACTCTTAGTTTCTTAATATTTGTCCATTTTTGTTACTGGTGATAATAAAGGAACATCTGTGAATGTGTGAAACTCCATGCACATTCTTCCTGACATCTCGGGTCTAAGTCAATTGTTGACAGTTTTTGACACATCTGTTATTTTTACCTCCCACACTGTGCAAGATGCCCACACATTAGACTCAAATGCTAACAGTACTCTCCATGTTTCCTCTGCAGATCCCGGAGCTCCACCTAAGAAGCCTCCTCGTCCGGGAGCTCCGAGCCACCTGAGCAGCACAGCCGGCATCAGCCCGGTGGACAGCTATAACGAGGGCGTTAAGGTACGCTTGCTTTCAGCTCTCAGTTATGAAGCATGGGCTTTCTATCATCAGCCAGGTCTGCCGTGCACAGAAAACACTCACTCAAGTCTGGCTGCACTTTATAACCAACCTGTGAGCATGGCATAAAGCTCACGCTTTGGTTTTCCTCCTCATTTTTGCATCCTTTTTTTGCATGGTTATTGTGACATACTACTGAGTGACAGATGAACCAAACAGATGGAAAAGTGAAAAGTGCAACACAGAGAACTGAAAACATGTCAGAATTTCCCCTGCTTCCTTTAGCCAAGCGGCTTAAGTTGCTGCTCGTCAGCAGAACAGGGAAATGTTTATTTTCCCAACCATGCAGGAGGAAAAGAGGGGCCAGAAAGCCTCTGTCCCAACACACACACACACATTTTTCTATCTTCCATAGACAGTGATTACTGTCACTGATTAATGCCTTCATCTAAATCAAACCCAATTCGTTACTCTAGTAACCAAGCAGACTCATTTAGTTTTTCAAATAAAAGGTGTAAAATCATTATATTATTTAAGTCCTTTTTGTTTCTCAGAAAGTGGTAAATATATGGACACACATACACAAAAGATTCAAGTTCATGGAGTGCTGGATAAAGAGAATAATCGGATGTGGTTTCCATCTCTGGGAAAACCCATTTTAGGCCAATTGGAGGATAACAGCGGAGATAAAAACAGTTTTCTTTTACCACCTCCTTGCCACCGCATGGTCCTCATATGCTGCCAAACCCACAATGCAGAGAGCACACATATTCAGCTTTTTTAGAGTCAATATTACTTCCTTTTTTGCCCGTGTGTTTAAACCTTCCATGCAGTTTTACTTTTGGAAAAGCCCTGTTGTTTTGAAAATGAACTCTGTCCTCAACAGTTAAAGAAAGGCCTTTAAACTAACAGACCTTTCTAACCCCAAAAATTGTTTGTGTTTATTTTGAAGCACACACATGATTTCATTTTAGATTTGAAACACCAAAAAAGAAGCTTTGTACAGAACCCTGTCAGACTATACCTTTAAATCAGACTATAATCTTACTACATTTAACCTCTAAATCATGCAGCACAGCTTCTTTTTCCTTATTTGTGAGGAGTGCATGTTATTTTTTTTATTATTATTTTTTTACATCATTAATTATTTGTTCCTGTTCTGTTTCCCTGCATCCCTCCCTCACCCCCTCACACTCGCCTGCTTTTTGGTGCACATAGCCCTGGAGGGTAAGGACTTGTGTGTGTCGGTTATGTGTGTATGTGTCACTTAGCAACTGCTGCTCTCACACTCATCTGCATGTTAAAGGGAGTCATCTTGTAGTAGTAATAAACATTAAGACGCTAATATACTATACACTGATACACACACACACGCACGCCTGTATGTCTGCCCTGAACTAAATGAGTGTGAGACTGCAGTTACTGTCATCATGTTTATTATAGTTAGTGCTCTAACATTAGAAATTAGAAAGGAATTTAAAGGTACAATAAGTAAAGTTTTATTAAAAACTTCAGATCTATTACATGATCAATCTTATTTAAAGCCTCCGTCTGTTTGTTTATCGAGCAAACATAGAAATATACACCTAATTTCAATTTGATTATAATTATATATAGACATCTAGGGTAACTGTCGAAGACCGTGAGAAACTTGTCGTACTCCAGCCTTAACACTAATTCCCACAGAGGTAGAACTACAGTGCCTTGCATAAGTATTTCTCCCCCTGAACTTTTCCACATTTTATAGTGTTACATCTGAAACTGAAATGGACTTAATTGGGATTTTTACCCTATATGTCCATCATTTAAAGGTGCAGATTTTTTTTATTGCAACACAAAGGTTAAATAAAACAAACAGACATTTTCAGGTTTTTATTCCAACAGGAGCCACACCTGATTCCATGTGTTTTCCTATTTTCTATAGTAAGAGATCTGCAGGCTTACTTACTTATTGTACCTTTAACTTAGAAGTGTCTTGTGTCGCGTACAACACAACCGGTAATTGTGGGGGGGAAAATTTGTGTTTGTTTATGTCTCTGTATCATCACAGGTTTTTTTTTGTTGTTGTTAAGACACATGGGTTTGGGGTTTCTCTCTGTGTACCAACTTTATATTGTTTAACCGACCAAAAAAATGCAATATGCAGAAAAATGCAGAAACTGTTTGAGGAGCCAGTTTTCATATACAGAAATCACTTTTCAGATATTTTTATGCCTTATGTGCACAGGAAGTCCATGAGATAATGTGAAAAAGAAAAGCTTTATTTGGCGAAGATGCAGAAAGCAACAATGTACAATGTCATGGAGAAGGCGTATTTAACTCTAATGTGGGAGTGAGCAGATAGGAGAGAGATAACACATTTACAGTAACTTCCAGTCCAACTCTTAAAAGTAGTAAGCATTAATGTCAAGTACTTTCCCAAGCCCATTTTACAACAGAAGCGACACGTCTTAATTGCTATACTTTATTTTACACTGGCTGCTACTCTCACGTAAAGCACTCATTCCTGTGTTTTCATCGGTTTAGCGAATATATCAGATTATTATAAACATGTTTTGCCACTGAAGGTTTGTTAATCAAATTAGATTTTCATATCTAAACTCTGTGGCACTTACAACTTTCACAAAGTTTGAATTTTAAATGACGTCGCTCTTATAATAGGAGTATACACTAAAATATTGAGCTAAGATACATCCATTCACTATCTCTTACAGGTATTTGAATATTAAAATTAAACAGAAGGCAAACCCCTACTATAAGTAAAGTGTAATTTCTTAAACTTCCAGATACAGAATTTTATCTCTTTCCTGTCATCGTCATCTTAACCTCATCAAAAGTGGTCTAAAGATGAAGTGACAGATTCTGGTAACTCTCTGTTTAAAGTTACCTACACTGGGCCTTTATAACACATTTGTCACGTTTAGCACTGCATAAATATTTTATAAAGAGTCAACATGCCTTGATTATTATGATACACTGAGCAAAACTGTATGTCACATTTTTTAATCTTTATTTTTGCACATTGTTCTTGTGACTATCAGCACATGCTTAAAGCATTGAGACATCTGTGAAGTATTATTTTTTGGGAAGTGTATTCACTGAATCTGCTTCACAGGAGCATAGAATAGAAGCTCTAAAGCTGTGGTAGTGGTGGTCGATTTGTATTAAAAATTAGCGTAGCACAGCACTGCAGTGTAATGTAGAGCTTCTACAACTTCACTTATTTAAAAATTTTAGCTGAATGATTGTCGTGTCCTCAAACTTCAGTGGTAATCCATTCTGCATTTATAACACTGTTATGAAGCATTAATATATAGCTTCTAAAGCTTCACTTATAAAAAAAAAAAAGTCCATATGACAGTTACGAGTAGGAATGAATTGAAACCTTCATTAAAGTTGTCTCAAAGTTCATGAATGTGCTGTTAGTCAAAACCAATAATTAATAACTAGTAAGATAATGATTTAAAAAAGAAAAGAACAATTGCTTTGCTTTATAAAAGATTTATGCAGTGCTTATTAACATAGGTACTCTTTGTGCAACATGCTACGCAGTTTCATTCATGTTCTAGATCTAATTTTTAAATGCTACTGCCATCTAGTGTTCAGATCTAAGCACTGCACTCCTTGATCAGAAACTCACTGTGGTTTCTGTCTCCTGAAATGTTTTCTGCTCTCGAACCACAGCCGCACAAATGTCCTCATCCATCCATATGCTCTGCTCCTTATCACAATTCTGCACTATTTGTTCACCAGATCCAGCCTCAGGAGATTAGTCCACCACCCACAGCCAACCTCGACCGCTCCAACGATAAGGTGTATGAGAATGTGACTGGACTGGTGAAGGCAGTGATTGAGATGTCCAGTAAAATCCAACCCGCGTCCCCTGAAGAATACGTGCCCATGGTGAAGGTGAGAGATCACATACACACACCCTGATGTTTTAGTGATTGGATGTGGTGCTAATCTGTGCTGGTTGTGTTTGTAGGAGGTGGGACTGGCTCTGCGAACGCTGCTCGCGACTGTGGACGAGACCATTCCTATTTTACCAGCTAGCACACACAGAGAGGTCAGTAACAGTCATCCTGCTAAATCTGCATTGAATCCGTCCATCATGAGTTTTATTTAGTTCTGATTCATACAAGATGTCACCAAGCCTAAGCTATGTCTCAAACTGTATACTTATGCACTGTTTGTCTCCTTATTCAGCAAACACAAGTACTATAGCAAAAAGATGCAGATAGTGGGTTGTATTTCTCCGAACCTGTCCAATCATGCATTACAGGACAGAAGAGGGAGGAACATTTAGCACATAATGGACAGAATTATCATGGAAAGCAGAAAGCAGTGACAGCAGTAAATAGTTCATCACTGGTGCTTCTTCTATCTCTATCTCAGAACTGCACTAATTCATAAGCCAAAATTATTTGTATTCCTGGCACTGGCTCTGGATCATAACCAGGATAAAGTGCTTACTCAGGATGAATGAATGAACCTCTAATGTATGAAAGCATGTTCCATACATCACTATAATGAAAACATTTTTAAGTATTGGCCATAATATGAGGTTTGAGACATAGCTCTTGGTTTCAGAAAGATTTATCGACCGTGATTGTGTGAGGTACCATGCTGTAATTGGTCATTTGAATTTAGTCCAGAAATGTTTAGTTTGGCACATTGCTAGCCTACAAACTTCCAGGTATTGCATACTAAAGTGTGTAATGTATAGTTTAATAATATAGTAATATATCATTTGAGATACAGCTGTTATTATATTCTCTGCTTTAATACACACATTTTAGCATCATGAAGGATGTACTAATTATTTTATGAGTGTTAGAGAAAATGTAAAAATGCAGGGAGAGGAAGGCTCAGTAAACGGGACTAAGCATTAGATTATATTGTGACAAAGTGTTTAATGTAAGCTAATATCTCTGTGTTTTGTCTGTGTGTTCAGATCGAGATGGCTCAGAAGCTGTTGAACTCAGACCTGGCTGAGTTGATCAATAAGATGAAGCTGGCGCAGCAGTACATGCTCACCAGCCTGCAGCAGGACTACAAGAAACAGATGCTCACAGCTGCACACGCCCTCGCCGTCGACGCCAAGAACCTGCTGGACGTAATTGACCAGGCCAGGCTGAAGATGATCGCTCAGTCACGGCCCCACTAGTCCTTTCCTTTGGAGTGGAGAGTTCAGGAGAGAGGGACACTGTAATAGCACAGGAGAGAGACGAGAGGACACGATGTCCACTGCTGGGACAATACGGTGATGTCATAGACTGAATCAGAGCACAGCGTCAGTGGCTCTTCACATGGAACACACCTCTACGCCTGACGTCTCACCACAAGAATATGAAATAAGCCTTTTCTATAGAGACCTACACACACTATGTTCAGTGGACTTGGAGATACAGTGCTAATCAAGCTTTTATTGTCCTGTTTGTGCTGGCTGTTTTTTTTTTTGTTTGTTTGTTTGTTTTTTTAATTAAGTCCAGAGATGAACTCCAGCAACAGACACTTTTATCTGAGAAAACACCGCAACTGGAATCCACATGGAAATCAGAGCTAATGCAGAGCCTGGAACAACCTGAGCTAACCCAAAGGTGTATTGCAGACACACACACTTCCTCTTCTGAACTGTTCTATGGCAGATCTTACCATTATTCTGATGTACACACACACACACACACACACACACACACACACCCCGAGGGCTCACACTGTTCTTTTTATCCTCTGACTTCCACTCAGGGGGCACCTTGAGACACGACATAACACATCATGCTGTTTAACGTCATCATATTCCGCACAAGAATGCATATATTTTTTAAAGAATTGTCTATGGAATTAAGATTTAAAAAATAGTGTATCTCTGATACGGGGTATTAATGGGTAGAAAAATGTCATCAGGGACTGTTAGAAACAAATTCAATTCAGTAAACACCTCTTATTCATATCAGACAGTAAAGCACAGTTTTAGTAGCTCAAGGCCTTTTTCTTACTCATTGCTTCCTCAAAGTAAAGCTGGTAAATGTAGACCTAGTCCACATTTACCACAAATCTTTACGTCTTTCCCCAGGCTGATGAACTCAGTCATGTCGCCCCTGTGTATAGTACAATCTATAAATGAATCCACTTTGTCACTGATAAATTATTCTCAGGAAAAAAACTGACTGTACAGAACCTTTAACTAATAAAATGTGTTACTCTTGTATTCATGATCCTCCTTTTTTTTTTTTTTTTTTTTTTTTTACACTGACCTTGGTTTGACCTTCACTCTGAAAACAAGGTGCAGGTTCCTAAAAGCATTAAAGAAGCTGATGCTAAAATAATGGTAATGTCACCTTTCAGTTTTAAGGGTCCTAAAACTTATTTTCAAGCATTTTTGTATTGTTTTGGATATGTTGATTACAATCATGAGCTGACCACAAGTTATTCAAATATATAGTATTCAAAAATATATTGATAAAATCTGTTATTTTAAACACTGTTATAAAAAAAAGGTTTTGGATTTTTGGAGTTTTTGTCACTACCAAGCTGAAGAAACTAACTTTTTTAAAGCATTACATAAAAAAAAGAATCATATTTAGAAATAAGGCTGAAAAAAATGTTTGTTAAAGCTGAGGTTAAGTGCTTTAAAATGTCTTTTAGAGAAGACCTTTTTCAAATTCAATTCTGTTCAATTATTTGTAGAGAGCTTTTAGCATTGTCATAAAGCAGCTTTACAGAAATCTGGATGTAGCTTTAGATCCTAATGAACACACCAGAGGTGACAGTGGCCAGGAAAAACTCCCCGAGACTACATGAGGAAGAAACCATGAAAATGGAGCCAATCCTGTATGGGTGTAGAAGAGTAAGGACAAACAGTACTGTGTTTACAGGATGTTAAGTATGAGCAGATCATGAATAAGAGTCCTGGGATGAGCACAGGACAGTCTTTCTGATTACAGCAGCAGCTCTTAGATATAAATCTACAGTATCCAGGTGAGATTATTCACTGAAACAAGAGTCAGACTTGAGCAGAAACTGTTTTTGGGACGTTCAGATTTCTAGGGTATTTATTTGGGACCATCCACGTCAGCAGGTGATATCTGCAATGGAATAAGATGTATACTTCAAGTAGCCGGAAAAAACACAGGAATATTCTTGCCATTGATAAGCCTGTGTTTAATTTCAGTAAAGATGAACTAATGTGTCCTAAAAATGAAATAACCTGCAGTCTTGGTGCTAACAGGTTGACAGAACTTAATCAGAAAATCTACCTCCTGCTCCTCCACATTTCATCTTATTTTAAAAATTAGATCTATTCATCTCAGAATGTCTGAGTCCAAATGCAGGCCTAACTGGAGCTAAATAAGTTACTGTATGCTGTCAGTTTGAATACTGCTGAAGAGTTTTACTCATCACAAATGACTGAATTTTATATCTCTTTATTAACATCTTGGTTTTGTGAAGGATGCAATGCTCATGAAAGTAGAAAAGTTACATCTTTGGCCTATGGGTATGATTAAACTCACTGCTTAGAGTATGTGTGTAAATCTGAGCTTCATATGTTAACCTGAGATGTTTGATTTGCAGTTAAATAATCAATCAAATGTGATAATTATAGCACACAGAGTATAGCTGATTCATTTTCATTCAAATCACTGCTTGTTTGTTGTCATAAGCCTGTTTCATGAACCAGATGCAGATTTGCTCACACTCCAGTCTGTGCACCCAAACATGCAGTAAACCTTGATGAACAAGGGCCAATGTAACTAAAATATTTGGCATATTTAAGTACATCATTGTCCACCAGTTTCCCTATGTCCAGGGAACAGTTATGACACCTTTTTTAATCTAATTTTCCATAATTTCTCTCAAAATATTAAAACAAGTAAACCTCAACACCAACAGCATGAACAGAGATGCCTCCAGCACAATAATTCCATATAAATCCTATGTTCAACCATTGGCATAGACTTGCCAGTCTTCTTTGGGCAGTTTCTTTTTTAATTAGTTTGCTTAGGTCCATCATACTGGATTTTTTTATTATTATTTAAGTTTAGAATACTAAATGTATTCTACTAACCAAGATGAAGTGTCTATTAGTAAGTTGTTTTTGTAGGTGAACCTTAAAAGAACATTTTATATTGACAGTTTAATCCCCACATCCAAGATCTCAGTGTGTGCATTTTTTTAAAAACCTACATCAATTCTCATTGATTAAAATAGGTTGTGTAATGTAAAAGCTCTAACTGCACCAACATGATGGTACATATTCACCCTTTATGCCTTTGTAAAAGCTCTAACTGCACCAACATGATGGTACATATTCACCCTTTATGCCTTTGTGAATAGGTGATGTTAAAATGTACATCAGTATCCTGGAAACCATTTAGAAACAAACACTTGTTAGGTTTTCTTTTTTATTGTAAAAGCACTTTAGTCAAAGAGACCAAAGCCCATGTCATCATCAGACTCCTCAGACTCCTCCTTCTTCTCTTCCTTCTTCTCCTCTTCCTTGGCTGAAAGTGAACACAAACATTATGTGAACACAAAGCCCAAGTAAGCAGTGCTTATTATTAAATAAGTAATGTACAGTGATCATGTGTATGCTCATGTTAGTACAAAATTTCAAATCTGTTTAGTCATACTGAGGGGATACCAGAGGACAAATGCACATCACATTATGAGAATGAAACATTGCAATCTGATGATGCACTTGAATATTAAAAAGAGCATTTACCTGGGGCGTCTCCACCAGCAGCAGGAGCAGCTCCACCAGCAGCAGGTGCAGGAGCAGCACCACCGGCTCCCACGTTGCAGATCAGACTACCGATGTCCACGCTGGCCAGAGCCTGAAACATACAAACACTATTTAGCTAAAGATCATCAGTACCAGTTTGAACAGTAAGTGCTGAACCCATCAATCCGTCTAGTGTATGTATACATCTAGATCCATTCGTTTGCATGCACGCGAGTATTATGAGCAGTCAGTTAAATATGCTAATTTTTCAGTCACATCTGCATTAATACTTGCACTTCATCATGTCCAGTAGGGAGTAGATAATGAAAAATTAAATCAAAGTCTCACTACACATCGGCGATTTCTGGATGCTTTGTTAATGCTGCATTGGAGTGATTTTGGGTTCGCAGTCAGATTAAAGAATTAGCAATATTACCCAGAAACCCTTGATGCCACTCACAGAAGAGGGTCAACATTACAGGTACACAGCTGGACACACCTCCCTACCTCAAGTGTTCAGAGTTTACCTGAAGACTAACTGTAAATACACACAACTCTGCTAGGATTTTAAAGGACTGCACACAAGTTCATCAGTGGGACTCTGCGCCCCACATTTACATATAAACCTCTCTGCGTTACAACTTAGACACGTAAACATGCTTCAACGCAGCACTAGGCAGGATGACACTGGTAGCTGTCACCACTTATACTACTGGCTTACAACTGTAACCTTAATACATTATGTAAACTTTTACAATGTGTAAAGTGTTAGGAACATATCACAATCAGACTAGTTAACTAGCTAGTAAATAAGAGCACTTATAATAACAGTAAATACAACTTTGCTGGTGGGAAACAGGGCCATTTGTGGCACATGTGAAGGCAGACAATCCCGGAGTCAGTAATGAGGCTGGAAACACTGGATTCTCTCTACACTTTCAGGCATGGCTACAAACTCCCAGTGCACTCACAGTTAACACAAGCAATGTGATTAGTAAAGAAAAGCCATTTTCTGCTTATGATTAGTGACTTCCAGGAGTCATTGATTTATAATATCAGAGAAGCCTGATGTCTAACTGACATGTGAAGTTACAGTAACTAAAGTAACCACCATGAGAATTTAGCATTAATGAGAGAAGGATATAGTGGTCAGTAGAGGTCCTAACTTCCTCTAAAATACTTCTTTAAAAAGAATACATCATACCTTGGCGAACAGACCGGGCCAGAAAGGCTCGATGGTCACTCCAGCAGCCTTGATCAGGGCGTTCAGCTTGTCCTCCTGAGAAACACCACCACCAGCTCATTAGCATTAGCATCATTAACTAGCTACTAGTGTCAGTTAGCTTTCGATTAATCACCCAGTTTAGATATTAAGTTAAACGTTATAAGTAACATCATACAGGATCCTCCTCTGCAGTTGCTTAGCTTTTAACTTTGTTTACAAGCGGCGTAAAAGTTAAAACTAGTGATAACTAACATACACCTGACATGCTAATGCTAACTGACTAGCAATCCAGCTATTGAATTCATTTTAGTACATGATGCACAAATTACTGAACTTTTAGTTCGTCACTTGGTGACTGGCTGTAGAGATAAATATTAGCTTTAACAGTAGCTGGTATCTGGGACCTAACAGCACATTTTCCCGCTACACCATGTGACAGTGATGTAGCCGCTAAAGATGGCGGCGCGCTGAGCGGAGCTCGGACTGAACACATACCGTGACGGTGACTTCATCATCGTGGAGGATGAGAGCGGCGTAAATACAGGCGAGCTCGGAGACAGAGGCCATTGTTCTTTCACTTTATCTGAGTTTAGGACCTGGATGCCTAATTGTGACGGTGCTAGTCGCCGGATTCAAGGGCCTTAGCTTCGCTAGAAGAACCGAGCACCTTTAGGCACGTTCTCGTCTTCTGTACAGAGCGGAAAGGGACTGAACAGAGGCGGGCCATCGCCTTATATACTCCTGTACGTCACTTCGTGGGCGGAGATAACAGAGAGGGCGTGGTCTTTACACGTCAATCTAGAATGGGTACTTTTACACGTGTGCCTTTAATGCCAGGTATAAAATGAAATAACTTATTAATAAATAAATAACAGTAAATTGTTGGTGTTATATTTAAAATTGCAAAATGTAACATATCATCAGATTTAAATCCGGATTCCACACTCTGAGAAGTTTATTATATTTACATTTACGGCATTATTATATGTACTTCCATCTTTTAAAAATTGCTCATCCTCCTGTTTCTTATAAAAATTCATCTTAAAATTAGAATTAAAATTGAAATTATTCAAATTAAATAACTTATTAACAAATAATTCAGAGGTAGTCGTTGGTATTATATTTAAAACAGTGAAATTTAACTTAAACCAGATTCCACACTCTAAACAGCTCACTTACACATATTAAAATTAAACATAAGCTGTTTAACAGTACACATAAATGATTTTTGTATGATCTGTAATGTATTAAAATGGAATTAGATGTGCAAATATGTCACTTGACACTGAAATATGCTAATTTTAAAAATGTTATTTTTCAACAAAATATTTTTATTTTTTTTAATAACACAACAATGCTCAGACTTTTACATAACAATTTATTAAAATATTGTCTCATTATATTCTTTACATGTATAATAAGCGCATATTATGCATAGTTTAAGAGGTAAAATATCAAATCTACTCAAGATTTTTTTTTCATTATATGAAGGTCTGACTAAGAAAGGATGCTGATGTAACTCATTTGATTAAAAAATGGCTAGGTGCATGAAAAACAAGTCGTTATATTAAATCTGCAGATAACATCAGTAACAAAGAACCTTTACTTTGTCTAAAATAATGTCTAAAAGGAACGAGATAACATTTTAAGAAATAAGCTACATTTATGCTAGGCCTACTCAACAGAATCGGAATAAAAATATAAAAATAAAGTCTTTATAGCAATATAAATTTATATTAATGAATTAATTATTTCATGTTTGTGATGCCTGACCTATACCCAAGATAAGGAAATTAGATATGATTAATAAACTAAGGTTTTAATTTAGAAACAAACTTTTTTTTTTTTATTATGGACTTTTTAATTATGATTTTATTCACAAATCACACAGATGCCAGAATTTGCTGGAGGATTTGATTTATTTTGCTGAAGAAGCATAAGAACATTAGAAAATCAATATTAAAAACATACATTGCATATGCGTGTTTTCTCATGCGTCACCGTTCTTGTGATAACCATAACATCAGGAATGTAATTATGAGAGTTGATGGTGATTAGGGGAGAAAATCCCATCGATTTACTACCATTCATTTCAGTTGTGATGTTTCAATCAGCTTTCAGATTTAAAAAAATAAATGCCAAAAAGTGCTAATTGTTGCAATTCTAAGCAGGTACAAATATCCTCCTCATAAGCCAATGCATGGACTTCATGAATAAATGACAAATCAAGGCCCTTTAAACACTTCAGTGGAATATAGTACACAAACTCGCACACAGATCATTCTCACCCAGTACACAGAAACATCACAATCTCTCATCAGGACTTTCAACTAACTATCAAACCTTCTGTTCATTTGGCACAAACATGACTTTTTTTTTTTAAACACTATTTAATGAAAGATATCATACTTCTGCCTTTAGCTGAGCTTATTTTCCCTCATTATAATTAGAGAAATGGTCAAATTGAATTAGTGACACTTGAGTCACAGACATGATAACAGGGAATAACAGGCAGATACAGTACGCATTAATAATAAGCTTTGATTTAATGAAATGTGTGTTAATGAGCTAACTCGGCTCTATCCTGAGCAAAGCAAGGATATTTTAGGCTAAACGCCAAACCACCTTAAGCTGACCCAGTTAGCTCAATAACATCAATTCTGCTCATTTAGTAATCACTCCTCCAGCTGAATATCCATGTTCATGTGAGGATTACAACATGTAGCATGAGGAGAACAGGACACAAACACCAAGCACAGGTAAGAGACAGAAGTCCAACTCGAAAGGGGACAGCAGATCCAATCAGCCATTGTGTTAACTGAACCATGTGTCCATGTCCTCGTCACTGTCTCAGTGTCCGTGTGGATGTCTCCTGCAGGACGTTTAGATGCCGTGGTCACTTTACTCTTTGTGTGATTTTCGTTTTGGTTCTTCATCATAAGACACACCGTACTCGTTCACCCTGGTCTTGTCCACGGGATACAGCCTGTGAGCGACAAAAGCAGTTTTTCCATGTGAATCTAAACTTCATTTACACTTTAATATGCACATTTGAAGCATAAACATGGCTCACCATCTCTGATACAGGTAAATAATAAACACAGCGTCGTCCCGGAAGCAGGCCAGCCGATGAGATGTTGGCATGGTTATTATGAAGGCGAAGACATCGTCAATAAACGTGTTGAACGCCTGAGGATCAAAAACATTTATATAAATCAGTAAACAGTCTATAGACATTTAATTAGTGGGAGATTTTTTTGGTGACCATTCTCTCTTAGAGCAGCTCAGACAATAATGCCAGCTAGAATTCAAGTCACAGATTTATATTAATGCTCTTGCTCTAAAGTGTTGTTTTCCACGGGCTGCACAAAATATAACGCTAATAAATGAATTTTTTAAAAATGTCCTGTTATTTAACAAAGTAAAATGTCTAATCAAGCTTTTATTTGCACACCAGCTTTCTTGGTAACATGACAAGCTGCCTTTTTTGTCTTATTACCTTTAAGAGAGATAAAAAAGAAAGGCTGGTGAGGAAGCCATTTGGAGCTGTTATAATCTAAGTGACACCATGAACTAACTTGTTTCACAGACGTTCTGCAACATTAAATGTAACTAAAAAAGGATAAAAAGTATGACGTGCTGTTCTTTAATAAATAAAAATTTGTGTTGATAAGTTGCTGTGGTATACACCGATCAGCCATAACATTATGACCACTGACAGCTGAAGTGAATAATATTGATTATCTCGTTACAATAGCACCTGTCAAGGGTTGAGATATATTAGGCAGCAAGTGACCAGTCGGTTCTCGAAGTTGAAAAATGGGCAAGTGTAAGGATTAGAGAGACTTTGACAACGGCCAAATTGTGATGGCTAGATGACTGGGTCAGAGCATCTTTAAAACGGCAGGTCTTGTGGGGTGTTCCTGGTATGCAGTGGTTAGTACCTACCAAAAGTGGTCCAAGGAAGGACAACCGGTGAACTAGCGAGAGGGTCATGGGCGCCCAAGGCTCACTGATGCGCATGGGGAGTGAAGGCTAGTCCGTCTGGTCTGATCCCACAGAAGAGCTATTGTAGCACAAATTGCTGAAAAGTTAAAGCTGGCTATGATAGAAAGGTGTCAGAACACACAGTGCATCACAGCTTGCTGCGTATGGGGCTGTGTAGCCTCAGACCTGTCAGAGTGCCCATGCTGACCTCTGTCCACTGCCAAAAGTGCCTACAATGGACAGGTGAGCATCAGAACTGGACCATGCAGCAATGGAAGAAGGTGGCCTGGTCCGATAAATCACATTTTCTTTTACATCATGTGGAAGGCCGGGTGCGTGTGCATCGTTTACCTGGGGAAGAGATGGCACCAGCATGCACTATGGGAAGAATGCAAGCTGGCGGAGGCAGTGTGATGCTCTGGGCAATGTTCTGCTGGGAAACTTTGGGTCTTGGCATTCATGTGTATGCTATTTTGACACATACCACCTACCTAAACATTGTTGCAGACCAGGTACACCCCTTCATGGCAACGGTATTCCCTAATGGCAGTGACCTCTTTCGGCAAAATAATGCACCCTGCCACACTGGAAAAATTGTTCAGGAATGGTTCGAGGAACATGACAAAGAGTTCAAGGTGTTGACTTGGCCTCCAAATTCCCCAGATCTCAATCCAATTGAACATCTGTGGGATGTGCTGGCCATCAAGTCCGATCCATGGAGGCCCCACCTCGCAACTTACAGGACTTAAAGGATCTGCTGTTAACGTCTTTGTGCCAGATACCACAGCACACCTTCAGGGATCTAGTGGAGTCCATGCCTTGACGGGTCAGGGCTGTTTTGGCAGCAAAAGGGGGACCAACACAATATTAGGCAGATGGTCATAATGTCATGGCTGATTGGTGTAAGAGGAATAAAACAATGTTACTGGAAAACTTGAGGGTGATAATGGTACGTTTTTTTTGTATCAGGCCACATCACACCCTCTAGATAATTGTTTTCCTATAACAGCATGCCCCCATGTGCTTTATTCCTTACTTCTTCAGATTTTTCTGTCAACATCTAAAATCAGTGTCAGCAGCAGAGACATCCATGTCAACACCACTGGTGTCAAGCTCTACTTATACATTCTCTCTAACAATACTCATCTTTCAGCCAGTCCTCATATACTCATATGTTGAGTGCAAAAGTTTGCATCCCACATGATTTCTTGGTTAAAAGAAAATGTACCTCCATTTTACAATTCGTCAACAATAATAGTTTGCAAAGAACAAAAAGCAACAAGTTTTTCCGTGACCTGATGTAAAAAAGGTAGTGTGTGACATCTGACTCAGTTACAGCAGATATGTCAAGTACAATGAGCAAAGATTGTATATGATATGAATATATATAATGTATATGAGAGTACAAATGTTCTTTAGAGGATATAGGTGGAGGCAGTTATAAAGGCAAAGTGTAGACATGCACTTATATTACGCTAATATTTACCATACGCTATTTTTTTATGTTTTACATTTGTATATATGTTTTAGATATTATATTTTTCTTAGTTGTGAGACTGAAGGAGCATCTTTGAAACCCAGCACAATAAATGTCTTTTTAGTTCAAATGTATTTCTTTGTCTTTTTCAGTTTGGCTTAAGGGGATGCAAACTTTTGCACACAGGTATAGGCGATATGTTTAGATACAAAGAACCAAGTGGTCCATTGTTATGGTAACAAACACATTTTTTCACAAAAACATGCTCTGTGGAGAGAATTTTTACTCAAAATTTGGCATGTTTAGTTTATTTGACTCTGTACTAAAGGCTGGAGGTGTCGTTGCTCGATAGGAATTTTTTTCCTCCTTCATGCCAGACAGCTTGTGAGTTTTAATGGTTGAGAAGCCATGATGAATATTCCTTCACATAGTCACACTGTGTCTACCCTTTCAGTACTTCTTAAAACATATCACTTACCTTGTACATAAAGGCCTTCCAGGGCAGATGAGCCACCGATTTTAACTGTTAAAATGAAAAAGAAAAAAAAACAAAAAAACATGAGACGAGTGACGCAGGTGTAAACAGAGGTGTTATTGGAAATAAAACACTGACACTGTAAACAGCTTCTTGTATCAAAAACTGAAAAACTTATCACTCAAACTCAAAATAGTATGTACTGTTTCAGTCAGTGCTAACCTTGTAGTTCACAAAGAGCTGAGGTAGCATGAAGAGGAATCCAAAAGCATATACTCCTGTTAGGAAAAAGAGAAATGCGTTTGTTAAAACAAGGTTTCTCCAAAAAAAAAATAATAATAAAAAATTCACAGACCTCCACAGTACAGATTTATTTTATGGACATAATCATAAAATATTCAGCACATTATTTAAATATGTAACAATAATAATTTGGCTATTTTTGAAAGCCATTGAGCTTATTCCTGAACTTTCAACTCACAGAAGAATTTTTATTAATTTTGTCATTAGATTCAACTCTATATTACTTATAGACCTACTTGTTTTTTTGGAATGTATTCCAAAAAATAACTACAAGTTATTTTTGGAATTAAACCCAGTCAATTCAAGTGATCAATCAAACAGGCTAATAATGATAAGTCAATAATAAATAATAACTTTGATAAAGGTGGGTTGTGATTTCCACTGCTGTAACAAAATTATGTTTTGCTTCACGGACCCCACTTCCAGAGCCATTATATTAAACCATGCAGTATGCCTTCAGAATCATTGTTGAAGGCAAGTTGAAATGTTACGATTTACACATGAAATTATAACTTCCATAAGCATGTAATGAGATGCAGGATAATCTCAATGTATCATAAAAACGTACCATTGACTAGACTGTTGATCAGCCAGGAGTACCAACTGTTAACAGGAGAAAACATTCAGAGTTAAACCCGAGTGAAACTCTTAAACATGTTCAGCATACAGAGGTGCCAATATTACTAACAAGAAAATCCTAGCAGGCAGAGAGAAAAAAAACAGACTTTTACTACAAATACCCCTAGTACATTTCGGTTGATTGATGAGACAGCTAATGTTTTATCAATGTGACCCAAACAACAGAAAGAGAACAGAGAAGCAAAAATCTGGTGTTTCCAGCAAAAATCAGGGATCAAAATCCATAAAAGCTAGCGTAAATGTCGGCACCTCTGAGCATATCAGCAGCAATGCTAAAGAAAGCACTGTACCTTTTATACTTCACAAATACAAGTGCATAAATGGCTCCACCCACACACAGTGGATACAGCAGGTAGGACAGATATTTCATCGCCTGTGAAGAACAACCAGCATACACAGCAACACCATGAGCTCTAAAAAACATTTAACATATTACACACGGCACACTTACAAGTCTGAGTAAATCACTTCTTACCAAACTGTCATATTCCTCCGTTCTTCTCTCGGATTCGTCAGATTTGCCGAACTGAAAGACAAATTTTAATATCAATTATAAAAGGCACATATTTAAATCTGAAACGAAGCTTTGTGGACAAATATCATGCACTTGTATCCCAGAAACAAATCTACACTCTCACCATGAAAGTTGGAGTAAGCCCCTTCCAGAAAATGAAAATTTTGAAGGCTTTCTTCACTTTCCACACCTGTAACAGAAAACCAAATTAATAAAGATGAAAATGTTTACTGTATTAGAATCATTTGCTTGATCATGCACATTTTTAGTGTATTTAATGCACATTATTAGTCTTTCTTCAGGAATAAAACATCAAAATGCAATTCCATTACATCAGCAAGTTTCAGATATAGGATTTAGGGGAAATATGTGTAATTTTATTTATTTATTTATTTATTTATTTGCCAAACTGATTTTTATTAGTGTTGCTGTGTTGTTTGGATGTACCTCGATCAGAGATCCTATTCCAGCAGGGATGAGCACCAGCAGGCTCGTCTGTTCATCGAGCAGGTAGAGGAAAATCACTAGAGTGCTGAAACACCTCCACAGCACTGGGAAAGCACATGGTCATATTAACATCAGTGCTAATAAAGCCGCTAACGCATACTCTACATTACAGGAAAACTTCACTTAAAAAAGTAAGTAACTGTGTCACCTGCTTTGCTGGACATTCCCACCATGCTCTTCTTCTGCTTCCAAAAGCTGATATCATTTTTAAACGCCAGGAAGTCAAATAAGAGCTGAGAAGTACATCAATGTTTAAATGCGTCACACTAAATCAACTACTTTCTTTCCAATGATTTAAAAGACAGCTTCAAACGTAAGACATGTTAGAAATCTACTTACATGAAAGGCAGCGACAAAGAAGGTCAGGGCGAGGAAGTAGAGATTGGTGTCCACAAATATGCCCTTGATTTCATCTGCATCCTTTTCAGTAAAGCCTACAACAGCAAAATATTTAAATAATTTAAATAATAACTGTTGTGATTGTGATTATTTATACTCGTTCATTCATTCACTCATCTTCAGTAACCGTTTTATTCTGGTCAGGGATGCGATGGATCCGGAGTCTACCCTGGGAACACTGAGTGTGAGGCAGGAATACACCCTGGATGGGATGCCAGTACATCACAGGGTATCGTGCACACACACATTCACACTCATTCACACCTAGGGGCAGCTTAGTGTAGCCAATCCATCATGTTTTCATTTCATTTTTGGGCAGAAACCAGAGAAACCAGAGAACCCAGAGGAAACCCATGTGAACATGAGGACAACATGCACAGAAACTCCACACAGACAGTAACCTGAGATCAGGCTCCAACCGGGACCCTGAAGCTGTGAGTTATATTTAATATTTCTAAACCTAATTAACTGGTCACTTGAAAGAGTTTTCACCCTTTCTTTGGGAGAGCAATGCTCCCCTTTTTATCACACTGACACTAGACAACCGTGCGTGTCTGTGAGCTCGTGTATGCAGAAGAGGGTGGATAGCGCTTTCCTTCACTATGGTGTGATGCAGCATGAACCGATGTGGTTGGTTGGCTTCATGTGTCTCAGAGGAAGCACATGGTAGCCTTCACCCTTCCCGGGTTGGTAGATGTTGTATGATAGGTTAGAGTTGGCTGGGGGTTGGGAATTGGATGGCGATCAAATTGAGGGGCAAAACTGGGGAAAAATATGTTTACTATTTGAATTTATTTTCTGTATTTACGTCCAGGTGGTAAGCTAAGCAGTATTCCTCATTACATGCATTCATTACAATCGGACTGGAAATGCATAAACATATGTTCTCTAATTTTCATGTAGACATTACCGCTTTGCAGACTACTGCTCGTACAGCATCAACAAAACAGGTGCATGTGCATGTAGGAGAATTTAAAGATATCTTTGATATTTTCTTTCTTTCCTTCCTTTTCCACACCAGTTACTATGACACTGTATCCAACCTACTAAAAGCCATCATCTGCTTTATCTTTAAATCACACAAATCCAAGCATTAAAACCAAAGCCGTGCTTGCAAGCATAAACCAAAACCAAACTGGGTCCAAACGAAAAATAACATTCAGCACACCTAAGATCTGTAGCTGAAATTATGTAAACATGATCATATCTCATGACCCACAGGTAAGAACCTGTTTTGTTGCTCACCAAACTGCTGCAGCGAGTACACGGCATCCTGCATGTGGATCCAGAAGCGCAGCTTTCCCAGCGTGATGGTGTCGTATGAAATAGTGAGGGGCAGCTCAGTGGTGCTGCTGTTGATCTCCTGAAAGACACATTACTGTGACATGCTGTATGTCTACAAACACACAATGAATCTCACACTGCAATCAGTGAATCACATACCACTAAATCTTTCACTCGGTTACTCAGCTCATCTATAAACAGCAGAGGGAGGTACACAAACTTCTTCCCACTCTGATACCTAAAAAGCAGACAGGAGATAAGGAAACGTTCTGTAAAAATATCAGTACATCAGTGTGTGTGCTTCTGCTGACAATGGGCCTCATTTATGATGTACCTGTTCTCTTATCTTTATTTGTTCTTATACAAAAAAACAAAACATTAAAAATATTATATTTAATGTTTTACTGTATTTTGTATTGATGTGTGTTCCCAATAAATATATTTTAAAAAAAAACACAAAAAAAACAAAAAAAAAACAATGGGCCTCATTTATCAAACTGCATATGAATGGATTTATGCATAAATTGTTTGGATGAGCATTTACACAAGAAATCTGGTATTCGTGAAAATCCCGTAATTTCGGAAAAAGTTCCTGTCCTATTCCTGCTCCTGAGTGTGTGTAAATAAGATGATTAACTAATGTAATAAGAGACGCATAAGATGACTAACTAACGTAAACCTAGATTGATCGGCTTCAAATCATATAATTTGCAAAGCAGCTACTGCATTTTAATACACAGATTATGCTGTCAAGTTTAAACTGCTTACTTATTTCAATTACACACAAATATAATATCTTTAAACCTGTTGTTTCATATTAATTAAATTAAAGAAATTTAATTTAAGAGGGCAGGAGCTGTAAGCTGAGGTGATGCAAATGGCAGAATTGACCACAAGATCCTGTGCCATTCCTGTCCAAGTCTTGTCTGTGCTTGGATTTCTTGCTACTGGCACATTCCAAACAGAGAAAAGTGACGGATCTGGTATGTCTCAACCTACAATGAGCCGTTTACTTCCTAGTGTGCTGCATGCCAACATCAGGCGTGTTCCCAAATACATCAGAGCGCATTACTCCCTAAATGAAAACGCAGTTACTGCACGTCAGCACCTCATCATGCTTCTATACAGCAAAGGTTTCTGGTATAGACTGGAGAAATTCAGCCATTAATTTAATGTACATAGCAAGCTTTATTTTCACCTTTTCACATTTTGCAGTCAAGAAAATCAGCATCTCTAAAACTTTCAGAAATTTTTAGTTTGGTTTACACACAACTTTAGTGAAAGAGTGATAAATGAGGCCAAATGTACGAGTTTCATAATACAAGCATGACAAGAAAGCAAGAAAGAAACTATCAGAACTATCTGAACTATCAGAAATTAAGCAGTCGGGATTCCCACATTTACAGAATTCACAACAGTCAGAATAGGCTTGCATCTCATCTTCTAAGTATCAAAGTGTACTTGAGGAAACTCACACTCTCATATAGCGATGCACGTCACTCGGTATGGCCTCTCGGTCGAACAGGAAGTTCTCGGCCACGACGTTCAGTGTGAGACGGGAGCGCCAATGAGACACGGGCCGGTCCGCCTCTCCATCACCTCCCGGGGTTCTCGGCTCCTGCTGCTGGGTGACAGGTTTCATAAACAGTCACAATTTGGTGGCTACACAAAGTGTTAAAGAGAAAGTCTCAATATGAGACTAAAGAGAAGTTAAAGAGAAAGTTAAAGAGAAAGTCTCAAGAAAGCTAATATCTGATAAATACAAACATCGCCCTCATTAGTTAGGGAAAGAGCGTCTGACCCGGGGAAGCTCCTGGCCGGTGATCAGGCTGACCTCCGGGGGTTTGGGCAGCATGTACGTGGTGAGCTGTGTGACCAGATGCACTTGGCGTGGGTCCTGCCACGGAGACATTCCCGCTTGATGGACAAACACCATGCCGTATAGCGTTCCATTCTTCCGTGTCTTCTTCGGCAGGGACACATTTATTAACCTTTAGAGAGAGAAACAAATAACACCTCATCACTCGAGCATTGAGATATTTGTCCATTACAGGCTAACCGGGAGATGGTGGAGGTGTTACTGAAACAATTACAGTTATATTTATGCATGATTACTCCTGTTTTTAATCGTTTCACACAGATGTTATAAGTGTTATTTGTTATGTCCTGTGTATGAATGTTGTTTATGGTAACTATTGTCTGCCTTCTTGGCCAGAAAAAAAGATTTTTGTCTCGGTGTGACCATCATGGTAAAATAAGTGTTAAGTAAAAACAAATATAACTACATTTATAAGACTTTACACTTTCTGAGTAACATGTCACGCTGTGTTTTCTGTCTTACTCACTTCAGAAAAGAGGAAAAAAAGGGGGAGGATCATGATGGAGGTACTATTTATAGATTTTATAGCATTTTATATCAGTTCAATAACATTAAATGTAACTGTAAAGGGATAAAAGTAAGATGTGTCATGATTAAACAAATAGAAAAACTGTAATCATTGACAAATCGCTGTGGTACAAGAGAAATAAAACACTCATACTTTCATCTAAAATACAAGCAAGATTTTTGGGAATAGGTCACAACACATAGAATGAAGATGAAATATGTGACTGTCCTGAGCAACATGGCACACCCAGTCACCCCACTTCTTCATATTTAGTAGGAACTTTAAACATGCTGAGTTGTATAGCATGAGCAGCGTGTTTCCTGCAATGAAATGAAGCCTACAGCACTGACATTAATGCATGCTTGTTGAAACACTTTACCTCTCAAATCTGGTGTGCACATCAAAATCCTCCTCCCTGTGGATGAGTGTGTGTCCTCCTTCAGCGTTGGGGCGCAGAGCTGTGTAGATGCTCATCTGTGGAGATCAGCAGCATGAAAACACATGTGTAAGACTTGCTCCTGACAGCAAGGTGTCATTCCTCTCACCACATACACAACACACAAAATCTAGCAAAGGCATGTCTGAAAGCATGGACACGTTCAGTGGTGCATGATGCTCACCTGCAGGCGAGGTTTTCCTGCAAGATAAGGACTGATGCAGTTGTCACTTCTGGGCTTTTCACAGGGTTTTGTGTACACGATGCCGTACATCACCCAGCACGTGTGCAGCACGTAGACGATGAAGACCCCCACTATGATGGTGGTCAGAGAGGTCTTCTGAAACATGCTGCCTCTTTTACTCGGCTATGTCAATATCTGACTGGATTAACAATACTGATCTGTAGATCTACACACACATGATGTGAAACACCCGACCCGTGTTACCCGACATGCCAGTGTTGCTGCACGCGCAGCTTGTGACACGTAGGGTTTAAGTCCTGATCCTTCAAGCAGCTCTCCGACATCACCAGCTAAAAACCAAATATCATGCTAACAAATTCTCCTCACAGTCTTCTGGAGTATCTTCCCCACCAAAATAACGCGCAGAAAGCAACGGGATGCAGAAGAAACACAAAGCTTTAGGAGAATTTTTAAGCGTTTCTCGGTCCGGGTTTACAAGCAGAACCGTATTTTAACTTCCGTGTTGAAATTTTTTTCCGTGTTGCCAGATTGAACTTTACTACTCCTCAGACCTGAAATCCCGCCCTGCTGACTTGCTTTTTTCTTTTCTTTTTTTCTTTTTTTTTTTCTTTTTTTTTTTTTTTTAACTATTAGCTGTAGCCTCCAATATTCATAAACGAGGTTTCACCAACAGTTATTAAGATTCAAAATTCATCCATTAAACCATCCAACACACACAGGACTTTCTTCTAACGTTAGCATTTGGTTCCCCTTTTTTTGTTTTGTTTTGTTTTTGGTTTTGTGTTGAGAAGTATTTGTGTTGGTTTTTATTTCGGAATCATTTCACAACGCTCTGAGGATGTTTAATTTTGGTAAACTGTTGTGTTTATGTGTATAAATGGTAAATTAAAACACAAGACTCTCTTATGGTTATATGGTTGTTGTTGTTGTTGTTGTAACTAAACTCTAATCCTCCAGGATCATCAAGTTCCTTTCTGAGACATTCTCATGTTTGCCAAATGTTGCTTTTAGGTTTTATTTTTTGTAACTACAAACTAACCTTTCAGGACTGTTTCCATAAAGTTTACTTTCAGGATGTACACAAAAAGTGTGTGAAAGGTTGATTTTAGATTTTATTTTTTTGTAATTACACTCTAACCTTTCAGGAACATTTTTGTAACATTCATTTTCAGGAAGTTCTCAAAGTTGGCTTTTCTTCTTCTTCTTCTTTTTTTTTTTTTTAAACTACAAATGAACCTTTCAGGCTCAATTCCATAAAATTCCCTTTCAGTTCTCAGAGTTCACAAAGATTGATTTTAGAACACATTTTTTGATAACTACAAACTCCTTGATAATCTTACAGGACTGTTTTTGTAACATTCTCTGTGGGAATTTCACAAAGTTTACCCAAGGTTGTTTTTCTTGTTAGTACACAGACTAACAGTGAAGGTAATGTTGACCCATTTACATAAATATTTACATAGAAATGATCAAAGATAGGCCACTGTTTAAAAACATTTCTCCAGTAAAAAGGTGGATAAGTAAATATACTGGATTATAGACATGATTGTGTGTTCTGCAAAGACAACAATTCATAATCAGGCTACAGAAAAAAAATCAATTATTTTATTTCTGTAAAGTAAACATTATTAGAAACCCAAATGAGAAATTAAAAAAAGTTCTCAAAGCAGTTTAGGAAGCAGGAACGAGCTGGACCTGTAGCAACAGAGTTTATACCTTTTTTTTTTTTTTTTTTTTTAATCATGATTGCTGTTAAACCACCTGTCCTTCCTGTTTTTAATTTTACTGCACATTTATACACTTTCACTTCAATCCTGTTGATTAATTATTGTAAACTCCAGCTTAAATTTGAGTTTGGGATACATTTTAAAAGATAAAGAGGTCAAATCTGGGATAAAAGTAAAAGTACTGCTGATTTTAGACTGACTGACAGTTTAAAGGAGAATGAATCCCAATGTTTTACTCAGAAATATAGTTTATTTGTTTGGTTTTTGTTTTATTTTGTTTTTAATTAAATGTTATGGGTTTAATAGCTGAGTTGTTAAAACGTTTAAATGAAGTGGCGCACATAATTCTAATTAAAAATAAAACCCACCCATAATTAATTACATTTATAATCAACACCTCCATGCAAACAGAAAATAATATTTAAAAAATGTTTTATTTTATTAAATTTTTATTTTAAATTACAAATATGTTGATGACCGCAAGCTGGCAACAAACCAATGACGTAAACGTGAAGGGAGTCCTTCCGTTTAACACCGGAAGCAGTTCTCTGTGTTTCCGTAGCGAATAACGAACTTCTGTCGTTGTGCTACAATTTTTTGTTCACTTTGGTAGAGGGTTTTGTTTCGAAATCCACTGCCATCATGAAACTCGTTCGGTAAGTTGATTTTTGGCATTTATTTTAATAACATACAGAGATTAAATGCATGAAAATGTGAATTATTGTGACGGATGGCGTTAGATTGTAATTAGCGGCTAAGAGGCTAAGGAGCTAGCTGAGTTGTATTGAAGGCGGGAAGCTGCAGTGGAATGAATGAAGACAACGCAAATATTTTATACACGTATATATACAAACACTGTATTTAACGATTAAAGATAAAAAAAGAAATTGAAATACATTTAGGTGTCTTTCAAACCAAACAAATAGTCACTATGGCTGAAATCCTGCTAACTGTTCAGCTAACTATGGCGACTTTGCTCGTCTGTAAGTCAGATAAACATTTATTTTCCTCAGTGAGCCTTTTAATGCTTCAGAAGTCTCACTCTCCACACAATACTTCATTTCACAGCAAAAGTATTAGAAATTATAGGACTGCTACATTAAAAATTCACAGTGCATTACTGTAAGTGCACTATTCACTGAAAAAAGACTTTTATTTAAAAATTAAAATTGCTCCTAACAGATCAGTATAACAAACACATCACATTTAACTGTTTAACTGCACGTGATGTTTATATTTCTACATTTAACAATGCTCTTATGAATCATTGTGTGTGTGTGTGTGTGAGGTCACAGCTGCAGGCGTTCAGTATTCACCGTGTCTTATTGAGAGGACTGGGCTTGTGCGGCGCACTGCAGCATGTCAAAGTCTAGAAATGTCGAAAGCAAACATTTCACCTCAGATGTTAGATCCCTACTTTGTGTAGATCCCTACTTTGATTTGATGCACACAAAGACACTGAACCCTGAAATGATACCACAGTGTTAATTCACTTTCAGTGTTCAGGGCCGTAGTGGATTCAGGGCCTGTCCAGTCCAACAGGTTTAATTATTATTAATTATTTAATTATACGCGTAGACCTGTCTTAAACAATTTAGTAACAGTTGGTAAAACTGTTTCCTGCCGTCTGCATCTCAGACGCTCTCACTGTTGAGGAACTCTGGTTTAAGGATCCGGGATAGTTTAACTGTCGTAGCTGCAGTTTGTTGCAGAGCCTTTAGTGCTGTGATCTGACCATCTTCTCCATCACAGGTTCTCAACCCTGGTCCTGGAGAACCCCATGTCCTGCACATTTTAGTGTTTTCCTGCTTTAACCCCACTCAGGAAGGGCTGTTACTGAGCTGATTAGTTGAATCAGGAGTGTTGGAGCACTCGCATTAAAATGCGTAGGACAGGCAGTGCTCCAGGACCATGGTTAGGAACCTGGGGAGTCTGTGGTCTGTGGGGGGTTTGTGTGTGTGTGAATGACTCAGGTTCTGTTTATTGTGTTTCCATGCTGCAGGTTTTTGATGAAATTGAGCCATGAAACGGTTACCATTGAGCTGAAGAATGGCACCCAGGTCCACGGCACTATCACAGGTATCACACATATGAACTTCTCAATGCTTTAATGCTGTAAGACTGTAAAGTTTCGGGCTTAACTTTAAATCCTACTGAAAGAAATATTTATTATAAATGCTGTTTATATTGTGAATAATATGGAAGTTGTTCACAGGACAACCTAGAAAATTCACTAGTGCTGTTTTCTCTCTTTTTGTTCCTCCTGTAACTCAGGTGTGGATGTGAGCATGAACACTCACCTGAAAGCGGTGAAGATGACCCTGAAAAACAGAGAACCCACCCAGCTCGAGTCACTGAGCATCCGCGGCAACAACATCCGCTACTTCATCCTGCCCGACAGCCTTCCCCTCGACACCCTGCTGGTGGACATCGAGCCCAAAATCAAGTCGAAGAAGAGGGAGGCGGGTAAGTGCAGGGACGGAGACGGATCACTGCGGTTACGGCTCAGGGTTTGGAGCCAAACATGAAAATGATGCCGTAGAGCGAACTTTCTAGTTTCAGATGACCCTTCTCTGAATAAACTGCCAGCCGTTTATGGCAATTCTTTATATGGATTTAATATATACTTTTTTCTGTTGAAATATTTGAAAAGGAATCTTTATGAAGAGTATGTAGCCCAGAAGGGATATTAGATAATAACCCATTTCCAACAGGCAGTTTGTGGAGTTTCATATTTTAGTGGTAGGGCTGGGCGAGACGACAGAAATATCACAAGGCTAGCAATACAGTAGTATTACACTGCAAAAAAAAAAGGCTATTATAAATAATAATGTATAATTTTTATGATATAAGAAAATTTAACACAGAATTTTCTTTCAAATCTGTAAAAATATAGCATGTAAATGAAAGTATAAAAATTTGACTTCATATTAGTCAGTTCCTCACATATATATAAAAATCACAATGTCGCCAAAGCATATTGACAGTTTATCACAGTATTGATGAGATATGATCATATCGACCTTCTGTAAAGCTGCGTTGTGATAAAGTCCATTGAATATCGCTCGGGACATGTGCAGTGGTGTCTGTTGCACTGTGTGGGTTCTACATCACATGTCCTGCCCTGTGTAGCAATCACTGTTAGTGAATAAGAAGCCATTTAGAGCTGGGAGATATGATGATAAAATATCAGTGTCATGATAAATAATGTTACAATACACTTCTGAGAGATGTCTTGAGTATCGCAATTTCTTTTGAGCACTTTTATAGAAGAAACTCTAGAAGTGAGAGAAATTTCAAATGTGGTCAAACCTTACAGTGGGTTTTCACTCGATTGTGCATTTCCCATCTTCCTATTCGTGCAGCTTTCTTCCATCTTTGCACAGAATATTTCACCTTAAAGACTTGAATATAATAATGTAACTGGATCATTAAATGTTTTAGTTTTATTTGTGTATCTGTTTTTTTTGTTTGTTTGTTTTTTTATTAAGCATATGAAGTGTTGTTGGTTTTAAATGTCCAGCTTGTGGCCTGTACTGACGCTGATTAAGTTGAACTCTTGTCCTTATCACAGTGGCTGGCCGTGGACGAGGAAGAGGAAGAGGACGCGGCAGAGGAAGAGGACGTGGAAGAGGCGGACCGAGGAGATGAATCGCTTAAACCTCTCTCTTTTTTCCAGTGTGTACAGGACTTTTTTTTTTTTCCTCATTTGGAAATATTGATTCATTTTTCTTTTGTACATTAAACTCAACTTTTTTTGAAAAGTGCTTTTTGTCCATCAGTGATTTGATTGATGTGATGGCTCATTAAGATGTGCTTGTGTCTGAAATATGTTGTGGGGGAAAATGGTATGCTTTAATGTTCTATTTTTTGTTCTAGTGACATTCAAGGTCAAGGTTCTGGGAATTAAAGGATTATCGTTTTATTTGTGTTGCCCTGAGCAGGAAGGTTTTTTTTT
>CM040476.1:6136441-6248853 GCA_022758105.1 Pangasianodon gigas | reverse complement strand
GTACATTATACATCATAGTACATTATAATATACTATAATATACTATAATACCCTGTAATACATTATAATATACTTATATAACGTATATAACACACTATAACACACTATAACATACCATGTACACTGTACATTATACATTATAGTACATTATAATATACTATAATATACTATAATACACTGTAATACATTATAATATACTTATATAACGCATATAACACACTATAACATACCCTGTACACTGTACACTGTACATTATACATCATAGTACATTATAATATACTATAATATACTATAATACACTGTAATACATTATAATATACTTATATAACGTATATAACACACTATAACACACTATAACATACCATGTACACTGTACATTATACATTATAGTACATTATAATATACTATAATATACTATAATACACTGTAATACATTATAATATACTTATATAACGTATATAACACACTATAACATACCCTGTACACTGTACACTGTACATTATACATCATAGTACATTATAATATACTATAATATACTATAATACCCTGTAATACATTATAATATACTTATATAACGTATATAACACACTATAGCACACTATAACATACCATGTACACTGTACATTATACATTATAGTACATTATAATATACTATAATATACTATAATACACTGTAATACATTATAATATACTTATATAACGTATATAACACACTATAACACACTATAACATACCCTGTACACTGTACATTATACATTATAGTACATTATAATATACTATAATATACTATAATACACTGTAATACATTATAATATACTTATATAACGTATATATCACACTATAACATACCCTGTACACTGTACATTATACATTATAGTACATTATAGTATACATAATACACTATAACACACTATAACATACACTGTAATACATTATACATTATAATATACTTATATAACATATATAATACACTATAACACACTATAACATACCCTGTACATTATACATTATAATATACTATAATACCCTGTACATTATACATTCTACATTATAATATACAATAATAAACTATAGTACACTGTACATTATACATTATAGTACACTGTAACACATTATAATATACTTATAATATTCTGCAATATACACTATAATATACTATACATTTAATTTCTATATTTAATTAATTTACGGGTTTATCATTTTTAATTAGAATATTGACCCATAAATGTTGAGAGGATATATATATAACATAGCAACTTGAGGTGGATGGGATACAACAGCAGAAGAACACATTGGGGTTCCCTCCTGTCAACCAAGAACAAGAATCTGAGGCTATCATGGGCACAGACTAACCCAAACTGGACAGCTGTAGATTATAAAAAAAATCACCTTTTTCCAGTGTTCAACTGTCCAGTTTTGATGAGCCTGTGCCCATGATAGCCTCAGATTCCTTTGATGTGCATTCTGAGATGCTTTTCTGCTCACCACGGTTGCAAAGAGTGATTATATGAGTTTCTATAGAATCCCTGTCAGCTCAGACCAGTCTGCTCATTCTCCCCTGATCTCTCTCATCAACAAGGTGTTTCAGCCTGCAGACCCTCCGCTCACAGGATATATATTTTTTTGTTTTGTTTTTTGCACCATTCTGTGTAAACTCTAGAGACTGTTGTGTGTTAAAGTCCCAGGAGATCAGCAGTTTCTGAAATACTCAAACCAGTGCGTCTGGTACCAAAAACTATGCGAGAGTTAAAATAACAGAAATCACATTTTTTCTTCATTCTGATGTTTGATGTGAACATTACCTGAAGCTATTGACCTGAATCGGCATGATTTTATGCATTCTGCTGCCACATGATTGGCAAAATATGCAAATGCAAATATGCAAAATCTAATTTTACAAATGAGTCCTAGAATTTTTGGCCTATCTTCACAACTTTGGTAGCTACTCAGCAGAATGATCAAAAACATGTTGAAAAAATGATCAAAAACATGTTGAAATTTATAAACAATATGGCCGCCCTAATTTACTCAAACAGCTGTAACACGAGTGTTTATGCATACGTGCAAGAAACTTGAAAGGCTTATACAGGAGAAGATTCTAAGGTCATACGCAAACCCTTCTGTGGACAGATTATTTGACAATGATTAAAGCAAAGCAGGAGGTGGTTGTGTGTTAGGGACGGTCTCAAAAGTACCGGACATTAAATCAGCATTCACATATTTATAGAGGAAAACTAATGTTTAAATTACAAATGATTAAACAGAACTGCCTGGGTGATTAATGATCAACATGGAAAAAATGGCATGTTTAGACAAAATATTTTGTTTCTGACTGTACCTGCATGCCTCCCAAAAATATTTAGACTTAAGTCACATGCTGTAATCTCACATGATGTAGGGATGTGGCTTATTCAATGGTAAGAGACTCACTTTACTTTTCTTATTTACTTTAACTAAACTTTAGTTTAGTAACATTTCTTGTTATGGAACATCCACGAAACATCTTTGTTCCTGTTATCACTTAAGTTCTAGCAGCTATAAGCAGTCATTCCCCCACCAGACTCTCATTTTTTCTTTTTTAAGTTATTAAGAAAAAAGAAAAAAGAAAAAAGGCTGCTTGTCATGTCACTGAGAAACCAGAAAGTCCTCCGTCCTGAACACTTTCCTGTTTTGGAAAATGTAAAGTTACAGCTTTACCTATGACTGTTACAAAGCACTGACAATGGAGACTCCTTCCAAACACTCCTTTATCCGCACCTTTTGATCTGTTCATGTGGAGTGTCCCCTGTACAAGTCTGACCAATCAGAAACGAAAATTCAACAAATTTCCTTTCACTTAGTTCAATAAGCCCTTGTTCTCTCAGGGTCATGTTTTACAGTTTGGTCTGTGGGGAGAAAATGTGGTCAGCAGGTGGAACGGTGGAGTGGCCACGATTGAGGAATGTCCAGATGAGGACGTCTGGGGTGTAGTGTGGAAAATGGCAGTCGAGGACATCACGTCTTTAGATAAGTATGACAAGTTTTTCTTTCAGCCTGCTTCAGTTTACACTATCTTATACAGATCCTGTATATAAAGTGCATTATTGGCAGTAAAAACTCAAATTTGGTCAAAACCCTCATTTTCGTAATTTTTGGCTGTTTGCTAGAATTCATCCGCAGTGATATCTGATGGGTTTTCGATGGGTTTTGGGATTAGGTATTGTGTGGTTTTGGATGTAGCTAAGCAAACAAGCCTACCATTTTCATGTTCCTGTGAATCTGTTCAGATGGTTTACACCTACAGCCAGTGAGCAGAAGTGATGTATCGCCCTGTTGTTTACTTTTATTTCTCACATCTGTTTCTCTTGCCCTGCACTGATTCATGGCTGAACAGTCAGTTAGAAAATCCTGTCTCCCGCTGACCTCCAACACCCATGTAACATGCACAAGTGGGTTCTGTGCTCTTTTATGAATAGCAAAAAATATAACTTAAGAAGATTCATTTTGTTTTGTTTCATCCATCAGACAGGAAAGCGTGGACAAGGGTGTCTACAGCCCCATGGAGGTGACAGTGGAGACAGAAACTGGGCCGCTTCTCTGTAGAACATACAAGATGAACAACTTCAGACCCTGTGCTCCATCACCACAATACAAAGAGGTACATTTTATTTCAAACACAGAGTAACCAAACATTTTCACACCCGTTCCCTGATACACATCAGAGCTCCACATAAATAAAAGTAACCAAGGCAAGTGTTACATGTGTAGTGTCTAAAATGACCAGTTCAGCTAAAAAAAAAAAAAAAAAAAAAAAAATCCATAAATAAGGTAATGCATTGTGTCTATTAATGATTGACTACATAAGAGCACTCATGTAAAAGTGCAAACAGTCAGGCAGTTGCTTTTAGCTTGGCCTTGTAATTATTCAAATGGTCTCCTGCACCGTCTAATAGCTCTAGCTAATGTCTTCCCACATGGCTGGCTCTGCCTTCATAAGATGGTTTCAAAAATACAGTTATAGTACTTAATGATTTATAAGTACAGAATAGTACTTAATAAACAACATACCGCTTTTGGAACAGCAGCTCATGGTTGTTTCAGTTATTTTTCATGAAATGATGTGCAGTAATAAATACAAATCCCACATTTTGTCAGTAGTTTCATTGTCAGCTGTCCCTCCCATACTGTAACTAAAAACCCATGCTGTTACTCTTCTTGCGTAAAGGCTAAAACAGTGCAGACCCTTGGCTGGTCAAATGCAATCATCACACATTCGTCCTGATTCCTGTCTCTGGCTACACTCGCTTTTGTACCTGACAGTACAGGAGTTTTCAGTAGTGCAGTGACTGCCTGACAATGTTTCTTCCTCTTCAGATGTTCTTTTCCTGGTGGCTTTTGTAGCCCAAATTTATCCCAAAGTCCCAATTTTATTATAGAATTTAATGTTTTAGATTCATTGATGTTTCCTTGTCTCTATTTTTTTTTAATTTTCTTATCTCTTATAGTTATATAAACATGCGTTTTTCTTTTTCTCTTCTTTACATTAGTATTATTATTGTTTTTGTTCCTTATCCTTCATTTAAATTTTCTGACTATTATTCTTACATGCTTTTTATGATTTGTGATATATCTGTACAGTGTCCTTGGGTACCCTAAAGGGCAACTTTAAATAAAATGCTATTATTATTAGTAGTAGTAGTAGTAGTAGATGTTGATACCCATAGGTGATTTTTAGCACTTTAAAAAATACAGGAAAAATACATAACTAAAACATGTTTTACACAAAACCTAATATTATAAATATAATATAATAAAATATAATATAGCATAAATATAATCAAAATCAATCCTGAAAAAAAGACTCTTTATAAGTAAAGTTTATATGTAAAAAAAAAAAAAAAAAAAATCTTTTCCAAATCCTGTTCCAGTCTTTTGTATTTGTTATAGGAGTGGATCTAATTCATTCTTTTTTATTACAATATCCGATCCATCATTTTTTGGTGGTATCAACCCAGTTCCTAGGTATTGAATCAGTGCCATTTCAGTAGTAGTAATAGTAGTAGTAACATTATAGCTGTTGTGCTACTCATAATTCTTCAGGTTAGGCATAATTGTAAATTGTAAACTTCCTGTGTGCTTACTACAGAGAAAATGAGTGACTCTTTTTTACTTTGTATCACCAAAGTTAGCACTCAAACAATAATTGTCAAGAGGATTAAAGTAGTGAAATAAACAAGTCACAGCATTACACAGTTTAGTACATAATAAGGTATATTTTTCCTTTTTTTAATTTTCAAAGAAATCAATTTACAAATTTTGAGTAGTGTTATACTAATCGTGTCCATTAGTCACTGGTCACTACCCCACAACCTCCAGACAGCTCTACCTACATTTATGAATATTTTTTTTTCCTCTGGATCTGTATTAGTAACCATTCCGTGCAGTACCACACTGTCCAGTGGCTTCTAGTCTGCTTCTCATATGGCAAAAGCCTTAATTATAAAACTGACTGCGGTGTTAAAGTCTCTCTCTCCATGTCCAACTGCAGGTCATATGTTTAGGAGCCCAACAGAACGGATTACCTGAAGACTACATAAAGAAACTACAGGCTGTGGAGACCAATAACTACACTGGACCTTCAATATTAGATGAGATTAAAAAGCATAGAAACTGAATGTGTGGAAAAAGAAAACGAAAGCTCCAGCAAAGTCACAATTTTACTCAATGAAAAGTCAAAGTAGAGGATCAAAATTATGCTTAATTGGTTATGCTTTACATTAAGGATCCCTTATTATTAAACATGAACAAACCATGTACTTCTGCATTAATAAACCATAAGTAACACTGACAATGTAACTTATATTAATTAGTTTTTTTTTTAAATAATAAGCCAAATAATCAACACAGTTGTTGACCAGCTTCAGCAATGTTCATTCCATCAATGAGTAAATGAATAATGTTCAACATGCACAACACCTTAATCAACATGATTGTGGTTGTGAACTGGCAAACCAAATCAACTTTTTGTTTTTTTCATTTCATTTCATTTTTGCTGAGATAATATGGATTTATAGTGTAGTGTAGTACACATTATTGTGTAGTGTAAATGTTATTCAATGCAGGTTTGCTAACATTTAAACAAACCTTAATTAATACATGTTAATTTACTTTGGTAATTTCTTAACATTCTTTGTTGTTCTTTTTCTTCTTTTGGCTGCTCCTGTTAGGGGACACATTATAGTGTAATGTTAGGGGTCGCCATTGGTCCACATATATGATTTGGGACAGTTTTTAATGCTGGATGCCCTTCCTGACGCTGGATGCCCCCCCCCCCCCAATTTTATCCGGGCTTGGGACCTCCGGTCGTCCAGGGACCCAAATTTCTTAACATTCTTCATGGTTCATTAATGCTGAAGTTCATGGTTAATGTTAACTAACACAGTAAATAATGTTGAATCCTAAAACCCAGTGCTTTTGAATTCTCAAATCTGACAGATTGGTTAGAAGGTGCTGATTAATTTTCTAACAGCAGCTCTGACAGCAGTGCTGGCTGTAATTCACATCACAGGTTTATATTAATGCATTCATTCTAATACATGATTGTTTCTATAGTAACAACTTACACAAGGACTTGTATGGTGGATGCTCCAGAGAGACGGAATAAAAATGTGTGTAATTGTTGAAATGGTGAAGTTTTCTGTAAGGAGATGTTTAACATTTTTGGAAGTAGTCTCCAGGGTCAGAGGTAACGAGCCACAAGCCAGGTAACAAGCCAGAGGTAAAACTTTGTTTTCTTTGCAGTTTCTCTGTAACACAACAAGCAGCATTAATTAATTAATTTATTTTGTCTTATCTTTGAGAGAGAAAAAATGCTGATGCTGGTGAGGGAACATAGTGGTGACATAACAAAAAGGACACGTTCTTTGATAAATAAAAAAAAATTATAATACTTGGCAAATTGCTGTTTTATAAAAGGAATAAGACACTTCAGAATGTGCTGTTATAGGGAAATAACTATTTTAACTATTTTTTTCCCCATGGTAAATTATAAATGCCCCTAAATGATACTTAAGTATAATAATAAAGTACAATAACTAAAGTACACAGTCATGGCAGGAAGACGCTCACAGGTTCCCAGTGCTTTATTGCGATTTTTGACACAAAATGATGAGGAGCCAAACACAGATTTGCAGTGATGAAATATTAAAAGGTTTTGATGGACATTTATCATTTCTCTAAATTGCACTTATGTTAGATATATCTTAAATGAAATTTACAGTTATTCAGTGGTACTTCATAATGAAATGGCAAATAACCAAATAACATCTAACTTACAAACTCATAATATTCATGAAATTCATCAAAGTGGATTTTTCTCCAGATAATTCTATTGTCCTGTATTAGTGCAATGTATTGGTCTGGTGGCATTACTAAAATCACTCGATAACATTTCTACAAAATGTTTTTCTTTTCCTTCAGGAAAAAATAATAAAGTACAATTGAATGAGTAAATTCGAGGATTTTTTTATGTAATAAGCCTAACTACAGTACACACCTTACATATGGCTATCCCATTCTTATATTAAGTGTACAATCAAAACATGGACTTGAAATAACGACTCGCCACATGATTTTCAAAAAGCTACGATGTCATACTGTGACACAGGACACGTCAAAACTACAAGCATCAACAATAAGTGGTCAGATTACAGTGAGCTTTCAGTTCTGTGTTCACCTTGAACAGCTTGTTCCTGTGAAATGTGGAACCCAAACTCATAGAAAACGAAATGCTTTAGTAAAATTTCATCTACGACTATTGCCTGTGAAACACAGCAGCACATTTTAGCAAAAAAATGGCACTTGATTATTTTAGCACCGACCTATGTAATCACCACACTAAAAAAAAAGGAAAGAAAGAAAATGGACCATTTCTTTTGAATGGAGAGGTGAAAATTAGTTTCTACTCCAGATCTCTATTTACAGAAAATTTTAAAAAAGTTCACCCAGCATCCTTTATGTCTACAACGTGGCTGTGTTCAATGACTGAAATGTCCTCGTTCTCCTGAGCTGTTTCTTACTCAGGAGGAAAGAATCGTGTCCAGTGTAGATACAGTGACGCTACATCCTGAAGCCCAGATGGTTCAACACAGCAGTGCGTTTTTGCACTCTGTTGTCCTTTGGTGTGCTAAAATGGAAATGGGGAAGGAAAAAAAAAAAAAAAAAAAAAAAAAAAAAAAAAAAAAAAAAAAAAAAAAAAAAAAAAAAAAAAAAAAAAAAAAAAAAAAAAGAGTAAATACAGATTAGTAACCAGAGCCATGCACGCTTGGATCAGGTTTGTCTTGTAATGTGTGTTTGTCTTGTCTTTACCCTTTGTGGTAGATACAGAGGCAGGGCAGTCTGGCAATGGTATCTCCCTGTTCCATGTCATCCAGGCATATTGCACACTCCCCAGAGTCCTTCATCAAGACATCCTCTAAAGTCATAAAGAAGCAGACATTACTTGGTTGTAGGGTTGTTACGGATTCATGGTTACTCACAGCGTATGATTGGATCGTTACATCACTCTTGACTTTCAAAAATACAGTATAAAATGCATTTCTGTCTATTACCATCTACCCGTTCAGCTTTTTACCTGCAGTTTCTTACTCTAATGGTTCTCATCTTTTTGTGTATGGCTGCGACTGTGAATTATAGGATTTTATAACCTTCTCCCTCTGGACTCGCCCTAAATCATATGCTGCATTCGACGTATTGCAGAAGTGGGAAGCTGGAACTCTGATTTATATCATTTTCAACCTCTGTGTGTTTGAGCTACAGAGTGGGGTTGGGGAAAAAGATGGATGCCTCCATGTTTGTCTTTTTGTTGGCTACAATCTAGCAAACTAACTGTTCTGAGTGATGTATATTTACCTCCTCAAAACAGTGAACTGTATAGTCAATGTCATAGATTGAACATGTTCATATGTCTGTATGTTGATTGATCTAAAGTAAATACTAGTATATACAGCATACCTCATTTAAAAGTAAAAAAGTGCTACTTTGTTTACTGCTGATGCTGTGAGTTATGCCATGTTGATATGTGAAGAAGACCTTCCTAAGGTTCCAAGTAGGAATTCTGAGTTGTAAAGGCGTATTCTTTGGTTTTTCCTAGACGGAGGTCAGAAATTCAGAGCTTTAGTTGAACACAGTAACCTCCGTTTCATTGCACAGGGGACGTGACTGCACTGAAAACCCCCTGGCTGTGTAATCAGCTACTGCTGTAAACACATTACATCACTACTTCCATACCCTTATCTTTCTGTAATGCATCTTTACATTGCTATCCCCTGTACCTTTATTATTTGCGCATTTCATGTCATCATCACATTGCATATCTCTCCTGGAAACATGGATATAATGTTCCTTTAAAAAAAGATATAAGGCACATAATTCGACTGTAATTACCTTTTAGAGTAAAGCTTTAAATGTTCACCACATGCACCATTCTAGATAAGAGATACTAAATGGTCCAAAAGGTGTACCCTTACCCCAGCTACAAGGACTGGTACAGTTTAGTACACTTTTTTCCTGAGTGTAACATGTTTATAACTTTATCATATACATCTGCTATCAAATGCACAGAAGAACATGACACTGCTAATCAGAACTAAACCAAACAACTATCTATTTTTTGCCAAAAAGCACTGCATATTTTTAGACTAGGTTATCATACCGCAAACATGTCAAACCGTAACACTCCTACTTGTTTGCGATATCAGTAAGTGCGTGTGTCACTGGTTCATTTGTGACCTGGGGGAAGTGGAACAGCTCAAGCCTTGTTAAGGTGATGGCATGATTACACCTCTGAAATCATTGCTGAAGCTAATTAAGGTAACATATAAACAAGTGTTCAAAACAGAGCCTGGCTGGCAGCCCTGAGTGCCAGATCTGCAGAGTCATCAGGCACCATCCTTCACCGCATAAAGGTCACCACCTACACTCTGTTCAACTTGTTTGGCTTCCATGTGGAAGTAAAAAGATCCTGAGTAGCTTTTAAATGTGTGTAACATATAAACATGTCATATTAAGGATTTAAAGGGGAGGCTTCGTTGGAAAGCATTTTACCCTGGTCAGGATCACAGTGGATCCAGAGCCAATCCTGGGAACTCTTAAGTGCAAAGCAGGAATACACCCTGGATGGGACTCTGGTGTACCAAATGGCATCATGCAAATGCACATTCACAAACTCCTTCACACCCAGAACCAGTCATGATTTTGGATTGTGGGAGGAAACTAGAGAACCAGGAAACACCCACACGGACACAGGGAGAATGTGTAACACTCCACATAGACATAAAATGGATCCCTGGAGCTGTGAGGCAGAAAGACCACCTGTGAAGCCGTGTCATTTAATTTAAAAGTGAATGTAAAATGTATGTAGACTTTGGTAATTCAGCGATCTATTTTTTGCCAAAAAGCACTGCATATTTTTAGACTAGGTTATCATACCGCAAACATGTCAAACCGTAACACTCCTACTTGATTGCGATATCAGCAAGTGTGTGTGTGTCACTGGTTCGTGGGTGAGAATTCTACCCTTGTGGTCAAAAGACATCACTCACAAAACAGATTTTAACTTTTTTTTTTTTTAGTTACGAACCTATTATCCAGGTCTGCTTAAAAAATAGTTAAAACAGACTTTGCACTATGAGCACTGCAATGTCAAAACCAGGGAATTCCAACTCAGAGCTCTTGAGAAGGTCTGACTTTCTGAACAGGAATTACGGGAGCCATTTAAGTGGATTTTTACTACTCAGAAGCTGGAAATGTCTCAATTCGCATTTAGTCATTAACCCAGCATTACACCAGTACACGTAAATCTTTGACTAGTCATAGGAATCACAAGGCTCAGCACCAAGTGAGAAATAAAATACATGGGGGCATGCTGTTATAGGGAAATCATCAAAAACGTCCCATGGGGTTTTATTCCTCTTATACCACAACAATTTTCCAACAGTTACAAGTTTATTTGTTAAAGAATGACATTTCATCTATTTATAGTTACATTTATTGTTTTGGAAAGTCTGAGACAAGTTGGTTCCCCTTAGCACTTACATTATAGCAGCTATAGACAGTTTTTTTCCTCTGTCTTCAAGTTAATAAGACAAAAAAAAAATGCAGCTTGTCATGTTTCCCAAAAAAACAAAGTACAGTCATCTGTCCTGAAGCCTTTCTCATGTCAGAAAACTTACTGACTGTTCCAAAACGCTGACGCCGGAGACTATTTTATTTAACATAAATATTAAATAAACATCTCCTTACAGAAAGCTTCACCACATAAACGATTATACATTTTTCTTTGTTAACTAGCAACATGTTCTTTATTTATGTTTATTATTAGCTTTAGATTAGGTGGAGTGTCCTCTATACGAGTCCCTGTGTGAGTAGTTACTACAGAAACAATAACATAAAAATGAGCACATTAATGATAATGATATGAACTGCAGCCAGAACTACTGTCAGAGCTGCTGTTCTAGAAAATGAATCAACACCTTCTGACCAATCAGAATCAAGAATTCAACATCACAGTGTTATATGCAGTAAAAAAATACTCATTCTTATTTAACAAGAATGTTTTAACCACATTAATCAGCTGCTAAACATGATCTGTTGACTTAAATGATTTATTGCCGTGAGTCATTAAAAGGTTCCCTTTAAGGTTGTGTACAAACTAAACGAAGCAGAACAATTCAACAGATAATTACATACGACTAAACTGTCAGCTCAAATCATCACACCATGGAGATTACATTGGTAAACTGTACACCGATGATAAACACATTGAAAGCAATCCAAAAGGACTCACAGAGGGTTAAACGAGAAGAGCGGCGTCAGGGCTTTGTGTTAATGATTACTGACTGATTAAGCTGACTGCTGAAGCGGAACAGCGTTCAAACAATGGCGAAAAAAAGAAAAAAAAAAACAAAGTGGTGGTCTTACCGTTATAGGTGAGTCTCGGCTTGGTGAGACACATGACAAGGTGAAGGTCAATTTCATCTGAAGCAACAAATTTTGAACACACAGGACAGTTGAATCCAGCTAGAACACACACAGACATACGAGAGGGTGAGAGAGAAGAGAGAGAGAAAGTTAAGTGCGGACAACCATTTTTTGCAATACATTCAGAAAACAATGCATCACCCTAAACATCTGAATTTGGCTCTCTGGGAAACTACTGATAATTAATAATGTTGAACCCTACAACAAGAGGGATACCAACCATCAGATAGGATTAGAACAGCTAAAAGTCCACTGTCTAATGAAGCCTTGAAGAATCATTTTTATAACAGTACAGAGGAAACTTAACACAAATTGTGCACAACATAAAAATGGTCTCTAACTGTACAAAGTGAAATAGGCTGAGATGTGAAATTTCAAATATATTTACTGTACATGAGTATATAGTGTATAAAGCAATAATATAATTAATGCAATCTTGTCAATTTTCAATATTCACATATTATACACATCAAGGCAAATTACCCTTCTACACTTTTATGTGAAGTTCTCTGTTAAAAAAAAAAAAAAGGTTCCAAGGTATTAATATGTAAGGAATATTGCAGACGGACTGTGCTGTTATACAGAAATATAACACGCTAGCATGGTTGTGTGAAGCACGGTCTGCAGTGTATCTGCAGTGCATTATTCCACTTACACCACAGCAATTTGTCAACAATTACATTTCTTAAATTTATTAATGAAAAAGTAACATCACACTTTTTAACAGTTTATAGTTACATTTAATGCTGTGGAATGTCTGCAAGACAAGTTAGTTCCTGTTATCACAGCAGCTATAATTGACAGTTGTTCATGCAACATCCTCCCTTTTTATTTCTGTCTTGAAGTTAATAAGACACATGTGACTGAGAAACTCCTCTGTCCTGAAGACTCTCACATGTCTGGAAAGTTGTTGACTGTCACAAAGAGGTGACACTGGAGACTCCTTCCTTAAATGTTAAAGAATCATCTCCTAACAGAACACTTCACCACATAAATGTTTTTTTTTTTGTTAAACAACACATTTTTTAATCCCTTTATTAGCCTTAGATTACGTAGAGTCTTTGCCATACAAGTCTCTGTGAATGAATGCATTAGAATGAGCGCATTAATATACACCATTTATTATTTCTGCTACAGCCGGAACTACTGTCAGCATTGCTGTTTTACAGAATTAATCAAAACCTTCTGATTTGAGAATTAAACCATGCTGTAATACAAGTCAGTGTACATTATATTTCAAATACTGATTCTGATCTTCCAAAAATCAATTAAATTCAGTTTTATTTGTAGAGCCCTTCTAACAGACACTGTCACAAAGTAGCTTTACAGAAATCTGGATGCAGAGTTATATTAAGATCCATAAAGAGCAAGCCAGGGACAACAAAATCAACACAACAGAGGTTCTACTAGGACTGCTTTTGTCCTACTTGTACTCTGTACATACAAAATCTCTACATAAAAAAAAAAACATTTAGGATGCTAGAACACTAGGACTCTTTAGAGTGCTAGATTTAGATCCCACAAAATGTACCAAATAACAATTTTGTAAATAAAAAAAGATATTAAATATTAAATAATAATACAACATTAGTTGTACAAATCTATTTTAAATACACATTAATCCCTTTATTGTTTTCTACAATCTACACTAAATAAAAGCGTTCTTCACATCCTCAAGGGCTCATGCTTGGATCCTCCTCTGATAGGTTTCTAGATGGAACCTTTTTTCCATTGCAAATTCTCGCTTTGATATCAGTTTGCTGGTCTTTACTTCCTATTTTGTTGCAGCTTTTGTTTTTTGGACATTTTTGCCAATGCATTATTTGTTTCTAGGATTGTTTTTTCCCTTCAACACATTTTTCACAGGTTGTTGAACAGAACTGGAATTTGGCATGAAGACCACTGACCCTAAGCCAAGCCAACTCACTGAGCTATGATATTTCACCCAACATGGCAGTTTAATGTGGAACCGTTTGGTCAATGTTGGATATCATTATCTAGATACCTTGTGTATGTGGATAGATTACATAAGCATTGTTAACAGAAATAATGTGCTTTGGTAAAAACAGATTAGTTAGCTTTGTATCATTAGCTTGTTTTGGGGCTCATACATACTGACATGATCTGCAGTCACATAGATATTTCCGCCTAAAGATCTCTATAATCTGTATTTCTAAAGTAATTGTCTGTAGTAAAGCACATGCTCTGGAAGTCCCTGAGCTTCTGACCAAACAGATGCTACGCTTATGCAACAGACCACATGCAAACCATAACAGCCACTCCTAAAGGCCAAGGCCAATGTATGATAATGAGGTGCAAGTTCACAGGGGGATACTTTTCAATCATTGCTTACTTTTACTAATCCATGCTCCAAACATGATGCTATAATTTCAGTCACATGCATCAAAATGGAGCACTACCTTATCCACTTTCTCTGTTCCTCATAGCAGATCCTCTCTGTGCACTTTATTCAAGATTCAAGGTCTTTATTGTCATATGTACTTTGGTACAAAGAAATTCTTATTTTAGCACTTTATAGTGCTAAAGGTATATAATGCATGTAATGCTAAACCTTACAAGTACAAAAAGAGCAGGAATTAAAAATATTTCCAAGTAAAGAATACAGCAAGGCACTTGTTTTTGCTGCTCATCAGTGCTGGATATCTGTATGGAACAAAACTAACTAGTGTTACTAGCACTGGTCCATACTATTAGGCTACTGTTTTGCTAAAAAGGAAGCTTAAACCAAGCTCATTGGGAGGGGGAAAAAAACATTTAAACTCTGCACAATTTCAAATGAGCAAGTCAAACCTCCATTTCATCCATCATGCACACTCATTATGTTTCATACAGATAATGGTAATCATACAGCACCACTGAATATTCGATTCTGACTGGTCAGAAGGTGATGATTAACTTTCTATAACAGCAGCTCTGACTGTAGTTCAAGCTGTAATTCAAATCAGTAAATCAGTGAACTAAAAAAAACTGCAATCTCTGGCAAATCACTGTGGTATAAGATGAAAAAGCATTTGGGGACATGCTGTTACATGAAAATGATCAACTTCACGCCACATCACACTACCCCATCACAGACTAATTTCCTTACTCATAATTACTTAGTAATAATTAGTTATTACTCTATGTTAAACGCTTTTCGAGCAAACTCATGCTAGTCAGCTACATTTTGTGGTTTTTTTCACAGCTCTGTGTGTAACCTCTGAGCTGTAGCTTAACTACTTCCACTGAACAGCTGGGAGTTTACTGAAACAGATGCCCAAATACCATGTGAGTGAGGCATTAAATGATTAACAAATATGAGCAGTATTAGTCAACAATAAAATGTTAAGACAGTAGTAAACACAGATCCACACCTTTCCATATAGTACATTCTACAATGTCTAATTTACACAACTCAGTGGAGAAGTGCTTTAATTCAGTAAAAGGGTCCACACTGACTTGTCCTCTTTAACTGTGTCAAGCAGCAGTACAAAATCAAGTCAAAAGTCTGGTTAGCAACTCCTTCATTATATTTAACCAACCAAAGAAACCACAGTCCTGCCCACGTGTTCTATACTGGCTCACAAGACCAAGGCTCATGAATTCACAGGTAAAACTTCACCTAAATTAAGTTGGCATGAAGTGAAACTAACGCTAATAGAAGCAAATGCGTGTCTCTTACGCATCAGTAAACTGCCTTTTTTGTTAATATGTTTGGTAAATTTGTTTGGTGTTTGGTCCAAGTGTTGCTTTAGCAGGAAAGTTTAGTCCCCTTGTTTTCCGTATCGCCACAGCAGCGGGTCAAAGATGGGGTAAATATGACAGATTTTGGCACCTTGGCTACTGTCTCTGCTAATCAAATTTCAGGAAATTCCAGAGATACCTAGCATTTTAGCCCAATAATCAGGGTATTTAATGTATATTGATACATAATATCTGCATACGTGCAAGCATACTTAAAAAAAAAAGAAAAAAAAAGCCATCTTTGGATCAAAACAGAGACCACTCAAAGGAGGACAGCAGATCCTTAAAAATAAAAGATTGACTCATTAGCAGCCAATAACTCTGTCAACTCTGCTTCCAACCCACAAGAAATACATAAGATGAATTAAAAATATGGACTGCGTATTAAGGGAATGAAACTATGTAGCGTAACCTTGTCGATGAACTTATAATAATGATAATTACTTACTTGATTTAAAAAGTAGCAATGCGACCACCTTGCTACTTGGAAATGCAATTAAACTGTATTATAACTTTGTTGCTTGTAGTTACACAACTACAAGAAATCCAGCTATTGAGCAACTCCTTTTGAGCTGGAATTTTCCAATTTCAGATTAGTCAAGCCAAAATCTGTTTTGCTGTGATCAGATTATTCCATGCAATCTAAACACACTATGTAAAAGCTATTTTACACTACAACATTAAAAGTCAAAAAGTAATCGAGCTTACTGATTAGCACAGTTATTACTCGTTAGAAACACTGGTGATAAACAGTTATGCAATAGTTTTGCTCTGAAAATAACATCGACTGATCAGGACAAATTAGCATGCACCTAGAGAGAAAAGTTACACAATTCAGAAGAGAAGTGCTTTCAGTTAGCATAAGGGTCTGACTGACTACACTGACTTCAGCTGCCCCTTGAAGTGTGCTTCAGGTTTAGTATAGTAACTGAGCAAGCTCTTAAAACACACTGCACATTTCTGCAAAGCATGTGACTTAGAGGAAGCTGCTAGTCAGAGTCCCCTTCCTCCTCTGTGCTCCTCTGTGTGTTCCACTTTCCCTCCAGCATGGCAAGTCAGCTCAGGTGTTATCTCGTTCTTATCTGTTTTGGGTGAAGGTTTTAGGGCAATCCCCCTGCCACAAATAGCCCGTGGCAAACGTACAGTATATAGAGGGCAGAAAGGCCTACTGCTTCCTGGTTCTGTTGGGGAAATTGCTCAAGTGAGCAGCTATTACTGTAAAAGGCACTGGCATTGCGCAACTAACATGATGTTCAATAAAAACTTTATGGTAGTCTGATAAATAGCAGACATTGAAAAATATTTCAGTTCTAGAAAGATTTGGTGTGTAGCCTATACATGTGGTTATAAGAATAATGAGTTTAATGAGTACGAAATGAGTGACAGAACATACAGTATGTAGTACCTCTTCATCAAGCTTAAGACTTTCATGTATGAATTATTTAAAAACACATCCAGCTTCTTTAAATGTTGCATGTCATGTGAATTTTGACTTTTTCTAAATAACTGGATTGTGTAGGAATGACATAAAAAAGGGATAAAACATTATACATACAAGTTAAAAAAAATCTTTCAACATGTTTATAAACCAAAATTGTTAACAATTGGCTCTAAAATATTTAATATTAATGACCAAAATTATAGAAAATATCATTTTCAAACAAAATTTGGCAATATTCTTGACATGTATAATAATTATGCGGTTTAGGAGTGTTACATGATGCACCTCATTTCAGGGGTAAAAAAAAATCTATTGTCAGTTTAAAAAAAAAAAACAGATAAGACGTTACTTCGTGTCAGGCCCAAAAACATTTTACTTAAATTGTGTAAGTGCTATTTTGTGTAGAAAGTGTGTAAGGTTTTAGAAAGTGTGTAAGAATGGCAAATAGTCTCGAGAGCAATGGAAATCAAGACAATGATTTATGTTAAATTACAGTAATGTCATGGTAAATCAAGTAATTTACGTCTTATAATTTCCTAAACAGAGCCTTAAAATGACTATCAATAGTGTGGACACTACGCATAAAGGGTTAAATGAGCAATAACATGACTTGTACTGTTTTGCTGCTGTGCTCATACTAACCCCAATAGACCATGACCTATTTGTTTCCAAAACAAATAATAACCAAGAAAATAAGGCAACTTCGAGGTAAAATAGAAGTTATATGGTAAGTTTGATTTGAAAACATCATCCAACAAAGACAGATGAATATGCATGAGTTCAATATTTGGTACCAAACAGATTATTTATAGCATGTGTAACTGAGTGAAGTTTGATCCGGGAAATGCATCCGCACATGTCGGTGATGCAACTCTGCAGTTCCACATCTGGCTACATTATGCCCAAGTCTCATTCTTGCTTCTCACTTGGATAGTGTAGATTTGTACCCAAGAACTGCTGCTGTAATCATAACCACTTTTCTGTGCTCATCCCAGGACTCTTATTCACAAACTGCTCATACTAAACATAATTTACCACAATTACTACTGTCTGACTTTATACTTTGGAATTGAACTGAAGAAGCATCACAAAGTCAAAGAGTTTTTAACCAGAATGTCATGATTTTTAGTTTACTGTGCTATTGCGGATATACTGTCAGATACAAACAGCTGATATATTTATCTGTTGCTCTGACTTTTCAGTTATGTCCACTTTGTTCTTCAAACTTTCATGAAATCTTCGTATAACAATCACAATTATAGGATTGTCTTCCAAATACAAATCCACCTAAAACAGAAATGCTTGGAAGCCTGCTATCCTTATGCTGCCTTCTAAAAGTCCTGCCTACCTAGGTAACTTTCTCACAAATAAATACAGGGGTAGTGAAGACAATTTAAAGTCAAATTCATCCCCACTTATCAAGTAAAGTGGCTTTACTGTCATTTCAACCATATACTGCTGGTACACAGTGAAACGAAACAACGATGCTCCAGGACTGTGGTGCTACATAAAACAACACAGAGCTACATGAGACTACACAGAACTAAATAAGACTACAAAGACACATACATGGCTAAATAAAGTGCACGTGTGCAAAAAGCATAAGACAGTACGACATGACACACTCTTAAAAACAAAACTGCCAGAAGAGGTTCTTTAGGGCAATACCATAGAAAAAAACTATTTTAGTTTCCCTAAAGAATATTTCATCCCATGATTCTTTGTTTTTTTTTTCTGTTGCTGATACAATAAACGTTATAATCACTTTCCAACACAAACATCCTTCCACATAATGGTAGCATTTATAAGAGAAAAAAAGATTTTTAGGTCTCTGTGGCACCAAGCAATTAAAGATCCATCAGTTAAAATGGTTCTTCTTTGCCATCTTTCTAAAGACCATTTTCTGGACCCTATTTTAGAAAAATATGGTTAAATCGAAACTTTGAGGGTTCTTTGGTTCCCCTACCAGAGATGGATCCAAGGAGAACCTCTTTAACAACTGAAACCATTTGGATCTAAATAAACAAACACATCCATTTCACTGACTTGGAGTAAATCATTTTAACGATCTTTAAGGATTCTCTTGCACAATCTGTAACACAGATACAGTCAGTACCTATTTACAGGTGATTATTAAGACTATGTGGTCTGATTTGAAACTCTTATGGTCAAGAACCCTCGTCTGTGTTTAGTATATGATGATAGTTCCTCTAACGTTCTCAAAAACATTCAGTTTTTCCTGGTTTAACTGCTGCTAAAGAAGTTATTTTACATAATTGGATTAATCCACAATCACGAAAGTCATGACGATGGTTGTTACTCTATAACCATGTTGTCTGCCTAGAGTTGGACCTAGAGTTAACTACTGCTATGATTAATAAAACTAAACCAGTTAGAATATCTGCATGGCCAAGGACTGCATCATCCCTTAAAGATTTAATATTATCTTATTAACATGTACTTAATAATCCACCCTGTTTATATGCACTTTGGTATTTGTCAGTTGGTATGACAGTTTGTGTTGTTATGTTCATGTCATTTGCTTGTTTGTGTAAAATTACAAATCCTAGAAAGAAACTCTTTAAAGATTCACAATCAATCAGTCAATCAATGGCATGAGCCTCATCTGACCTTTGATATATTTATGGAGCAGTTAGAGCTCTATCTGTGTCTTTATAACTAGCACGTCAGACGTTTTCTGTAATAAGTAACTCTGTTATGATTACAATGCATTAAAATGAGAGGCTCAGCTCTTAGTATTGTCGTGTTATTGACTCACTCAATGTCAATCAGATCCATCCACTTACAGCGCGCGTGCTTCCGTTATTATGACGCACTTGTCTTACCTCCGAGCAGGTGAGGAGACAGGTGGGCCGGTAACGATCCTATCAGTAACCTCGGACCGGACTGACTTCGCTCTCCGTCTGCGTCTTCATCGCTTTGAGTCCCGCTGCCTTGCGCTATGATGGTGGGCTGAAAAAGCGAGTTGGGTCTCGCGCCGTCCGCCGCGTACCGTCCGCGCGCTCCGACCTGCTGCTGGTTTCCGCTGTAGTACCGAATCGCCGCTGCGCTCGCGCTCCCGGAACCGGCGGCTGTGGTGGTGGAAGCGGGCACATCCGAGCCTGAGTAAGCCCTGAGGCGAGCACTAGCCGCCGGACTGCTCTGTTTGGGCCCCATGTGTTTATCTCAGTGCGTTTTTGTTCAGGACGCGCTGCTCGGGCCCTAAAAACAAACAACGTCCCTTTAAAACAAAACAAAACAAAGCAGCGAGCTGGGATCAATCAAACGATGTCTGAGCTCGGCTGTGGATGGGGTTAAACTCCAGATGTGAAAATAATCCTACAACAAGTCGCTACATGGCGCAGAATAAAAGGTCATGGCTGCACACTAGTTGCTCTTCCGTAACCGAAGTTTTGCGACGGTGTCAAAACTGTCGACAGGCCTCCTGATTGTCAACAACCTCCGTTATATTTGGACAAACTTATGCGTTCACACTAAAAAATAAATACACGCGTGTGAACTGCTCAGAAATGAAACGTCCAAACGCTACATAATAACAGCGCCGATAAAAACAAGGCGACGCGACCGGTGCGCGCGGAGACGAGTACGGGTACGAGCCGAAGGTTATTATGGTCTGTGTGTGAACAGCACGGATTGCCCTCCTCCTTTATGTGCGTCAGGTGACGTCAACGCGGAAGTGCAGCATAAACACTAAACACAAATCTTTTATTATTACCGAAAATCCCCTTCACAATAATGTGACACGCCCACCACTGTAAAAGTATAACAATAGTCTATTGTTATTATAAAAAACGTAAAGGATTCTATATGGAAGATGGATGAAGTCAAGTAAATACATTTCCTCATATTCAAAATATATGAAAAATACACTCAGTGGGCAGTGTAGCACACACTGTACACACAGCATTGTACATCTGTTGCTATGCAAACTTTCAGAATTTCAGCCTTCCTCTAATTCCATTGCCAGAAAGCCACCACCACTAGATGTCAATCAGGTTTTATTTGGGAAGTGGTAGCTCATGGTTAAGGCTTTGTGCTACTAATCAAAAGGTTGTGAGGTTAAATCCCAGCTACAACAGTTCAGTTGTATATGCAGTATATGGCCAAAAGTATGTGGACACCTGACCGTCACACCTATATGTGCTTTTCGAACATCCCATTCCAGATTTATTCCTCCTTTGCTCTTATAATAACCTCCACTCTTCTGGGAAGGCTTTCCACTAGATCATTCAGCCACAAGAGCATTACTGAACTCAGGCACTGATGTCGGCATTACAGTTCATCCCAAAGGTGTTCAGTGGGGTTGAGGTCAGGGGTCCGTGCAGGACACTTGAGTTCTTCCACTCCATCCTTGGCAAGCCATGTCTTAATGGAGCTCGCTTTGTGCACAGGGGCATTGTCATTGTCACATAATTTGGGTCTCTTAGTTCCAGTGAAGGGAACTTGTAATGTTACAGCATACAGAGATATTCTAGACAATTCTGTGGCAACAGTTTGGCGAAGAACCACATATGGATGTGATGGTCATATAGTGTAGATCATAAAACCAATTTATCCAAAGCCAAAATGAGTAAATGTAATGTGGATGGTGGATCATTCTCATTCCCTGTGATGCACTATTTCCCGTCCAGCATGTATTCCTGCCTAACACCCAGTGTTCCCCAGATAGGCTCCGGATCCACTGCCACCCTAACCAGGATAAAGCACTTACCTTAGATGAACGAATTATTCTCAGCACAGCGCTGACATAGTAGGGTGTGTAGCACTGGAACAACTGCACGGTGTTTTTGTAAACACCTCAATGTCACTACTGGGTTGAGAAACAATCCACCACCCAAAAATATCCAGCATATAACAGCCTAGTGGTCAAAAACTGACACTGGTGAAGGACTAGAGGAAGACTGACACCATTTATTTGTGGGACGAATGAGCTGTAGCCTCTAACTGGACAAGATGGATGAAAAAGGTACCATGTCTAATAAAATGGCCATTAGAATACACAGTATGTTTAAAAACCTTGCACAAGCACCACACATACTACCATGTGTCACTGCTGTATTGAGAATGTTCCACCACCTAAATAATATCTGGTCAGTAGCAGTCCCTTTTCACTGGATGAGATAGATAAAGAGGGGAACTGAATGCAGGTATAAGCTTATTGTACCAAATAGGCTGGCAACTGAGTGTATGCGACAGAGTGTGTCATGACTTGGCTGGTGGATTGTTACTATATGGCAACCTAAATAAAACATCAATTTTAAAAAGTATGTAACAAAGGAAGATTTTCATATTTATATATCTATAATGTGAAAATTTGATGGTGTTTTTCAAATCTTCGAACTCACCAGTTTCTGTGAGCCTATTCCCACTGTAACCTCAGAATCTTGATCCTGGCTGACAGGAGTAGAAGCCGATGTGGTCTTCTGCTGTTGTAGCCCATCCGCCTCAAGGTTCAACATGTTGTGATTTTCTGAGATGATTTTCTGCTCACCACAGTTGTAAAGAGTGGTTATTTGAGTTACAGTAGCCTTCCTGTCAGCTCAATCCAGTCTGGCCATTCTCCTCTGACCTCTCTCATCAACAAGGCATTTCTGCCTACAGAACTGCTCACTGGATGTTTTTTGTTTTTCTCACCATTCTGTGTTTTGTTTTTCTCACCATTCTCTCTAGAGATGTTGTACATGAAAATCCCAGGAGATCAGCAGGTCCTGAAATACTCAAACCTGCCCATCTGGCACCAACCACCATGCCACGGTCAGAGTCACTGATCATCACATTTTCCCCCTTTCTTTTGTTTGATGTGAACATTAACTAAAGCTCTAGACCTGTATCTGCATGATTTTATGTACTACTGCTGCCACATGATTGGCTGAATGGATAATTGCATGAATGAGCAAAGTGGCCAGTGTCTGTATATAGTCACAGTTATAAATATTTATTTACATTGCCGGAATTTTCTAGTCTTTCAGGACTAATTGTGGTCAGTTTGCTATTATATCACAGCTGATGTTTATGTACACTATGTACATGCCAGTATGACTGTTGCCTATGCTCCTCACTAATGTCTGGACTAAGCCACCTACAAGATTTGTTAGTTATTCAGCCACACACACTGTAGTCATTATTTTCTGACTGGTGTTTACTGTAATGGCCATAAGATTAGACTCTGTGATTTCCACGATGTAATGCCTTTTGAATACTAGGCATTGCAAATTGTTGGCTCTAGCCCACTGTTGTTCTTGCTAATCTATCAACACCTAAATCAACCCTGAGCATTTTGTATGAATTCAGTGAACTACCCATGCCAGTTGTATGTGTCCAGCTATGATTGTTCTTCAGCAACCAAAAGTCTCTTAGATTTTTTTAAAGATAAAATCAGCTAAATATTTCAGCCACTCCTGATTTCTTCACTTTAATTTGGTTACAGTGTGACCCCCTTATATCCCCTGACAAGTTCTTGATAATTTTATCTTTTATCCAGCCAGTTTATATCTCGAAATCAAATGCATGTAAAATCTTCTTCTTTTTTGCTGATCTGGGGCCCTCACCATTCTACTATTGTGAATCTCAGTGTCACTTGTGATACAGTAAATCATGACATGCATGTTTACCATCTGTCAGATATTGGTATAGGACTTGTCTGATTCAGATCTTATTTTCCTAACAGACATGATTTTGATGCCACTGGCAAAAAGAATTTTGCCACTGCTACAGTTATTCAAGGTGTTCCCCAGGGATCAGTCCTTGGCCCGCTCTCCTTCTTTATTTACATGCCAAACTTAGCTATGTCACATATCATCACAGTCTCCAGTTTTATTGTTAGACTGATGATGCATAGATTTCTACTACCACTTACGCTTTGTAAATTTGTAATAACTGAATTTTTACTAATTGTTACTTATTGAGTCTTTAGTTTCTAGATTCTTGGACCATTAATATATATGAGATGAGATATTAATGTACATTGACCAAAGATATTGGTCCAACATTTAGCTCTCCTCTTCGTTTTGAGCCTTATAGTGGGACACTTACCAAAAATTATTTCTTCCATTTCCATTTATTGCTTGCATATAACTTTTAATGTCCTACACTTCAACTTCCCTGCACATAAACTTATGTTATCTGGCGCTGGGCTCCTAGCTGTTCCCCAAGCTCTAACTGTCCACAATGTGAGGCATTTAGCACCTGGAACACCTTGCCTTTATCTTCCAGAGACTGTTATTCCTTTTCATCTTTAAAAAGTGGTGAAAACTTTCTGATTCACTCAACAATTTTACCCTTATTGTTTCTCATTTTAAGTCAATTGTAGTGTTTTTTTTCCATCTATGTCTATTCGCTGTTTTTGTTTGGATATACCCAATTTTAATGAATGAACATTTTCTTTATTGGATTTCAATGACTGAGTATATTAAAGAAAAGTATCACACATGAATATTTGTGACAACAAGCTGTCTTAGATGCTCTAAATGTTGCACTCACCTTCTTTACATGACCAGTTTTTCTAGCCATTTCTTAGAGCTGCTCTGTCTCTTGCAGGACGTCCCAGAGGTTTGTGAAGGTGGTTGGATATGTCTATTAAACCTTTAGACCCAATCCCTTCCATAGCTGCGTGACTGGGTTATGCTCAGATGACTAATGACTCACACCCAGCATTGCCACCTTCTCAAAGTATTTCTCTGAGGTGTATTTGGGACAACAAAAAAATAAAGGCAAGGTCTCTATCATTTTGATGGTGTGCTTGAATTGAAATACGTAACATTAAAATTCATAAATTCTACACTTCTGCTGCTTCGGTTCCTCTCACCCTCCGGATCTGCCTGATTCAACTGAGCTTCTCCTTCTGCTCCTGTTGATGCTCCCACATGGACACCCTAAAGATTTGCACTTCCCAAAAACAGTTTATGCCCAACTTTCATTCTTGCTTCAGCGCATAATCTCACCTCAATACTGCAGACGTCTATGTAAGAACTGCTGCTGAAACCATAAAGACTGTCCTGTGCTCATCCCAGGACACTTATTCACAATCTGCTCATACTGAACATCCTTTCAACACACTTAGTACTGTTTGTCTTTACTCTTCTACATCTGTTTACTGTAATGAATTATATTCTCACTTATGAGTCCTGCAGAAGCATCGTTCCCTTTTGAGTCTGGTTCCTCTCAACTTCTCTTCCTCATGTCATTTCAGGGAGTATTTCCTTGCCCTTGTCACTTCTGGCTTGCTCATGAGGAATCTAAATATAAATCTACATCTGGATTTCTGTAAAGCTGCTTTGTGTCTGTTGTTAAAAATCGTGTAGACACGTAGAATGAATGTCTTTATTATACTATTATGTGTATTAATAGTATAAACGTAAAGTACAGGGTGTCCCAAAAGTCTCCATACATAGGGGAATATTTATGCCAGCACCACGTCAGTTGTGCCTTCGTCAGTGGATGTTCTTAGACGTCCACTTCTTGGTTGGACCGCAACACTTCCAGTTTTTTGAATTTGTTAATAAGTTTGGCAGCAGTGTCATGTGTGATGTGCTTGCCATGTTAAAGTCCATAGCACCCTTGTGACAGCTTCCCGATCCAGCCAAGAGAATGATTTCAATACGTTCTTCTTTTGTCAATGGCATTCTTAAAGGCTATCTGAAAAAAATATATATATATAAACTAAGTATGAAAAATTTTGGAAGACATTTTGCTAAAAAGTGTTAATTTCCCCTATGTATGGAGACTTTTGGAACATGCTGTATTATAGCTACATTTAAATAGTTCAAATATTGAAACAGTTCATTTTTGTAACCTGCCTTAAAAAGCAAAATGGGAGACTCACTAAGGGAACTGGACAAGCTGAAAGAACGTCACCTCCACATGGTTTAATTTAGGAACATACACAAACTTGAGGACGAAACAAATCAGATAACAAAGCATGAGATAAAACAAGACAAATTATAAAATTACATCTTTAAGCAAATTTAGTTAAAACTCAAAGTCATTAAAATGGTGATAGTTGTTTTAATGGGGTAAATACCCAGAGGTTTGCACTGGTGGGAAAAATATACAAAAGCTTGCAGAGTGCTAAAGCTGGACGATCAAATAAATATGAGCATAGAAGAGTAGCTTTGATTGATCTTACACCAGACTTCAGTACATGTGGATGACTTAATGCTGAGGAAGACAGCATGGAAGCAGTGAGTGTGTGGGAGATACAGGGGTTTGATGGCAGCATTAGGTGGGCACTAAACATATGAAGTCAGCAGGATCATATCAGCTTTCTTCGTATCCTGGAACAACATGTGACGTGCCTGCTGGTCCTGCTAACCTGTTTACATTGGTCAAGCGGTCCGGAAAGAATTTGCTGTGGGGTGTGTCAGACTTCAGTCAGTTCAGTGCCTTTAATCATGAAGACTGAGTGCTGATTGAGGATCATATTTTCCTCAGTCAGCACCAGAAGATGAAAAAAGAGGAAGCTGCTTCAGATGTTCACACTTACTGTACTTCATACATTAAAGCTCAACTCAGGCTTCTACTTTTGCGTATTCTGGGAGGAAAACATCATGGAGGAAGTCTATAATTAGCCATGATTTGTGTGAAAACATGCCTGAAGTAGGCTATAGTTTAATACAATCAAAGACTATTGAAAACCAAAAAGAAAAGTAACCACGATGCATAAGTGTAAACGCAGGCTTGTCTTTACAGAAAGCTGAAAATGCAATCACGCTATCTCTGATCTAGGGCTATTATGCATTAAGTATCGCAGGCTGAGAGCTTTACTGGGATCACTATTCCTATTCAATCCAAGGCCATATGATCAAGGATATTGAGATGTAAAGACAAAGCCGATGATGAGTATTCCAAAGAGTGTGATAAATCACCTCTGACATTTGAAATCACTGATTGGTCTCACACGTTACAACATTACAACACCTCTTCACCTATTCACCAGAAAATCAATCATGACTTTCTAAGTACATACATTCAGAAAGACAAGCTCTATTCATCATCGTTAAGATGAGAGCCTAAATTTAAAGTACCTGTTTAACTATTCCCACAGTTTTGGGGAAATATTAAGCTATTTTAGCTATGTGTCATATTCAGGAGAACTCTATGAATGAATTTGTGTTTAATGGTAATAACAGTATGGTTCATAATCCACCTTGCTCAAAAAAACATAAATATTTGTTTACTTCCTAATGGGATTAACCTGGTGGTTTCCATTCAACAATTTCACAAGCTCTAATGGTTTTGATGGTTCCCAAGTGTGTATTAGATATTGATTCAGCTTCAGATCCAGAATATATTTACAGGGTATATTTATCAGAGAATGCACTGATCTGATCTGGTGGATCAGATATTGGAGAAAAACACAAAATTCGATCTGATCCTGGAAATGGATTTGTCAAAGATTTTTTTGAAACTGGAAATGCTTACAAATAAAGACTTTTTTTGTTAGGATTGATTTAATTATATTTATGCTTTATACTTTATTATATTTAGTTATTACATTAAAAAACATTAATTCTATTTGCAATGTATGTGATTTTTGTGGGGAAAAAGTCTAGCTGAGCTGTGGTTTTGTGTAAGTCCTGTTTTAGCTACGTGTTTTTCCTAAATTTTTAAGGTTCCCTGGTGGACTAGTAGCTAGCATGTGGTGCTCTCATCACTGCGGTCTGGGTTTGATTCCTGGTTAGGGAACCAACCCCAGCCACTGGAGGGTTGCACGAGCCAGTGCACTCTCACTGCCGGTCCCAAGCCTGGAAATGGGGAGGGTTGTGTCAGGAAGGACATCTGGCATAAAACTTGCGCTGGAATCAAAATATGCGGATGGGTGATCCGCTGTGGTGACCCCGAATATGGGAGCAGCCAAAAGAGGAAAAAAGTTTTTCCTATATTTTTACATTTTTTAAGGTTTTAAAGTATTTTTTAAAGTTAAGTGTTTCAGAAAAAAAAAATTAAACCATAGTAGTTTTTAAAGAAAAAAATATCAGATGGGTATCGATATCGTCTGATACTCAAGGTTTCAGTATTGGTATTGGAAAAGAAAAAGTGGTATTGTGCCATCTCTAATATTTATACTAACTGAATGAAATATTTTTCAGATTGAACTAGATAAGCTTAAACACTGCATATAAATGTTTTCCTGTTTTCTTACACACAGCCTGAAATGCAGGATTATATAACAAATCTACTAGGTCCATTAAGCAACTGAACCACAGCTTATTACAATAATGCTACCATCAGAGACCATTAGACTCTTGAATCCCATTAGAAAACCATTAAGCACGTCTAAAATCAGTCACGCATTACCTGTTAAACCATTAGGACCCATTAAACTGTGATACCAACCCATTATACAAAATACCACTACACAGGAACCAACAGAAACCTGAAATGGTTTCCATATTTTTTTTTCAGCATGGGCTTGCTAAATAAAACAAGAAGGACATGGGAGGTCTACCGAGAATGTTTTTTTTTTTTTTTTTTTTGCAACATGGTAAAGGGTGGAATCGTGCATTATAACAAGCTGTGGTGCATGTGTGCAAGTGTGTAAGACAGAGGGATAGTGCATATCATAAACCAGTAGAAATGTGAACATGGCTTGGAAGAAGGAAAAAAGAGAGGGAATGAAGCAACGCTCTGGCCCGTGGAAGGTCGATCCACCTCAACAAGCATATTATTGGCTAACACCCATCTGCTGATGGTCCGTCTCTGCTTCCTCCTCCACGTCTCCATGGTACTGCTCGTACGTATCGTCATCAATGTCTGGAAGACCCAGGAGCTAGAAAACAACATCATGTTCATTCCATTGTTCATGCAAACTCACATTATAAATATTGCATATTTTATGCTGATAAAAGATTTTAAGTATAGGAAAAGGACTTTCTATTTTTATAATAATAAATGATTAAATACAGCAACTGATTACAATGGATATGTTCACATCACATAACTTAACAGGGACCACAATCCTTTTTTTCTTTTGCCTAAATGTGATACATGCCCTTTTTCACTTTCTAATATTTTTTAAGAGCCATGTGACAGAAATGTAGTATTTGAGTGCCTGTCAGCACAAGATCCCTCTTATGTATGCCCTGAGAAGTTTTTTGTAAAGAGACATTTATTTAACATTTATGGAAGGAGTCTCCAGTGTCAGAGCTTTTGTAACATTCAGTAGGTTTTCCACCACAGGAAAGTCTTCAGGACAGAGGAAAAGAAAGAGAAAAAAGTGAGGCTGGTGAGGAAAAGACTGCTTAATGTAAATGATAACAGGAACTTGTTTCACAGATGTTCCACAACATTAAATGTAACTATAAATGATTGAAGGTACAACATGTCATTCATTAATAATTCAAAACTTGTAATCATCTCAAATTGCTGTGGTATATGAGGAATAAAGCAGTTCAGGATGTGCTGTTATTGGAAAATAATCAATTTCAGAGTGGTAATGGTAAATCTGCTTCACGTCAGGTTGCATCACAACACAATGTCATTGATTATTTTCCTGTAACAGCACATAACAGGTGTTTTATTCCTTTCTTATTCAAACTATCCTACTTGAGGTACTTTGGTAGCAAGAGTCTGCCCCCACCCTACCTGGTCTCATTCAGGTGTCTTAGAGACCAGACTTAGAGATCTAAATTCAACTCATACTTGGAATTTCATTACAATACCACTGTGTGAGTGCAAAAAAAAAAAAAAAACCCGCAGATTTGTGCTCCTTACACACATCGTTCTAGATCCAATACATATTCACTGGCCTTGCTGGCTTGTAATGAGAGTAGTAAGGACTGAATCATGTGGGTTTTTTTTTGCTTATCACACTTCCCTGTGCACACACAGGAAACTGCGGCCTCACATCTCTCAGCACAGAATGTCAGTAATAGCTATAAAAACAGCAAGAGCTCTGCGACTGTCCTCTTTTTACCTTCTCATCCTGATCAGGAGCTAATGATGAGCTTCAGCTGACCTCCAAAACAAGCCATGTGCTGCTAAGCTGTTTATGTCATCGCTACTGTAATGCAGAATTGTCACAAATATGGCATTTTGGTAATGCAGGTGCATCATGAACATGATGTTACTGATTTGGGAAGTGCTTTAGCAGGTTATTTTAGGACAGAGATTCAGTCACACTAATGAGTGTTTTGAGTCACTTACAGTACAAACACGGGTGTGAATGAAGAAGGCAAAAAGATCTGAGCAAAACAAATTGAACAGGACTGTAAGTTTAATAGATATCTAAGCATTTTAGTTGAATTCACTGTGTGGTGTGTACACACAAGAAAAGGAATATCTAACAGTTCTCTCCAAGAGGAAGACTGGTTTTCTGCACAAGGTTACTGAGGTTAATGCGGTGACTTTCAAAATCTCAGAATCACTAACCATTTCACACTACATGACTTAAATCACTTGCAATAGGTGGTTTGGTGGATTCCTGTCAAACCACAACTGATCCTCAAATCCCACTATCTCAAAACAAAAACACAAGAGCAGTCTACCATGTGATATTGTCACTAGTGGGAAACAACAAAAAGAGAAATAAGAGAAAAATGTTAAGGAAATATTGGTTGGCGAAATGCGGCTAGCGAGGATGGTCTGTTCTGCAAAGAGAACTGGAGGTATATAGAGCAAAAAAAACTAGCTATTTTTATACTGTGCTGTGCCTGGAATCATGCTGTGTTTGTTTTTATTTTTTGTTGTTCCTAACAACCATTTGAGGATGACATGCCAAATCACAGAGCCCCAAAATTATTCTGCAACTGGGAAATCAGGGCTAAAATCATCTAGTGTGCACTAGGTTTTAGGTGTGTATGTGTTTGGGGGTGTGTGTGTGTGTGTGTGTGTGTGTTTGTGTGTAATGAACAGTACTCACAGGTCTGAAGGATCTGAAGACTTTGTCAAGGACCTCCAGCAGGGTTTTGTGTCCGCAGGAGGAGATGTAGTCCTGTGCCAGCTGCAGGAATGGCAGGCAATCCTCGCTCTCACTCCACACATGCTACACACACACACACACACACGTTTTAGTTTAAGTTTAACTTGAAAATGATATTCATATTTTACTCAGGCTGCACACTATGAATAAAAATAGCACATTTAAATGATACTGCTTCACTCTACAATGACAATACACCTTGCAATATATTAAACCAAACTGCCGAACCTGTGATATGTCACACTTAAAGTCTGTTTTGCATTAACTTGACCAGGGTGCTTTTTTTAGTTCACATCAAGGTTCAGACTTTAATGAAATCAGAACTGGCATTATTGCAACAACGATTAACAAACCACATGTTGTGAAGCCATACCAGTCAAATTAAGCAATTTTTCTGACAGAATTTCAGAAAGCAAGTGAAAGACCATCTTGTTTAAAAGGGCACTGACAATTTTACCATACAAATTAGAGAACTGAGTGTTTTCATGCAAACAAGTTGGTGTTTTTATCTTATCAACAGCACCCCACATTGTGCAGATGAAAACCCTGTAATCAGTGCTGTACAGAAACACACCATATCAAAAATGATTATAAACCACCTACATATAAATATTGTTCCTATTTTGCCCTATGAACAGATAACGAGCTCTAAACAGATACAGAATAAAGGTACACTATTCTTTTTCTGGTTGAGACTAGACAAAAAAAGTCTTGGAGGTTTTTACTTTCATGCAGGTGAGTGGTCAGATATGAAGCTCATGGGACACCACATTCATTAACATGAACGTGAACAATGCATTTACAGTGCTGCATATGAGGTGTTCATTCATCCTTAGTAACTGCCTGTTCAGTGTCATTGTTTTTTAAATTAGGCTCCTAGTTTGTTTACCTTATAAAAAACAGAACTAATTAAATTCATTGCATGAGCAGAATTTTCAAAAAAAAAAAAAAACAGACTCATGTAAATCTCTACTACAAAAAAGAAATTTAGGCCACGTCCACTTAAATCTGAATACAGATATGAATATTTGGAGCAGTAAACAGACACAGATTGTGTCATTGTGTTACATCTCTCTATAAAACTAATGTATGTGAGTACTATAATGTGCATTCTTCGTATTTCCTCTTTGCCTCTTTATTTACTTTTGATATACTGTATACTATACGGCCAAAAGCATGCGGATAACTGACCATTACACCCATATGTTGTTCTTCCCCAAATTGTTGCCAGTTGGAAGTTGTATGTCTTTGTATGCTGTAGCATTACAATTTCCCTTCACTGGAACTAAGAGGCCCAAACCTGTTCCAGCATGATGATGCCTCTGTGCACAAAGCGAGCTCCATGAAGACATGGTGTGTTAAGGTTGGAGTGGAAGAACTTGAGTGTCCTGCACAGAGCCCTGACCTCAACCCCACTGAACACCTTTGGGATGAAGTGGGACACTGACTGCACCCCAGGCATCCTCACCCGACATCAGTGCCTGAGCTCAGTAATGCTCTTGTAGCTGAATGAGCACAAATCCCCACAGCCACGCTCCAAAAATCGAGTGGAAAGCCTTCCCAGAAGAGTGGAGGTTATTATAACAGCAAAGGGGGGACTAAGTCTGGAATGGGACGCTCATAAAGCACATATGGGTGTGAAAGTCAGGTGTCCACAAACTTTTTGCCATATAGTGTGCTTTACTTTAGGAGACTAATATCTCGGTATTTCTATCATACTGCTATAAAACACTAGAAAACCCTAATGGTTCATCATGGTATGGCCGTAGAATAGCCCCATATATCACTGTTGTATTTTATTTCAATATATGACTACAGCATTTCTTAATGACATCTTACATGCTTACAGATATAGAAATATCCCGTACTTTGTAGGCTAGTGATATCAGCACCTTCAGAGCTCTTGTTCCTCTCATGTTCCTTACCATGCTCTTTGGTTAGATGGCACTCTCAGCTCTTATCACTGGTGCATTCAAATTAACCTCTTTTAATCTCCCAGGAGAGGTTTAGACTCACATTCCTCACTCTAGCACTGAATAATTCATAGCAGTTGTTGATTAATATGCTTTCAGATGAAAAACATCAATAATCAACCGAGATGAGAGTTTAAGGGGTTACCATACTGGTACTTATTCTTTCTTCCACTGGCAGCTGAAGCCATCAAAATTAATACATGGGCTAATCTAGAGCTGTCCGTTATATTTTTGTATTTTATAGTTTTGATGTCCTATGCAGATCAGAGCAAAATGGACAAAGCACCTTCTAGCAGCCAATTGCAGAGCTAAGTCATATTCAGTGCCAGCTCAGCTATCCTAACCATTATTTTTATGCACTTGCTCTCACAGTGACTCTCTCTCTGGCATAGCTGGAGAAGAGCGCTGAGTAAGGCAAAAGAACGGGCATTAAGCCAAGCCACTCCTTCCTGGAACTGCCCACAAATATTCCTGTTTGATGCCTCAGTGTTGGCATTAATTTGATTGTGTGAGCAGCCTGCCAGCATCCACAGATCAAGTGCTGTCATTTATACAGTTATGAATGGATAACGCTGCTTTTTATACCACAGTTATCAAATCTGATTGCTCAGAAGGTGTTGGTTAATTTTCCATAACAGCAGCTCTGACAATAGTACCAGCTGCAAATCACATGTGTATATTAATGTATAGAACTAATAATAAAACATTGTTATTTAATAAAGAAAAACATAATTGTTGATATGGTAAAACTTTCTGTAAGTCGATGTTTATGTAACATTTATGGTAGGAGTCTCCAGTGTCAGCACTTTGTAACATTCAGTTTTCCACCACGGGAAAGTCTTTAGTACAGAGGACTTTCTGCTTTCTCTGTAAGATGACTGTTATTTTATCCCTTATTAACTTCAAGAAAGAGAAAAAAGAGAGTCCGGTGAGGTAACAACTCTTTATAGCTGCTACAATGTAAATACAGTTTTAAATATTGAATTAGATATAGAAATAACTTTTGTGGATATTACACAACATTAAATGTAACTACATACTGCTAAATAGCAGAGCTTGTCATTCATTAATAAATTACAAATTGTAGGCGTTTGCAAACTGCTGTGAAATAAAACATACCAGAACAAGCTGTTATTGGAAAACAATCAACTTCAAGGTGGTAAGAGTAACTCCGTCTCGCATCGAGCCACATCACACCAACCCGATGTTGAGTATTTTCCTACAACAGCATGCCCCCAAGTGTTTTATTCCCTACATATAATCTCTTACACTCCAAGAAAGCAGTAGCTCCAGTATCTTATCTCCCACTTAAATAACTTTCAGATTTCATAAGTTCACAACCTCTTTTTATTAAAATGTATCAAACTGATCATTTATTAGGCTTGTCAATTCAGGGGAAACAAAACTCAGTATGTTTCTATGTGGTCCTGAATTTCTGTCAGTTTTGTACCTTCCCTTGTTTCTCAGACCATCCTGGAGCCAGTCTTTCAATCAGAGGAAGAACCAAAGTAACTGGGAACGTAAATTGGTGCCAGATTTAACCCCTTAACCCCTTCACCTGCTGGTGAATCCAAACCTACATTTCTCACACCATAACTACAGACATTTCCTATTAATTTTACTGTAGTTACTGAATAATATCATGGGGGGCTTCATGGGTTAAAACCCAGTTACACTGCATTGCTAGAGCTGTAATGACAGCTGTAAATCATTACTTAATAACTCAGCATGAATCCTGACAGCTGAATTCCAGACTAGGTAGACAGACTTGATCCTTCTTCTATTGGCATCCTTTAGAGGAAGTCCTTTAGAAGGAAATCATCGGCTTAACCCATATTGGAGTGTTCTGTGAAGATCCCCTTTACCAGCAAAACACATATAGCATTATTTTATCTGGTTGATACTTAAGAAATGCTACTAATTATATAGGATATGCTTATAAACATGATGATTACATACTTGAGAAATCCTCTGTTTGGGGTCTGGGTTTGAATATCATCTTTGTCAAGTGTGAATATGTACTACTGCCCCAATTCAGGAATAAACTGCAGCCATTTCCTGTTTTGGTTTTAATTAATTTAAACGACAGAAAAAACAAAGGAAAGCTGGTTCTTTTTGAAATTATTTTTTACAGATACAGCTTTGTATTAGTATACTATTAGGAAAAAAGGGTTCTGTCTATCCAGCACCCTTTCTTCGATTTGCCCTTCTGATGGAAACCTTAAAGGTATGCATAACCCTACAACAGATCTCTTTCTCTTTCAGAGAGGGTTCTATAAAGTAAAACATCTGTAGTAAACTAAGATCCCATAACTAACCCAAGAAAACGTGAGGAGTCCTTTTTATGAGTCTAAAGAAACAATTCAACAGAACAGGAGCGAATAATGTTTGTTAAAGATTTTCTCATGAGGTTGTGGGGTCCTAGATGCAGCTAGTTATACTACATACTCACTCCAGCAGCACGAATAGAGAAAGTGACGGCTGGTCACGATATTGAATATCATGGGTAAAAATTCAGTAACTCTGCATTACTATTATGAAACCTTTATGGTTGAGACTTATTGTATGGGGTCTCATCATAGGCATGAAACTATTACGCATGTTAGGGATGTCTCAGCTAAGCAGGCTTAAATAAATTAGCACCAATACACTGTGTGACTCTACAGTGTGGGCTGGAAAGAAATCAGCCCCAGCCTTTCCTTTATACCACTGTGTGTATTTTTATTTATGACCGTGCATTGTTACTTATGCTGATCTTATTGCCACAACAGTAACAAATAATCCACTCGAAGCTATTTGGTAACAGCAAATAATTAAGTGAACACGCAAAATGTAGCTAGTTCCAGCTTTATGTCGCCATGGCAAAGGCACTTGTGGTTGGTGTGGTTGGTGTCTTGCCAGATTCTAGGTTTGGGTTCTCTGGTTCTCTGTCCATTTCTGTCTCTGGCCCTGCTGATCAGGATTAGTAACTGGACACTGCAGATGGGGAAGGTTATTTATGAGTACTGATGTCTGTGCAGCATTATATTGATTAGGTGTGGTGTGTTTAAGCATGTTTGCGGGGGTGTTGCTACAACCTGATTTCATGAAAAAGTCGTGCAAATCGTTTGTTCAGTTTCATATAGTTGAAGTCGTAAGAAAAGGTATAATAGTTACTTCGATACATTTAATTTTTACGTCTTTTCATAAAAAAAATTGAGTCATGCAAATTGTTATGAATTTGTAAGTGTCAGATCATGCGTGTGTGAGAAAGAGAATCAGGGGTAATATTGGGGCGCTCAAACTCTATGAAGAATGGTTCAAAACAACGAAACAGGTTCAGATCCATGGTAAACATAAAAACTGGTGCTATCCTTATTGGTTATGTGCTAACCTGTTAGACCAAGTGGTAGCCAAGCCAACACCTGATACTGAGAGCCGCTGCCACAGTGGATCACATCACAAAAAAGGAGAAGGGAGAGGAAAGGGAGCACTTCACTCTTATAATCAACTATTCATGCGGCCATGACAGGGCCACAGAGGGAACATTAAACCTTTTAAACCTTTTGCTGACACAATGCCTCTGTGCTCCGTCATCCAGTCTGAAAATGGCGGCAGTGATGGAGCTTCATTACCTGCGCAACCTATCTGAATAACTGGGCATCAGAATCAAAGTGGCATGACTGCAGCACGAGCCTATTTTATTTTTATTGCGTTTTCTGGGACAGATTAGCCCAAAGACTCAACACGCCCATGCAGAATCATAGACAGGCCTACACACTCCCTCTGAAGCCCCCTCCCATCCCCTTCCCGCACACACACATACACACACACACACACACACAGGCGCGCGCGCGCATCGTTCTTCTCGTACTTACAAAAGTGTCGGTACCTCCTGTCATGTTGTCGGGGCAGAGCACGTAAAACGAAATGCCAGGCTCGGCGTAGAAGTCCATCCGGCGCTCGTCCACCTCCTCGGCGAAGATCAGCTCGAACGGGTTTCCTGAGCACCATTTTTCCGCCGCGTCCACCAGCTGCTTGAACTCCATCCTGCCGCAGCGTAACGGCGCACCTGCGCAGCAAAGCTCAAGCTCCAAAACAATATCTACTGCACAGATCTCAGCGCTCCGAGCCTCCTTAAATCATCCGCATGGTGCTTTTATTTCTTTTCTTTTTTTTTTTTAGGGGGGATGGGGGCGTGTGTGATGGGAGCTAGATTTCGACGCTAGCACCGTCGCATCTTGGCCCTGGCCTCCGTTCACTTCGCGCGTTCTCGTTGAGAGAAATAAACCGACTGCGTCTCCCAGAGTTGCGCGCTCACGCCACAACCGGCGCGATGTGACGTTAAGGTGAATGCGCGTTCCCGACACAAAGGGCCCGCGCACTGGCGTGCATCGCTCACATGGTTGCTTTTCAGAGCTTAGAATGGAAATGATGCATTTGAACTATAGCCCCTTCAATGTTCATTTATTGTAAAACTACCCTACAATAAACAGAACACACACCTAGTATACAATAGCTGACTGTAGCCCATCTGTTGCTATGCAAATCATGCTATGAGTGTATCAGGTACAAGTCAAGGGGACAACCAGGAAAGCTGTCTGGGGCTGGGTGAGGGGCCCAGCAGGGTTGAAATACATCTATCTGATAAAACTATGATGGTCTAAACCTATGCAGTGTTTGCAATTCATCATATAAGTTAATATTTCCCCTATTTTGTAAAATACTTGGGTCTGCTGTGTTTTCGGTCTAAGTGCTTCCACACTGGGGAAAAACATGCAGAGGGTCTTTGGCAATTAGTGTGTGTGTGTGTGTGTGTGTGTGTGGTTTGTTCCAGGCCGACTAAAAATCTCCTCCTATGGTACGGAACTAACTGATGGAGATCTAGATGGTAATTAACACACACTATACAGCACTTAAAACTACAATAAAGCTGCAATGCTTTATACACTCATACCAGCACAACACACACTACCATGTCTGTGTCACTGTCTGGTCTTATACTGTATTTTTCCTTTTTTACTGGTGTGGTACCATTAGGAGTCAATCTTTTGTATCTTTAGTATATATTTTTCACCTGGGAAGGTGCATGTGGTGTAAAGCTTTTAGAGTAAAGCTTTAAAGGTACATCAGTGGTACCTAAGGTCCGATTTTGAACCTCACCTGGTCCTTAACACCAGCTCCATAACCAAGAAAGCCCAGCAGTGTCTCTACTTTCTGCGAAGGCTGAGGAAAGCCCATCTCTCAACCCCCATCCTCACCATGTTCTACAGAGGGACTATTGAGAGCATCCTGAGCAGCTGCATCTCTGCCTGGTTTGGAAATTGCATCGTTTCGGATCGCAAGACCCTTCAGTGGGTAGTGAGGACAGCTGAGAAGATCATCAGGGTCTCTCTTCCCTCCATCACAGACATTTACACCACACGCTGCATCTGCAAAGCCACCAGCATTGTGGATGACCCCATGCACCCCTCACACAATCTCTTCACCCTCCTGCCGTCTGGCAAAACGTACCGAGGCATTCGGGCCCTCACAGCCAGACTGTTTAACAGTTTCTTCCTCCAAGCCATCAGACTCCTCAATACTCAGAGACTGGACTGACCACACACACACACACACTCAACTGAACACCATCCCACTCTCTTTGCAATTTTTGCACATTTCTGTATTTACTTCCTGCATTTTTGCTGCTACTGTATATACTGTACTGTACTTATAAAATATAAGTACATATATTTTATATTACATTATATATTATTATATACTGTATATTATGTACTGTAAGGTACTGTATTTATAAAATATAAAATATAATTTTTTTTCGTCATTACTATACTCTCTACCTGACTGCTACCCCAATAACTGCTATGTCCATATATAGTATAAGCTTATCTGCTGAATACTATGTCATAGTATGTTACGTTGTTGTTTTATGTAGCACCATGGTCCTGGAGGAACGTTGTATAGTTTCACTGTGTACTAACTAGCTGTATACGGTTGAAATGACAATAAAGCTACTTGACTTAAATGTTTATAAAGTTACATGCTAAAGCTATGGACAAGTTGGTACCTGTACGAGAGTGTATGGTGGTTCAGCAATTGTTTACCTATCATATACCGCAGAAGGAAGTGATTGATCAAAGAATTAAATGGAAAAAAAAGTATACTTTCTGTTTTTAATATTAAAGTTGTTTTTAATCCTGTAAACAAAATTACACAGCCAACTCTCAGGTGTGATTAAATACAGATAACTTGCATTAGTTATCCGCACTTAGTTATTGCACTATATCTACTATATCATACTAGTTTCCCAGCGAAAGAATCACGATCAGTCTTCTCATCAACCACAAGGGGGCTTTAAACCTTCTCCTCTGAACTTCACACTCAACTGCTGTACAAGGTGACATTCAGTGGTGCAAGTTTATGTTGGTGAAGTATCATAGTTCTCACCACCATGAGCACAGGATGTCTTGTGAATCTCATGTAAAAGTTAAAGTCCAGAATGGTGCCTTATCCTACAAACCTATATATGTATTGTGGGGATTCTGTACCTGCTAGGGTACGTCATTTGGACACTGGCCTACTGCAGCGTAGTGGAATCAATCACACATTCTCTTTCTCATGTTCTTATGAATACACACATTCTTTTTCTCATGTTGTTATGAATACACACATTCTCTTTCTCATGTTCTTCTGGATACACACATTCTCTGTCTCATGTTCTTTTGGATACACACATACTTGGTCTTTGGCTTCACTTCCCCACAGGACTGCACAGCTGAGGAAAGAGAGAGACTCTTGGTTTGTTTAGCTGTGTGATCATTTATACTGTTGAAAACCGAAGACAGTTTTCTTTTGTCATATGTGTGTTTGACTCCTTCCTTTTGAATCGTTGCAGAATGTTTTTAAAATCTTTTTCATTGTTGTTTTACTTCAATATGCAATTCAAACAAATAGAGACAGAGAGAGAGAGACAGGTAATATCATTCTGCCTTAGCAGGTATTTGAGCAATGTTTCCAGCACCTGCCCTTGTTCACCCACACACAGCTCAGAAACCCCTACAGTGCTGCATGTGGCTCTGTGGGTCAAGTTTAAATAGCAACTGGCACAAAACTAACACCATAACAATGTAGCAATGTGCTGATCACAACATTGTGTGTGAGAGAGAGAGAGAGAGAGAGAGAAGCTGACTGACTGACTGACTGTAGATTTTTTTCTTTACCTGGCTGGACACTGGATTCAGACAGACAGCTACGGGGAATGTGATCATCGAGCCAGCACTTTACTCCTACCTTTACCCATTACTTTGCCTTTTCTCTTTAGGTCTTATATCTGGGCTGTTGATTTGTGCTAAATAAATCTTACTTGTATTAAGTGGGTCATTTTGTTCTCAGGTTGTCCCAGTTAGTGTATCTGCTGCACCGCAAACAGTGAGAACACACAAATAGGTAAAACATAAGAAGAGATCTGCACACAAAATCACAAAACTAATAGATAGATAGATAGATAGATAGATAGACAGATAGACAGTCAAATAGATAGATAGATAGATAGATAGATAGATAGATAGACAGACAGCAACAACAGTTACACAGCAACAACAAAAATAACAACAACAACAAAAACGATTAATATTGTGGCTGTTGTTGTCACTCTTCTCTGCGTGCGTGTGTGTGTGTGTGTGTGTGTGTGTGTGTTTTGGTCAGCAGGGGGCGGTAAAGACCTGTTCTGCACTTTCTCCAGACTCCAATCTTTCCTCTGTGCTCTCCTCCCTCTCAGTGTGTGTGTGTTTTGGTCAGCAGGGGGCGCTAGAGCCCTGTTCTGCACTTTCTCCAGGCTGTAATCTTTCCTCTGTGCTCTCTCTCTCTCTCTCTCTCGCCCTCTCTCTCTCTCTCTCCCTCTCTCTCTCTCTCTGTGTGTGCGCGTGCGTGTGTGTGTGTTTTGGTCAGCAGGGGGCGCTAGAGCCCTGTTCTGCACTTTCTCCAGGCTGTAATCTGTCCTCTGTGCTCTCCTCTGTGTGTGTGTGTGTGTGTGTGTGTGTGTGTGTGTGTGTGTGTGTGTGTGGGTCAGCAGGGGGCGCTAGAGCCCTGTTCTGCGCTTTCTCCAGGCTGTAGTCTGTGCTCTGTGCTCTCCTCCCTCTCAGTGTAACAGACAGTCTTAGAGACGCGCGAGCTCATTTCTTCCAGCAGGCTGTGGGGTGAAAATGCGTTGTGTAGCTGGAGATAAAAGTTGCGGGTTTGTGATCAGCAGTGCGGGGAGTGAAGAGTTCAGGACGGGATTAAAGCAGAGCAGCTGAGTGAAGCGGAGGAGAAAACTGACCGAGTCGCTTTGTTCTCTCAATAACGAAACCGTTACATACCGGGCTGTGGGGTGTGTGTGTGTGTGTGTGTGTGTGCGCGTGTGTGTGTATGTGGACATGGATAACACAGAGAAGGGAAATAAATCCGACGACGAGCCCGAGTCTCCAGAGGACGAAGAAGTTGATCCGAGAATTCAGGTACAGTAATGTTATAATAATGTAAACACATGGGGCATTTAAATAGACGGCGATTTTCAAAGCATAGAAATATGTTTAATAATCACAGTCACACCTCAACCCCAAACATATGATCATAATATAAACAGAGCTCAATCAGCTGCTGGACTTCAACAGGTTTTTCTGTTCAGATTGACATGATTAACCTGAAACTGGTCTGGCTGATTGAGCTCTATTTATATATGATCATACTATCCATATATATATATATATAGATACATAGATAGATAATTAACCTGATTATCATTAATGCTTATCATTAATCAGGCTGATGTTGAAGGCCAGTGTTGATTAATTGATTAACTGAGCTCTGTTTATCTATGTTTATATGTATAGAGATAGGGAATGACTGGAATAATTATAAAAATTGAATATATATTTATATAATTATAAAAATTGAATATATAATAAATTGAATATATATATAGAGAGATAGGGAATGGCTGGAATAATTATAAAAATTGAATATATATAGGTCATAATTGAATATATATAAGGTTGAGGAATGACTCGAATCATAAAATGTGTTGGCATGGGATATTTCTAAACATGTAGAATTTAAATGCAAATGATTTTCAATTTTTTATAATTATTCCAGTCATTCCAAAGCTCTGTACATAAAAACAGAGCTCAGTTAATCGATTAATCAACACCGACTTTCATCATCAGCCTGATTAATGATAAGCGTTAATGATAAGCAGCTTAATTATCACCATTAATGATAAGCAGCTTAAGTGTTGTGGATTATTCAGTGTACACACTCGTACAAGGTGACTGTGTTGTGGACTGCTGGTTTTACACACAGGACAGACTGCACTTGTTTATCACATGTTTCTCAGTTTACCCTCACCAGGAAACCCCCAAATGATTTAGGAATAGACTCGTGGCTTATTTTAGCTGCTAGGAGATGTATGCTGTGCTAAATATACACTGACAGACCTGCAGCTTAGTCTGACTGGCTACCAGTTGGCAAAACACAGGCCGAGCTGGGCAAACTGACCATTTATGCCAAGATTCTGCAAAGGTTTCTGATAGTAGATAGTCTACTATACTAATGCAACCACACAGACAAGTTGTTTTTAGGAAAATAATGCAACAGTAAGGCGATGAAAAAAAACTTTTATTCATTCATTCATTAATTCATTCATCTTCAGTTATTGGTTTATTGTGATAGATTTGGAGCCTATCCTGGGAACACTGGCTTTGAACACCAGTAAATCTCAAGGCTCCATGCACACATGCACAAACACACGCACACACACACACGCATTTTCACACTTAATCACACCTAGGAGCAATTTAGTGTAGTCAGTCCACCCACTGGTGTGTTTTTGGGAGGTGGAAGGAAACTAGAGAACATGCAAAACTTCAGACAGTAACCGGGGACCGGTGGCACCGCTACCCGCTTCACCACTGTGCTAACCTCTCAACCATCTCAAACTTTTATTACTTAATTTAATGAAATAATAATGAAGCTGGAACATAGCTTACTAGCCGGGAAAGACAGATTGGCTGAACCTGTGTTTTGGCAACTGGTAGCCCCTCTGACTAAGCTGAGAGGGCTACACATTTAAAGAGGCTCTGTTAAAATACTGCTATTTAAAAAATATGTTCCTTTCCATGTAACCACCCTTCTCAACAAAATAAATAGACAATTCCAAAAGTATGTTAAGTGGTATGTTGCTGAGGTCAGATGGGCCTGGCTGAGCTGAACATTGGAATCATGTATCCTCTGGATTCATTTCAAATAGTTTCCAGATGTTACTCAACTTACTTTTCCTCTCACTCCTTAATTCTCATTCCTTCTTTCTCTCACATTAACAGGGAGAGCTGGAGAAACTGAATCAATCAACAGATGACATCAACCGATGGGAGACAGAGCTGGAGGTAGGTCTAGCCTACTTCTCCCTAGTGTGTGCCTTTTGTGTCGTTGTGTTATTGTTTTTTCTCCAATGGTTGCTGCAAGAACGACAGAAGGGAAGACCTCTTTTTCAAACTGACCCCAGTTTCTCACGCATGACTGGCGTTCTCTGGGTTTGTCTGGCAGAGGAAATCATTTATCTGTGTGTTTTGGAAATCCTGTATCGTGTGCTGTCAGTTCAGGAAGCAGTGAGTTCCGTGGAAAAGCAGTAGATTAGGGTTTAAGAAGATAATATGAGACATGAGTTACCTTTCTAACTGATTGTTTAGAGAAATGATTACCTTGCAAGCTGTATATAGATGAATGAAGACTGCATGTAGTAGGGCTTGTGTGTTTTTATTAGGCACTAAAGGAGAAATCATCAACAGACGTTTTTTTCATCATGCGGACAAGCTCGTCACTCAAGTTCAAGTTTATGGAAAAAAAGGTGTTTATATCCTTCGAGCTGATCAGGAGATTCAGTCTGGTTATTGTTCTGCTATCTGTTAAAAGTTTAGTAGTTTAGTCCACACAGAGACACCCTTTTAAAATTTATGCATCTCCTTTAAATGGCCTTCAGTCCAAACCCTGCGTCTGTTCATTACTTATGGACTGGAGGAAAGAATTACACAATAACAGCCGCTCATTAATCGTCCATGGGAGCCAGGATGGGTGAAATCGGAGGAAACCTCTATAACTCTGACCTCAGAGACAGCATGTGAGAGGATGTAGGAGTCTCTAAAGTCAGATTTGTGGCATGACCTGGCAGCGGGAAAGAGCCAGCCTGCAAAACATTGGAGAAAAGTGAAGTTGAGGGCGAAAAGTGAAAAGTGAGCCCAGTGAACTGACATAGGTGGCATGTCATGTCTGATTTATAACCCTGCATTTTATGCAAAAAAAGCTAATTCCTTTCATCAGAAGGGAATTTATAGCATTTACTGGGAATTACTTACTTGTGTACTAGTGCTGAATTAAGATTACTGAACCAGCTTGTTTTCAGGAAAGTACAAAGCCTGACTACTGAAGTATTTTATTTCTTTGAATTGCTGTGAGTAGATAATAGGCATAATAGTCCCGAGTGTATCACAGGGAGGCATTCATGAACGTATAACACAGGCAGCGTGGGATAAATGAGGCATGTAGGAGAGTGCTGTTTCTGGGATATACACAGTATGTGCAGGCTCTAGGATCAGTTTAATTGCCTTCTGCATCATATGGATGGTGATGGAGTAAAATCAGATTGTAAAAACATGGCAGATGGTGGATCGAAATGCCATAGAGGTGCTGGAACAGTTTCAAATGTTTTATATGAAGTTTCACATCATTTATGCTTAAACTAAAGTTTGACCTCATGCTAATACCTAACCTTTTATCACAGTTTGCTGCATTATCACAATATTGTATTGTATCTTTTAAAAATACATAAAAATAAAATATCGATGGTATATGAAAATAGTGCCAGCTTCATGCTTAGTTTAGCTTAGACTAAAGTTTTACCTGAGACCAAAGAAATAGTGAGGAGAAATGACAAGGTACACAACATTTTAGCTTGTGTCTCAAGAGATTAGAATAAATTTAGCTCGAGCTAAAGTTTTCTCTCTTTTCCCTCACTTTAGCTTTAGCTTAAGCTAAAGTTATCCATCATCTTAATGTTGGCTTAAGCTAAAGTTTCCCATTATCTCAATGTTAGCGTAAGCTAAAGGTTTTCCATATATCAATATTAGCTTAAGCTAAGCATGACCTCAATTTAGACCTTTATGCTGCTTGTAGGTACCTGAAAATGCTGCCAGCCTCACGCCAATGTTAGCATTTCCTCACATTACAGTTAATGGATGCTAAAGTTTTATATGAGCTAAAGTTTCGTGTCATTTTTTTCAGGTAAATTTGGATTCTTATTTTTTAGCTAAGGAAAAAAAAAAGCTACCAAGGCTATTTTTTTTACCGAATGTTATCCAAATTGCTCTGGAAATGCAATAAATCCCTAAATCCTTTTAGCTATCTTCATTATCCACTCTCAGATTGTAATTGCACTGTACATTAGTGCTTTATTAAAGGCAGAAGCACTTGTTTGGTTAGTGTAAACTGTAAGACAAATGTTGTGTGCTTCAAGTGCCTAATTCGAGGGATCCAGATCAGCCGTTTCTGAATTTTATCCCAATAAAACATTTCTCAGTTCATGTATTTTTTCATTCAAGAGTATTTAACCTGAACCCGTTTATTGAAGTTTAACCAAAAATGTTAATAAAGAGTATTCAAAAGCCTTTGATTGGCAGTTCGCTGTAAAAAAAGCTTTTGAACAGATGATCACTTTAAGTGTACCAAATCACTGAATGTTAGTCTAATTGTATCTCTGTATGTCAGGACTCCAGGCAGAGGTTTCGTGCTGTCCTGGTGGAGGCCACGGTAAAGCTAGATGAGCAGGTCAAGAAGATCGGCAAAGCCGTGGAGGAGTCCAAGCCGTACTGGGAGGCCCGGAGAGTGGCTCGACAGGTACTATCACTTCCTGAAACATGTCCTTCCCAGCCTGACTGCAAACAAACAAACCTGATGCTCTTTCACAGCTCATAAATACTTCTTCTAAACACAGGAACTGCTTGTTTTCAGCAGAGTTGGGAAAAGTACCAAAAATTCTCATCTCTTACAGTTACATGAAGTATGAAATCAAAAGTACAAGAATGAGTCACAAAAGAAAAATATGTCTGCCATAGATTATGCATTGATATTTACTGATGGTAAATTAGAGCTCCTTTTACCAAGGAACGTGGGAAAACATTAGCTAAGGCTAACTAGCAACAGCTTTATTCTCAATCTCGCAAAGGTTAGCTAGCATGATGATAACTCTGAACATACAAACTAGCTGAATGCTAATTGCTAGCTGTCACCGTACACACTGTGATGATAAATACAAACTGCACGTAGCAGCAGATTACAGTGATGGGTATCAATGTCACGTCTGTTAAAGTTTAGATTTCTTAGGATTTTTGATTGACTCCTAGAAGCTGTCTGATGCTTAAAAGCCACCTTATGACTTTACAAATATATGATTATAAAGAAATGTATTGATGTTTGACAATGTAGTGAGTAGAAAGTAGAGATTTTGGTGAAGTAAAAACCCAAGTAAAGTACAGATACATAAAAACCAGACTTATGTACAGTAGCAAAGTAATGGTGCTTTGTTACTTTCCACCTCTGGTGTTTGTTTTCCTCACTAGAGCTAGGACAAAGGGTCAGAACAGACATTACATAACTTACGTGAGTGTAGATGATGGATATTTTGGAAAATGAAATGAGGCATTATGCAGTAAGGCTGTCATTCCACTCATTGTTACAGCTTGACTTTTCATGGAAGTGAGAGGCTGTATGATGTCAGGAAAAAATGCTAAGTAGTCAAGCTATTAATAGAGAATCTCTTTGACAAGATCACTACAGAGTAGCTATTGTAAGTCAATTTGTATAAAAACTTACAAAGTTGAATTTTTATATCTATATTAATTTTCATACTTCATATTTCTTCACTGAAGGCCACTAAGAACTGCCCACTTTCACAGAAAGAGGCCATCTGACTGATTGCATACGTGTCCACGCAGACCATTGCTTGTACATCATGTGCCAGGGAGACCATTGTACAAAATGGTGCTGCAACAAAAACAGATCTGCCTGCAGCAACTTCAGACCATTGTGGTTGTGAGCCACATTTCTGTAGCATCTGAGGCTAAAACCAGAATGTCATGAACTAGGGCTCGGTGCTATGATGATATAATATCAAAATTATGTGAAATTGTGGTTGAATTCTCGAATCTGATTGGCAAATCACAAACAGATTAAAAACATATTGTTACTTTACGTTATTGGTGCGATGATGTTTATTTAACAGTTATGTAAGGAGTCTTCGGTATCAGTGCTTTGTAACAATCTGAGGTAAAGCTGTAATTTTTCTGCTACAGGAAATTCTAAGGAGAGAGGATGTTGCGTTTTGCAGGTTCTCAGTAACAAGTTGCAATTTTTGTCTTCAAAAGAAAGTGACAGAATGACTGTTTATAGCTGCTATAATGTAAGTGATAACTGGACCTAACTTGTTTAGCAAATGTTCTGCAACATTAAATTTAACTATAAATTGATAAAAAGTATGATGTATTGTTCTTTACTAAATAAAAAATTATAATCGTTGGCAAATTTCTGTGGTATTAGAGGAATAAATTAATAATAACCTATGTGTATACACAATGAATCTGTAACTAGCAATATTCTAATAACTGTAGTGAGCTGAGTGTACAGTCTACAACACACAGCCTGAGCTCAGACTAGGGATGACAAACTATACCAGTCACTTTCTTTCATAATAAAATTACCTACTAAGCTTATCTCAAACGCTTCCTATTTTGAAATTTCCTTGACTCAGTATGTACAAAAGTGTTACATGCATCATGTTTCACAACCAGTTTACTTCCTGGCTAAACATTATTCATGATGAGGCAAATTTAGAATCTGTGGTTTGGATGTGGAAATTCTCTTTGTAACCTTAGTTTATAATTAAAGATCTGATTCTGAGGATCTGCATTTGTGTACTGGCCTGAAATGCTGGGTGAGTGTTGGATTGGATTAGACACATATGTCACAGTATACAAGGGGAATGTTGAAACGTGAACACAGGTCACAACTTGTCTTAAAGCATGCCATCATCACGTCTGTGACGTTTCACATAACTCTAATATTGTTATGGTATTAAAAGAAGGAAAACATTTTGATTGGTGCATCCACATTTATAAAGTTGGAGGTTGTTGCTTGAGACGGCACTTTAAGCAAAAGCTGTGCTCTACTTTCACTTTACTTCCTCAGACACCCTCCCTATCCCCTTTCCTGTCTTCCCTCCGCTCTTTTTTCCCCCCGCTTAACATAGCAGCTGCACTCGGCCCCTCAGGAGGGAAAAACTGCTGTGTGTAGTCTGATTCATTTGTTAGCAAACAGAAATAGGCTGCTTTTCCTCAACCTCTAGTGCACGTTTTTAGATGTTAACCTATAGGAAGTGGAACCTATCTCAGGAGCAGAGGGCTAGAGGCAGGAATACACCCTGGATAGGACACCAGTCCATCACAAGGCACCATGCACACACTTATTCACACCTAGGGGCAAATTAGCATAGCCAATCCACCTACTGACATGTTTTTGAGAGATAGGAGGAAACCGGCAGGAGAAGAACATGAGGAGAACATGTGAAACTCCACATAGACAGTAACCCGAGCTCAGGATCAAACTTGGAACCCTGAAGCTTTAAAGAGGACAGAGTGCCAGTAAAAAATGAGTCTTGTAAGTGAGCGAATATAAGGAGATTTACAGCATTTTGAATTGAAAATATGAAGAACAGTGCTGCAGGCTCCCCAGGATGAAAGTGATTCTCTGCAGCACAGCAGCTTTGCTCTGGCATAGGCAGAGAGTCATTCTGGAAAAAAAGAAGAAGAAGAAGAAGAAGAAACTAACAGTCCCTGCCCTAGTGTTACTGTGTATATGTATATGTGTGTGTGCATGTGTGGGCATGTTTTTATGTCTTATAGAAGGATAGGAATATATGACAGTTTTGACCTTGTGAAGACATTCGGCATTGATTTTTTAAATTTTTTTATTTTTACGAAATCTGTATCTTTTATTTAAAAAGATTAACTTCTGGTTACAGAAGTTAACGCTAAGGTTGGATTCAAGGTGTAGGCACAGCATTAATTATTATGTTAATGGAAGGTCCTCATAGTAAGACAGACGTGTGTGTGTGTGTGTGTTTGCGCGTGCGTGCTGGCTGTGCTATATATAGAAAGATGCTGGTGTTAATTAGTGTGGCTGTCATGCGGTGTCACAGGATTGCTTCTGATTGCGGGTTTCAGGCTCCAAATAGTGAATACTTCCATCTTGAGATTACAAATTAGTAATTAGTCTCTAAATGCTAATTTATCCTCGATCCCTCTCACTGGTGAATGTGCATAATGAAATTTTCTCTTGCCTCTTAGAGTCAGCCGCAGTCCTCTCTGGGTATGTTTTCTTTTGTCATCCTAAGACTTGTTTGGTGACACTCAAGCTATGGAAGAACTGAATGGTACTGGTGGATAGATAGGGAATTAGTAACTCAGTCATTAATGCAACACCAAATAGCATCGGTATGAAACGTCTGAATTATGCTACAGATGCGTATAGTATAAGTCGAGGCGATGCAGACGTGCTGCTGCATGTATGTGGGTTAAGGCAGAGGTAAAGCGCTGTAATCTGTCAGTGTCAGACCCTGCAGGGGTGACTGATAAAGGGGCTTCTCAGACGTCAGCCCACATCCCAATCTCTCTCTCTCGCTTTCTCACACACACAGACACACACAAATTTATTCTGAAAATGAAGTCTGCCTGCAAAACCGAATTAGTTGAATTTACTAAAAAAAAACCAAGGCAACTCATTGTCTGGAGCCAAAAAGAACAATCTTGTTTTTTTTAGACACTGGAGAAAAACAAGAACATTCAAGAAACACTGTTTTTTAAACATTATTTGTTCATCTCTATTACCACAGACAAGAATGTCACCATGTTTTCACTGTACTAGGACAAAAAAATGTGAAAACTGTTTATTCCAAGCTCAGTTATAGTATAATTAAGTCTAAGAGTAGTTGTTATGTACAAGACGTATTTTTGTAGGCTGATGTTGTGAATACTTCAGTCCAAATGATATTTAAAAAAATAATCTGTTCTTTCTAAAATGAGACCACTCTTTTAGAGGGAAGAATTTTCGATTTATGTCATCAATATAGCTCATGGATACCACAAGAAAAGTGTAATTAACCTATATTACCTTTTACTGAATTTTACCAGTGTTAGAAAGTTAGATACACATCCTAAGATCTTTATTGTTACGGTCCAGCATTTGCAGTTTCTTATAGTATCTTCCATTATTAGTATTTTGAGTCAACAGTTTTCAGTTCTTTTTTTCAGTGCAGTGAAACGTGTCGACATGAGTGTTTGCAGTAATCACATGCTACAGCTGCTATAGATAGATATTAGGTTAAAAAAAAACACTTGCATATTTTTAAAACCTTTCTCTCGGATACCTGATTGTGACTTTAGTTGCCACGTGTGGTGTCGTTTTCTCTGTGAAAAAGCTGAGAGCATCCAGAAAGGATAGAGGCGTCTGTGGGAAAAACAGCTCCAGTAGCTCTGTCATGCTGATGAAGGCTGAAGGAGTGTTTTGCCAGCAACTGCTGACCAACCAGTGTTATTCAGCTGCATCAGGAGCTGTCAAACACACACAGGCAACATTTGTAATTAGGTGGTGTAGAGTGTGAATTAGTGTGCTTTACAAATTACAGTATTCTGACCAACACTAGCTGTCATAATCACATCATGTCTATAAACGTAGCATTTCTACATTTAAATTACAATTGTAGATTAAAACAAGGTCAAAAATTTGAAGTTATTTTATATATAGTGCAGTGTAAAGGTGTAAAGTCTCATATAGTTTATAGGACAGGGGTATTCAACTAAAATTTGTAAAGTTTACATGAAATTCCTTGCTTATAAAAGTCCAGATAAGCAGCTAACATGGCTGAATGGTGCTAGCAGTTACATTTTAATGCTTAACCGTTAATGATTAGTTTATATCTATAAATAAGACAGTAAGACATGGACTCTGAACAGATGAAACATCTGATTGGAATCTGACTTGGGGAGAACACCCATTTCTCTGTCCATTCGTCTTTAAACATTGACATTATAAGTTTGCTAATCAGCCCAGAGAGGATAAATAAAATAAAAAATCTTTTAAAAGTGTGTAAAAACCCTCTCCTTTCTGAGCTAATGGCTCTGTCGCCATGTAGCTTGTCTCTGGTCAGATGATGTCTTCAGTTAAACTGTTGCTATAAATGCATGTGATTGGACAAACCACAACAGAGGGTCTGCTACAGAAACCGAGTTGATTCATGTTTAGTTGCTGAACTATGGTCATTTTTTAAGTTTCTCGGCTAAACTACACTATTTTTCGATCACTTGGTCAGCCAAAATACTTGCTTTGCATCCGAACTGCATGCTGCCATTTGACAATCCGTGATAAAGGGGCAGAGAGCCATTTTGGATTCAGAATTTGGATTTCTTTACTAAACTAACATGTAAAAAGCAGTGACATTGTGCCATTATCAATCAGAGAATTTGGTAGAATGTAATGTTCTTGTAGGTTTGAAAATGTACAAACTGTTTTTAAAAATTGTCTTCCTACACAATTAAGAATATCTGTAATGATTGTGTGCATGGGAGCGCACTGTTCCTGCTTTAATAAGATCCCAAACAGCTAACTTCATGAATTGTGCGTGCAGTGTGTGGGTGTGTTGCAGGTGGTTCACAAGGAATAGATGCATGATGTAACAATATTTAAATGAATTTTAATTTGATTTTTGTGTGTGCTATTCGCCCTTGATAGTCACAAAGAGACTTTCAGAGGAGTAAAACTGAAACAGAAACTCAAAATGCAGATTAAAGGCAGCATCAGAAACATGTTTAAAATGCCATGTGAACCTATAATAAAAGAGTGTAGACATGAGTGTGCATTATTTGTGAATGAAAATCCTTTCAGAAACTCTGTATAAATGCTGTTGAGATTGAAGGTGTTAATGTGCGGTAAATGTTTAGTATGAAACCAATTTTACTGTCGTAATATTAGCATCATTTGGATTTTTTTTACTAAGGAATAATTTTAATATTTTTTCTTATTATTAAGATATGTATTTAAGAAGTGTATTTGTTTTGTTTTCAACTGGCAAAAACTGGCATCCAAAAAATTAGTACCTGCCCTTTAGTATTACTAATTTGCACATGCAATTGCTGTTTCTAAAGTGACTTTTAGACTGCAGTAAATTGGACTCTGGTTGTAAAATTAATTAACTGCATATACACCACTCCTCCCTTAAGGTAGAAATGCCCACAGGTGCACACTAATTAAAGCAAACATAGAAAAAGTACAACAGGTGTTATTTTGCTCATGTGAAAGAGACAATCCTCCATAAATTGTATTGGTGAATCTGCTTGCACGGGTTTTTTTTACACACATAATCCTTTAGTAAAATAAGGCCTGCATGTATCTCAAGCGTGAGAAAGCCACCTAGTCCATACACGTGTGTGTGCATATGTGTGTGTCCATGTGACTGACCTCTGTTGAGTCCTTAAGTCCTCTAAACACCTGTCAGTCTCTCTCTGTAGAGTCCACACTTACTCAGCAGTGTCAGGTGGACAGGTGGCTCTGGACACGGGCAGCTGTCACTCATAGGAAGGGGCTTGAACAATACCTCCCCCTGTTCAGCCAATCACAGTCCACTGTTCGGTTACACCACAGTCTGTCTGGACTGACATTAACTGTCCCTTGGACAGATTCATATATAGATCGTGAATAGGGTTACCTGCCTGTGGCCCTGCTGTTTGTTTTCTTCCTCTCACTGGCTGCAGTTGAAAATCTCTTGTGCTCAATCAGGGCCTTCAGTTCATCATATAGATCATACATACACTGAAACAAGAAGCAAGATTTCCTCCATAAATGAACTTGAAAAGCTGGAATAAATCAGAATTGATTAAAAGAATAAAACATGACAGGCTGTGATGTTATAGTAAAATTATCCACAGCAGAGTGGTGTGATATAACTCTATGCCCCATTTTGTGCTGTTCCCCTTCCAAAATGTATTATTTTCCTACAACAGCACATCCCAAAGTGAAGTTTATTCCACTTACAGCACAGCGATTTGTCAATGATTACAATTTTAAATGTATTAATGAATGATGCATCATACTTATTAACCATTTATACATGCAGAACATCTGTGAGACAAGTTAGTTCCCATTACGACTTAGGTTATAGCAGCTATAAACAGTCCTTCCTTCAGCAGCCTCTTTTTTTCTTTCTCTTAAAGTTAATAAGAGCTTGTCATGTCACCAAGAAACCAGAAAGTCCTGAACACTTTCCCATGGTAGAAAACTTACTGCCCCATACAACAGGCTGACACTGGAGCCTCCTTCCCCTTACAGAAAGCTTCACCATGTCAATGATTATGCACTGTTTCACAAATAACGATGAATAACACACATGTGCATGGAGAAAATGAACTCCAGTCTCTGACTGGACGCCTGCAGAGTGCACCAAGGTGAAAGTGTCTCATAAAGTGAACAGTGTTTAATCCCCTTTCAGCATCAGCATCAGTGTCAGTGCAGTAGACTGAGAAAGATCCGCGTCCCAGATTGCAAGTGAATGGGCTATAGTGAGTCAGTGTGTACGTACAATTTACAATAATTAGATAGATGTTTTGGTAGATATGCACATACGTACTGTAAGTAGAAAGATACATATCTGCAGGGAAATAGGAAGGAGAAATAGGTGAGTGTGGGAAATCTACATTTCTTTCGAATTTCCACTGACCTGATGTGGTTTAAGCGTGCTTAGTCATCTCAGAGTAGTGTTCCGATTGCATTTAGATGAATCACATTCATATATGCGGTCTGATAAGCAGACTCCAAATGCGCAGAACGAGAGTCATGAAAAGAATCATTCATCCTCTCTCCTCTCTCTTGCAGACTGGGATCCTGTACGTCTTTATTTAACTCTGTCACGCACACACACACACACACACACACACACAGCTCCATAGCGCAAACTGACTTTCTTTTGCTGCTGGGCAGTTAATTAGGTGCCAGTGATGCCATATCCGTTCAGGATCTCATGCCATATGACCTTGTATGATAGATGCACATGAGAAGGTCTGGTCAGGCCAATAATAAATAACCCATAGTTTTTTTTTTTTGTTGTTGTTGTTGAACAGCATTTAAAAGTGTGACACATTTCCTAAAGAGGACTGATTTGTTTCTAAAACACAGCGCAGTTTGGTCTTCATCACTGCACTGGTGGACCCAGCCCAGGTCGGCCTTGCCTGTTTCCTGCTGCTGGCCAGCTGTGCATACAGACAAGCAGGCAAGGGGAAGACAAAGGCGTGCACACACATTCTCACACACAAACACACACACACACACTTTTTTTTCTCATAGCTGCCACATACTTCATCTTATTTTTATTGTCTGATCCACCCTTGTAACATTTAATGATCACATGACCGCTACAAACCAGGGATGGCGAAGGCTCCTCCGAGACATGTGAAGCTAGTCACTGGATCTTTTTTGAACACAGGACAGCTGAACACACTCTGAGGAAAGCGCTGTCTACCCTCTTCCACATGCCTGAGCTCGCAGATGCTCACAGTTGTTTATTGTGGCTGTGATTGACAGGAGAGAGCAATGCCATCCCTTCAAGCCAGAAAGCACCGCCAACTCTCTTGGACTCCTGGCCACAGATAGCAGTGGCATCGTAGGGGTTCAAACTTGCCATCTCCTGACAATCTGTTGCACCAGATTAAATGAACATGTTCTGGGCTATTTTACAGGTATAATAATTTACAGGAACTGTATACTCTATATTCACTGGCTTTTTCGGTAATGCCTATTAGTTGCTTAGTTTTGCAAGAATAGGAAGTGTTTTTGCTTTATTTCCACACACCTTCTCAACACTCACGCTGCTGAAGTGGACATCTATTCCCACACACATACGTACTCACACACTTATTCATGCTCGGTGACTAGGTTACTTAAATACTCCCTGACACTGCTGCTCAGTCCATTTATACTGACCTGACTGCAGCGCCATGCCATGCTGATATTACTACACTCTTTCAGTTGCACTACTCTGTTGCCCTTGCATATTGCACAAAATACATTTGGACAAAAGATACTTATATTATATATATTATTTTCTGCTTATAATATGTACTGGCTTGATGAGGAACTGCACACTGAATCTCATTACACTTGTATGCTGATAATAAAAGTATTTGTAATTTGTATTCATATAAGGAATCTAATGATTTAAAATGACATCATTTCCCTCTCAGCACATTCAGGGCTCAGCGTTTGTGAGGGGAATGTCAATGTCAATGTCAGCGTCATCTCCTCAGCTACCCCCTTCAGTGTTTTAGAAATGATGCTGCTTCCTGAAAACGTCAGTTAAATGTGGTTCGCTGTGTGGGTTTTCTCAGAATCTGGAGGTTTCTTTTTAATGATGCAGTGAAGTATGGTGAGTAATTAGTGTGTAGCGTGTTCTCCCACCCTGCTCATAACCTATTCAGGCCCCTCAGACTATGCAGGGTGGACGATTGGCTGCGATTGTCTCTTTGAGATGCGATTATGGTGATTTTGGAATGGCATGTCCTCAGTTATGGGTATAACAGGAGCCTACACAGTTTATCACATGACTCTACTGACATGTTAAGGGAGACGGGACGCACACGTTCTGAATGACTGCCTGTTCCACAACGGATGTCATGTCAGAGATGAAGTGATTCCACATTCACACTGTTTAGGTAGTGACTAATTATGTGGCATGAAGCTGACTGTCTTTAAGAGACACTTCCTCATTACATACGAGGTGAATGAACTCATATTAAGCAGACTGGCAGCAGTACAGAAGTGGGTCAAGGACTAGGAAGTAGGTCAAATGTTGGGAAGTGCCTGGGTGGTCCTCCTCTTAGACATTGCAGCGTATTGATTAATTTAGCGTCTCAGTGCAGAACCAGGATTCCTTATGAAATATACTGTATTTCTGCCTTTAATGTTTTTTTTTTCCCACTTTAAATAAGTCAAAGCCTGCAGGGCGTTAGAGAATCTTCTATAGTCCTGCCATGTAGAGCAAAAATACAAAAGTTTCTTAGGTTTTTTTTTTATTACAAAAGCATGTTTTCTAACGGATCAGGGTCTATGCGTATGGTCACTCATGCTCTCAGACGTGGACAAATCATCAATTCATTAGTGAGTCTACCAAGCAAGTAAAAACTAAAATGTTCTGCCCAGTCTCATGTTTTGGTTGCCTGGAAATCTAACAGACTAGGCTAAAAAGTGATAGCTAACATACTATAATAATGTATAGGGAACTAGTTAGCTAGTTAAGGCTAGTGCCTTATTTTCTCTCAATACGGTATGTGAGTGTTATTTATAGCAGGAGAATTATATGTCTGCTTTGCTCTGTGCTTTATTTTGCTCGGGTTTGTCAGTGCTTCACATACTGTACCTGCATGTTCCTGATTCAGGGATTTGGATGAATAGCGTGCTATAGTTACAGCACTGAGGTGCATCATACCACTGTGAAGCATTCTGCAAACGTTAATAATGTGTAGGGTTTTTTTTCTCTCTTCTTCTGGTTGAACCTTGTTGAACCTCCTCATCTGCCAGGCAACTTTCAATAAAAAACTAACAGACATGAAATCTGCTTCTACTGATTTGTCCATTCTTGCACTCTGGACCATGTTTTTTGACACTTTTACTGGTGTGTGCATTTTGAATACTTTAAACTTTTTATTGAAATCTCCAGTTAAGCTCTCCAAGTCCAGGCAGAGTTAATCAACACTCTGGTGTAATTCTTTGTCAATATGTGTGAAGCATTTTCCACTAAAGTCATAACTGCTTCAGGCTGTAAAAATAGTTGCAGAAAGTCTGGCAGTGAATGTATTAAAGAAGGAGTTTCTTTTTAAAGACAGCAAAGAATTCATGCTTCCTGATGACGGGTTAATGAGCTGATTTCTTTGTCTGGAGGGCACAGATTCTCCTCTTAGAAATATGTTATGTAATAAATGTAATAACACAATCCCAGGCACTGGTATGTTTTGCTGCTGGAAACATTTTAGAGGAAATTGACTGACTGGTCTGGCATCTCTGTCACGAGCCTTATAAAACATCAACCTGATACGTTAAGATTTCTTACACATTAAAGTGAACAGGGCAACATTAAAAGGAACTATCAGCACTATCAGCAGGTATTCGAACGGCACTGTGGGTAATGTAGGGAACTTTTAAGCAATGTGCAGATAGACCAATGTCAAAGTTTAAACCAAAAATATAATCATAAAATAATCTTTTGCACAATTGAAGATCACATTTTGATTATAAATATTGACATGGAAGTCTTTCAGGGTGGATTTTTTCTTTTATGTGGAACTGGTTTGCGATATGGCTCTGATAAATCTGATTACAGGATAGTCTGCATGGATATTTATTTCTTTTACCATATAGCAGTACATTCGAATATTAAATTCTGAAATATTCCTCGTTTCCATTTTATGTGTTTGGTTGTATGACCTGTTCCTATAAGATATATTGAAATTTGTGACTCTATTTACCTGTTTATAAACAAAAAAATTAACAAAAATGGGTGTGTTAAGAATAATTGAATTATCCAGAATTGATTTCATACTAGTTGGAATTTATAATAGGAAATGTGCGTAGGATGAGGTTTTACAAATCAGATTATTTTTGTATGCATGCCATTTCCTGTTTTTCGCTCACATGCAGACTTTCACTCTATGCAAAAAAGACTTTTTAAAGAAAAAACAAATGAGGCCCCAGTTCAGTAGGAGGTCATGTACTCAGCAGAATGAGAGCATGTGAAGGACCAGGCACTGCACTTTACTCAACATGAAACAGGCATCAGTGAGAGGAGGGACAGGAGGAGCGAGGCGTTATCAGGTCATGTGGGAATACTCAGGATTATTTCAACTTGAAAGTGTTTGTGCATTACAGTGAGTGGTGCAAATTATCAGCAAATAGTAAGTTAGGAGTAAAATATGATAGGGCGTGCTGTTATAGAGAAATGATCAGTGACATGGTGGTGTGATGTGGCTCAAAGCAAAGCAGATTCACTGTTACCAAAGTGTTTTATTCCTCTTATAATACAGCAATTTGCCAATGATTACATTTTTAATTAATTAAGAATGACACATGCTTTTTATCCACTTATAGTTGCATTTAATGTTACATCCTGTTATCACTTACATTATAGCAGCTATAAACAGTTGTTCCCTAACCAGCCTCTTTTTTTCTCTTTCCTGAAGTTAGTTTAATAAGTTAATAGCTAATAAGACACAAAATGCAATTTCTGGACAAAATGAAACAGAAAAGACTTTCATGGTGGAAAACTTTAAAAAAAAAAAAAAAAGAAAGTTACGACTTTACCTCTGGCTGAAAGCTCAGAAAACTGCAACTTGTTAGTCAATGTGAGCGTTTGACTCAGAGGTCAGTGTGAATGTTTTTTCCCAGGCAGAGTTGGTAATTACGGTGATTCCCGTATGATGTGAACTCAGCATTTGTACATATAGGATAGACTTTCTCAAGCTCTTCCTTAACTGTGTTTGTTAGGTCTTAACCTTGGACATGTCAAGAGCAGGCCACTCTTGGCATAATTCACTCATGTTAATGATGTTTACTGAGACCACTGGGTAAACACGTCATTTATTTTACTCAGTTGTTTAAGGTCAGTTCTTGGTGGTCTGCTGGCATAGATGACAGGAAAAAAAATCTTTTCAGGCTAATCACTGGTGAAGGTTTGGTCATTTTAAACTGCCAGGATAATCCCTGGGTATTACTTAAGCATGTTAAAATGGAAGCTGATCATGTCTGGGAGTTTAAGCAAGTGGTGTTTGGCTTTGGGCCTGACTGGTAGAGCCTGTGTGTTACATAACAGCAGAAGTGTATTACAGTATTACATGTGTTGCATGTCTGTCATTCAGAAAGATTCAGGGTTAGTGTTTCAGCAATCATGGCTTCACACACACACACACACACACACACAAACACACACCCACCCACAGAGCACAAAAACGGAGTCTGACTGTGGTCCCTGCCAGGGTTGCCAGGTCTGCAGTTTTGCTGTGGAGCTTGAGTACTTGACGTGGGACGGACGGTTTTCATAAATCAGATTATTTATATTTATCTAGCCAAATAGATAAGCTAGAGTGTATTAATTGTGTATGTGTGCTGTATGTGATTATAATAAAGTGCATTAACAGGTAAAGTGGTGTATTAGTAGAAAGGTATTGTAACTAAACATGAAAGAAACACAAGCACGTTTTCCTGTATGAATGTCCTCAGTGAATTGGTCTACTCATTTTCATAAACTACTATTTATTTAAGATGGTATAGCTAATAGTAGGAAACTATTTTAGGAACTTTAAGAAAACGGCATGCTTTTACCTGGTGAGTACTGCAATAGGTTTGGAAATGATTTTGGAGTTTGTTGAACATAGGGCTGTTTTTATCACATGGACCTGGCAACCCGGGGCTCTGTTTCCATTTCAAGGCAAACTGCAGCTACGGGAAATAATCTTGTAGTGTGTATTGTTCTACAGGATTGAAGGTCACAATTATTTGATAACGCCTCTGCTGGAGGCATTTAGTCTCTGAGTGAACAAAGCGCAACTGTACAGTATTGTGTGTGTGTCATTGTGTGTAACCCACTCGAACCCATCATGGCGTTATGTCCCTACATCATCTCTGGGTCACTTTGTTGAAAGAGTCTCCTATGTCAATGAATAGGAGCTTACATTTCTTCAGTGGGTGAATTGTGAACTGGTTGCTTCTTCCCCAGAGCTTTTCACAATGCCAGTGGTGGAAAACAGGCCAAAATCTGTGAAGCGTCATCACTTCCTTTAGGGAAGCATTTGAGACATTTGAGTTGGTGATTGAACTGGATGTAATATTAGAACACAGCTGTTGCTTAGCTATTGTCTCATTTTCATGTGACCTTTATTGAGCTTAAAAACTGATTTGTTTTACACTGGAACAAGTCTGATTATCTTCCATGTAAGAACTGGACAAATGTTTGAGGTTCCCCTTTGGAAAGCTGCATGAACCCTGTCAGAAGAAGTGCAGGACAGGAAAAGTCAAACCCCTGCTACCCAAATCAGTGATTCCTCCCTGAAGCTGTCAGAGGCACTTCTAAAAGTAGAGAGTGTGCAGCGTCCTTTGTAATGGTAATGAGCTGATATGGGCTTTTGAAAGGCATCTCATTTATTATTTGGATTTGTGATTTTTTTGATGTAGTGAGGAACGAGGTGTGGGGTTTAAGTTAATCCGACCTCTCGTTCCATGGCTTGGAGGAAGCATTGTCAGCAAAGCTGTGTCATATCTCTCTGAGCGGAGTGCCGGATCGGGCTCAGGCTTTGAGCAGGAAAAAAAAAAAAAAAGTCTGTTATCCTTATGAATTCTTTAGCAGATGGTATGACTATAATAATAATTCATGAGAATAATTCACGAGAGACACACAGAGCAGAAGCAGCTTGTTTCACAGCAGGGAGCCACTTGGACAGATTACAGTAAATAAAAATGGCTAATTTTTGCATTAACACAGGTACTCTACATAGAATACATATGCTTTAAGCAGGATACATGGGGGATGCAAGGAAAAAGGAAATTCCAACTTCATTCCTTTGCACGTTAAGCTGGAGATAAGGGCTTTGTTCTGAGAAGTGGGCATGTTTAAACACCAGCTCTGAGACTTTTCTTGACATTCATTTTTTTTGTATCTCCCACAGGCTCAGGTGGAAGCTCAGAGAGCCACACAGGAGTTCCAGCGAGCCATAGAGATCCTGCGAGCAGCGAAAGAAACCATCGCTCTGGCAGAGGAGAGACTTCTGGAGGAGGACAGCCGGCAGTTTGACTCGGCCTGGCAGGAGATGCTCAACCACGCCACCCAGAGGGTGAGACAAGACACACCACAGAGACTGTAGACTACAGTTAGATATCTCACTCATACCACTGTAACTGGCACAAAAATCATTTCAGAGTTTTTGGCACCCGGCTCCAGAATTTTTGGCACTCTAACTGGACAACTTCAGGAACCGACCAAACTGTGCAACACTGAAACTATGATGTTTCTTTGCTTCCTTCACCATCTTCCTCATTGTGGACAGTATATTTATGTGTACTCATTTCCTCTTTTATGCTCCTGAGTGTGATTAATATTATGTTTTACGTGCTTGTCCGTTACCTGATTTGTGCAGGTCAACAACCATGTTTTTCGGTGACACATCACAGAGGTTTTTTTTCGTCATATGCATGCAACCTTATAATTGGTCAAAGGCAACCATTTTCTGAAGACAGAGCAATAAAAAACATTTTTTTCAAGGATGATAATTGGGTTGCATTAATTTGTAAATATTCTGTGAGGTTGTCAATACTTTTGCCACATTTTTAGGGTAATAGTAAAAATACTATTATTTGAAAATGAGGTTATTATGACAATATTTTTGTTAGAGGAAAGGTCAGTAGTTTAAGTGGAAAATCTGAATCGTGTGTAATATTTATTTCATATAATTATTTTTTGCTTATTCTATTGAAGGGTGCCAATACTTCTGGAATTTGATTGTATTACCACAATTGTAGTCAGGTTACTTACCCACAAATGCATACTTTTTGATGAACTCAGCAGCATCCATGTGGATTCTATGTCATCTGTTCCACTTGAGTGCAAAGTCCCTTAGCAACAAATAAAATACAAAATGAGTCATAGATTAGTCAAGCTGCAAGTCATTACGCCCAGGATCTTCGTACTGTTCCACTGACACGAGCAGAACATTTCCAAACCTTTACTACGTTATTATACCTAATACTTCCTGTGAAACACCTGGATGCACTTTCAGTACGTGTTCAATGGCTGAATTCTGCAGCACACTTGCTTGTTGTATATTAAAATGACCAGACCACATGTGTTGAGAAAACAGGAACATGAAGGTTATTAATAAATGTTTTGCGCTGTGCTCGGCTGCTGCAGGTGATGGAGGCGGAGCAGAGCAGGACACACAGTGAACTGGAGCACAGAGAGACAGCGGCCAAATACAACGCAGCCATCAGCCACATGAGACAACTGGAGAAGAAACTCAAACGTACCATCAACAAGTCACGGTTAGTAAATCAGTAAAAAGTGGTAGAACAAAGGCATTTCTCAGAAATGACATAAATGGTCTATTTTAGCACACTGAATTGCTTAACATAAATAAAGTGCTTTATGACTCTTTCATCTTGTAAAATATGGAGGACCAGATCTAATAATATTCAAAATGAATAAAAGAATGAATAAATGACTTAATAGATTATTAATATTTACTATTTATATATAAATATTATACTTTTTTCAGTCACAAAATTATACATCAATATTATATATTATATATTATTATTATAACATTATTATTTCAATATATTATTTATTATGTGCTGTAACACTATAATACATTATTATTTGTTATTTCATTATTTATTTTATGTTTTTGCCTATTTATTTCTGATTTGATCTTCCTCAATATTTATTTATTTATGTATTTTTGCATTTATTTATACCTGAGAATATTTATTTCTATGTATTCTCCTCTTTTTTTTACTTTATTAATCCACGTGTATTTTATTCATTCTCTTAGATTCTGTTTTTTTTTGGCTACAACTGGGCGTAATATGACACAAAGGACATAAACCATTATGTGTTTATATAACATAAAATCACTTGAAGAAGATGATGTAGACAAAGTATAGGAAGTTAAATAGCATAGACGCTGGAGTTTGTTAAATGTTTTCTACATTTGCAAATTTACTCCTTTTAAATCTTGATAAAGGTTTACAGAAATTTGGAAAGTGGCTATGAGGTACAATCCAAACTCTGTTCTCTGCTTAGAAAGCAGGAATAAAAGGCGGCTCACTAGCCGTGCCCTTGGCGGTGGTTATGTAGTGAACATTTTCCCCCTCGTCCCACCCTGGGGCCTCTCTTTGTTTCTGTTTCTGTGCCTGTGCTGTTGCGTGCAGGCTGATGTGCTCCAGATGTGCCGTCTCTCACTCGCATTCAGAGCTCAAGAATGTTCGAGTGTTATTCTCGCTGAGCTTTGCTGTTGCCATGGCAACCTCTGTACAGTATCTGCAGTTCCTGACTCAAACTTCTCTCTCTCTCTCTCTCTCTTCCCTACAGGCCATATTTTGAATTGAAGTCCAAATATTATCTACAGCTCGAGGTAGGTCCATTTTCTTTCCATTGGTTATGCTTCATGATTGTTTGTTTTTTTTAGCTCAGTGTTAGGCTTAAACTGACTCTGTACTGCATAGTCATGTGCTTTGGAAGATGTAATGCGATCACAGCCATGGTGTACTTGGTGAAAAAAAAAAAGATTAAATATGGTAAAAGAAAGAGAAAATGACTTGCTGTTGATCTGTACACATATTATTTCTGACCAGCGTTCTCGTCTTTCTTCCCCACAGCAACTAAAAAGAAAAGTGGACGAGTGCCAAGCTAAACTGTCCCAGGCCAAAGCGGAGTACAGGGCGGCCCTGCGCAACCTGGAGACCATCTCAGATGAGATCCACGCTCGCAGACGTCTCGCAGCCATGGGGCCCCGCGGCTGCGGAGTTGGGGCTGAGAAAGATGTAGGCGCTGGTGATGACATCAGCAACTTCAAAATGGAGTCAGACGGCATATCCAGTGAGTGTGCTAAAATCTCAGTGGGAAAAGGAGCACTGTGTGTTTATGAGTCACCCGCGATCCAAAACAGGATACTGAAGGCATGTTTAGGCTCTGATGCAGGTGTGTGTGTGTGTGTGTGTGTGTGTTGCAGTGATATCTGAGACCTTTGAGGAGGAAAACTGTAATGGTTCTGCCTCAGATGAAGATCCAGAAACCCAGTCCACCTGCAGCCTGAGCTCCAACTCGGCCCCTCTAGATGTTCCTTGCCCATATGTCCCCTCCTGCTCATCTCCGTACCCTCTGCTCTCGTCCTCTTGTCCTTTCCCCTCCTACTCCTCTCTTCCCTCGTTCTCCCCCTGCCCCATAGGTGTGGAGCTGCCCCTGGAGGGCTTTGACCGTGTCTCGCCTGTTCTGGGACCTCGCAGTGAGTGCAGTGGTGCTTCATCACCCGAGTGTGAGCAGGAAAGAGGTAAGCATCATGCCACGTATCTCTTTAAAATGTACTGTACTTGCATATTTACACTGCTTTGACATTTTAGCATCTGTATGAAAACAGACTAATATGTCCTGCTAGTGGTTATAGGCAGAGATCTGTGTTTTGTTTTGTTTTTAACTGTATATAGTGTCTGCTGGTTTCCAGACATAAAAATGCTGGCTTATCATGTAACCACTTGTATTCCTGTTGGTCTCTTGATGGAAAAAAAACATGATTTTTTAAAAAAGTGACAAACATTAGATAACTTAATTAGCAGAGTTTCTGCCAACAAAGTTTTTTTTTTTTTTCAATAAAAATATTAACATCATTATCTAATAATTTGCATATTGTACAAGATAGGTTCAGCCGTGTGACCCCATTTTATTGAGATCACAACCTCAGCTCACATGTGACAATCCCTGAATGACTTTTTACAGAAATACTGAAAAAAGTGACTTTTGCACCGTGCTAACAAATTTCACCCAAACTATCAGTCTATATAATCAGAGTCAGATGTTCGAGAGGAGTTACCCATTTAAAAATCCTGGTACTTTTCTTTCAGAGTAACTGCAACGATGTTCTAAATATGACTCTCTTTGTGTGTAGGGGAAAGAGCAGATGGTGCTGAGAGAAAACCAGAAAACACTACACGGCCCAGCGGTCAGAAGAGCACTACCTTGGAGGAGGGTGCAAGACGTCTGTCTCTGCAGCACAGAGAAAAGAGTGAGACGGAGTCGTTTAGTGCCGCTGCCCCTCTGCTGCTGCTTAACTCAGTTTAAACTAAAGGAAGGACCTGATCGGATCTGTCCAATCTCCTGAGTACTTGTGCAAAAGCATCATGTGTCAAAGGAACCTTTGTGTCCAGCCCTACACCCTTCTTATAGACTGACAGAGACTGCATAGAGACTCAGTTCTCACTGAGGAAGAGAAGGGGAACGGTTTAAACAAGGAAGCCCAAGACAGAAAAACAAATGGGTATGCAGACATTTGCCTAGATGTGTTCTGGATGTTTTCAGTCACAAAACAAATGGCCATGTCTTCCTGATCTGCATATCACATTGTCATACTGACCATGTTACTCCTGTGTGTTGAACCTCGCAGTGTTAATGTGTATAATGTGTGTTGGCTGTGTTGAATAGTAGGCCTACGTACTTTTCTCTGCAGCTGTACTCTCTCTCTGTATTTAATCCTACATGTTAGTACAGAACTATGAACTAACGTAGCAAAGAAATCTATATTTATATTCAGTCTTGTTATCTTGACCAATGTGTTGTTGTGGCACAGTAATGTATAACTACATAATAAACATAAGTTCATGGCATATGCCATGCTAAGTGTACAGTGTCTCCAAACATATATATATATATATATATACACACACACACACACACACACACACACACCGCAGTACACACTGCAACTACTGATGGTTTAATTAAAATCACCCATGTCTAATATTGCCACTGAGTCTAGCACACAACACTCTCGTTCTTGCTTGAATTGATTTTCCTGCTGAATCTGACTCCTGTTTTCTACCTTATGTTGTTCTCCAGCCCTCACACACACACACACACACACACACCCCTAGTACAGCATAAATTAGGTCAGGAGGCTACAGCCTACATACAGCAATTTAAACCTGAAACTATTCACATGTATACCACAGTGCTGTTGAATTCTCGATTATGATTGCTCAGAAGGTGTTGATTAATTTAACAGCAGCTCTGACAGTAGTTTCATGTATCAGCAGAAAAACCCCTGTCAAAAAGTAATGATTTGTTTCAGGATAAACTTCTTATATAACATTTTAGTGTTTGAAAAGCGATCCCTTCTCAGTGAAAAAAAGTACACTTATAGATCAGAGACAGTATGCTTCTAAAGGTTAGATGTCTTTTAATGAAGTCTATTTATTTTAAAGTTAAATATTAACTTATGATCAATTTCTCTTAAAAGTTTGAGAGTGGAGAAAGACAGAAAATGTCTTTTAATATAATTATGTGATTAATTAAAAGAAAATCAAGGATACAAAACAATTTGCACTTTTTAAATATTCTTAATGGGTGTATGTTTTGACCAAACAAACAAACAAACAAACAAAAACACTTTTAAAAAAGGACAAGAAAAAACGAGTGTGATTTTACCAGAGAAAAGATAAGCAGTTTCTACAATTATATATGGACATTTGAATAATTTTAATTTTCGCCAATTTTTAGTTTTTAATAATTCTTTTTCAATAATTCTTCACTTGACAGAAGCTTTATCTTATTGACCAATGAACGCAACTCACTCAGTGACGCGTTCGGTTCCCATCCAATGGAATCGCTTCTGTCGTGTGACGTCATCCCAAAGCGGAACAAACAGGAAAACAAAACCCCCCAAAAAACCTCGCAATTCACTGCCGCTGCAGAGCACGTGCAGTGATCTGGGGACGATTCAGTATTACTTCACCATGAGAAGCTTTGTGTAACACATTACAATTACAATTACAATACATTACAATATAAAATAATAATATTTAAAATAATCTTTAAACATTCTGGTTCGAGATGAAGTCACTTCCGATCCGAATGTTAGGAATGAACAAAGTAAACAAAGTTGACCTTTGAACTTTTGGCATACAGGACAGTCCCAGTCATGGCGCAGTGTGGACTCACGGCAGTTATTTTAGCAGCCTGGTTTGGCGGAACTCATTTCACCAGAGCAGAGGAGGAATTGTTTTACACGGCTGCAGTGTATGAGCACCAGGTTCTCCTCAACCCAGAGCCGAAAGTGGCTGTGGGACGGAAAGCCGCGCTGCAGCACATGAACCGGAACCTGGACGTGTTTGAGAAACAGGCGACTTCCGCTGCACAGCAGGTGACGCAGAGCAGAGGCGCTCACAGTGACATAACCCCAAACTTATACATTTATTATTCAGTTCTCTTAGTTATTAACATATTTGACTGATTACTTATGTTTATTACATGTGTTTAATCCGAACCTCAACAAGTCAGAAACAATTTGGTCAGTAATGAATGGCAGCTAGGACCTAATGTGTCCTGTGAGGGCAAAGTTCAGGAGTAAAATAATCAAGTATTACTACAGTACATTTCATTAATGAGCCTAATATTTGAATAGTTAACATGGATTATGTTCAAATAAATCAGTACTGAAGCAGACAGACACCTTTAAGAGGCACTCATGTGGAGCACTGGGGACTTTCTTGCGTCATTCTGTGAAAATCCATTCAAGCTCTCAGTGAAAACAGAAGTATGTTTTTAACAATATCAGGTCATACTTGTAAACCTTTTAAACCTGTTCCAATATTTAGTCATTAAATTTTTATTCAGACAAATTTCTAAAAGTTCAATTCAATTTTATTTGTATAGCTCTTTAAACAATGGGCATTGTCATAAAGCAGCTTTGCAGAAATAAATAGATTCATATTAAATTAAATCAAAATAAATTGTTAATATGTGAATTTATGTGAATTAGAAATTTAGTTATCAACAAGATGTAAAGTAGAAATGAATTTATTGGGGGGGGAAAAGAATTGATAATTGAATTGATTTCTAAATAATTCCACAAAATATATAAATGCTTAAATACATTCTCAGCTCAGAAAAAAGCCCCTAAAATAAGTATTTAGCTGGTAAAAGAAAAATTCCTGAAAAAGATTAATCCTAGTTTCAGCATTGGTTTCTCATTAATTACAGAGAACATAAATTTCTCAAATCAAAAACAAAAAAAATATTTAATTTTGGTTACTGGCTGGTAAACTATTGAAAAAATCTTTAAAAGTTTATTTTTTGTTAATCTAGAACTTTATGACCTGTTTAAATATATTACAGTATATATATGTGTTTTGAAATGCAGCTATGAATTAAAATCAGATTTGTGAGCACAGTTGTAGGCTGAGCCGTTTAACGTACTCAGTATTACACACTGAAGAGACTCACTGAACAGTGAACTCACTGAACCTTAATCTGTTTAACAGGGAGCCCAGATCCTGGTGTTTCCAGAGGACGCCATCCACGGCTTCAACTACAGCAGAGAGTCTATAGCTGCGTATCTGGAGACGGTGCCAGATCCTGGAGCAGTGACGTGGAGCCCATGTGCAGATCCTGACAGATTCCAAAATACAGAGGCACCGTGCCTAAATATGCTTCATATGTAGTAGTAGTAGATTTTAAGTAGATTTTTATATAGTAGATTTTTATATATATATATGTATATATAAAATCTACTATGTTACTGTTTTGGCACAAGAGTATACCCCTTATAGTGATGTGTTGGAATCACTTGGATCCATTTCATTTTTAACTTGGAAAAAAAACACTGTAGAGTAGAGATTTGCAAAAAAACATGGGGCTGGGGGAATGCAAAGTTTCAATATTTATCGTGTAATATGTAAAGTGAAATAATTTAACAGAACCTCATTTTTTCCCCAGGTCCTGCATCGTTTGAGCTGCATGGCTCAGAAGAATCGGCTCTTCCTGGTGGCCAACATGCCCGACTGCCAGCCCTGCAACAGATCAGTCAACCCGCTGTGCCCAGCTGACGGCCGCTACCAGTTTAACACCAACGTCGTGTTTAGCGACAACGGCACCATCGTGGCCAGATACCACAAACAGAACCTGTACTTTGAGGCAGCCTTCAACACACCTCCTGAGTGTGAGTATGTGACGTTCACTACTCCATTCGCTGGACGCTTTGGGGTGTTCACCTGTTTTGATATATTATTTCGGGAGCCGGCTGTGACCCTGGTGAAGGACATGGGCATCAGGCAGTTCGTGTACCCGACAGCTTGGATGAACCAGCTCCCCCTGCTGGCTGCTGTGCAGTTTCAGCGCTCATTCTCTTATTCAGCTGGCGTCACTTTGCTGGCAGCAAACATCCGCTCAGCAGCTATGGGTATGACAGGAAGTGGGATTTTTACACCCTGGGATGCGCTTTATCATCACGACACAGAGGGGGAGGCTGGGAAACTGCTGGTGCTCAGAGTGCCAGTCTTGGATCCCTTATTGCTAGGGGACGCTCCAGAGAAGGCTAGACTGAAGTTAGTGCCCTTCTCTGGCCTTCCCAAAGTGGCTATAGGAGAGGAACCAGAGTTTAGTCCTTTCCAGAGAGGATTAGACTCAGAATTTTGCCTAAAAGAGGATTCTAGTTGTAATAAACGGTCTACTCCATTTACCTCCACAATGATGTATGATAAATTTACACTGGTGCCTCTACATGGCAAAGAAGGGAATCTCACAGCATGTGATGGCTCATTCTGCTGCCACTTGCTCTTCCGGAAGACAAATCCCACCCCTGAAGAAGAGCTTTATGCCCTGGGGGCATTTGATGGCCTCCATGTGGTCCATGGGACGTACTACCTAGAGGTGTGCGCCTTAGTTCGATGCACAGGGCTTCATCAGGAAAGCTGTGGAGGCGAGACTGAGCACGCGCACACGCTAATTGACTTTCACCTGCACGCGACATTCAGTACTGAGCACGTGTACGCCGGCGTGCTGGGCAGCGGCATGACTCTGGACCGACCCGATGAGTCCGGCTGGGAGAGCGGCAGGTTTTATATGAGCCGGAGAGGAATGACCAACGGCCTGGTGACCGCAGTGCTGTATGGGAGAGTCTATGAGAAAGACAGTGAAAAGTAGCACAGCTCTCTTTCTTTCAGTATTGTATCCACGTTCTGCAGTTGAGTGCAAAAGTTTGCATCCCCCTTGTGTTTTGAATACAAAAAAGAAGACTGACCTCTATTTTACAATTTAACAATGAAATTTAACGTGAAGTGAAGCAAAAGCAGAGTCTTTTGGTTGCCACATGTGATTTGAAGACATGGCAGGACATATTGCCATGTTTAATAAAAACTGTAAAATAAATTAATTGTCCACTCCAAATCATGTTACATTTTTACTTTTGCTGTTCTGAAAACCCTTTTTGCCATTTTAATAGTTTCTATAATAAACTTTTGCTGTAACCCTGAGGACAGAGTCTAATCATTTACTCTGGAACTTTCCAGCACTTAAAGAGCTCAAACTGAAGACATATAGAATAATATTTTCCTGATTTTAGTACAAAAAATACATTTTAAAGCTGTCTTGCTTTTTTGTGCAGGAAATGTGTTGATTCTGGAGGATTTTTCTCTTTAGAGCAGATTATGAGCATATTCTCATTCTGAGTAAATACACGGTTTATTGTGAGCAACTTCAGGGACTGCATTTAACCGGCTAACAGCAATCACATGTTCTGTGTAAAATGGGTTTCAGCACTCCTAAATTTAAATAATCAAATCAGTCCTTATCATAGAGCTGACCTTATTGTGGTGTGTGACAAAAATATTCAAGATTTATTAGTAATCATTTGAGCAATGCACCAAGTGGCCAGTCCTTACCCTTTATAAAAGGTAACATTTTTTTTTAAAACACATACAATCACTCACACACACAAGCACACACGTAAACGCAGGTATACACACACGTCTTTGCTCTATAACAAATGTTGCAATTCACCAAAAACCAGCACTGAGTGTGTATAAACCCTGTCACTTCGATAGCTGGTCTCGAACTCGTGGGTAGGAAATGCATCAGAATGCCCTTTTAATGATACTCCAGGGTTCATAGAAATCCGTCCGTCTTCCGTTAATCAGTTACTCTGCAGCAACACGGACCGGAGGTTTGCACTTAACATTCACAGCAGTCTGTTTTGTCCAAATCTTGGTTAATCTTAGTTAATAATAAATTAACCCCAGCTAAAAAACAAACAAACAACAAACAAAAATACTAAATCATGCTTTAAAAAGGGCAACTTGGTCCCTTGGTTGCAAGTTCATGATTTCTTCTCTTACTGCCAGAGCCGATGTGTCGAGAAACTTCCACAGTAGTCATTATTGTTGTGTTTGAGGTTATGGTTCCTGTTTTGTGGGAAATTAAATGTATCAGGATCAACAGAAGTATTTTGAAAGAACGTTGAGATAAAGAACCAAACCCATGGTGAGTGTGAAAACACAATCCAGATCATGCTGCAGTGTGGATGATCAACCACGTCCTGATTTTTTTCTCTCTCCTGCTCTCATGCCTCTAAACGCTCCTGAGACGTGTAAGAGAGGGAACCCGGAGTGACACCCCACAAAAATGGTACGCTCCATTATTCCCAGAAGAGCTATAGCTTCAAAGGTATGGAATGAGAAACGTGCCAGTACAATCTGAATTATTATTTTTTTTAAATCTGAATTTTTATTTGAATTTGTAAGCGAAATTTTTGTAGTTTCTGTAATTGTATTCTGTGGCTTGAATTTGCATGCAAGATTTCAAATTTTAATTTTATAATAATCAGGTGTGGAAAATTCACATTCAGTTTTTGGTGGCACAATCCATTTCAAATTCAGATTTAAATTTTCAAAAATCTGGAGACTTATGAAAGGCAAACGAGCACAGATTCGATCGCCACCATTTGAGCCAGTGATGTGGTGGTGTGGAGTTAGGATCATGCCATTAAAATCATTAAATGTTATTAATTTGAATTTGTATCATAGCACCAGAAACTGAAACTGAATTTCATGGCTTGCAAAAGATCTAAAATCTGAAACTGAACAACTTACAACTTAATATTTGACATTCTAAATGAAGTAGACATAAAGCATTCAGTCTTTATTAATCCATAACATCTTGGAGGTAAAAGCAAACACTGAACCTCTAGAAAACCTGGCTATCTCACTATAACCAGCTAAATGACACACCATCATCAATACTATCGCCAACCTGTCCAAATGAATCTTATTTAAAATGTCAGCACATTTACTTTGTTATATTGTTGCTGTATTAAAAGCAAGGATAAACATTTTTCACACCGAAATACGGAACAATTTTTAGAAATTGATTATATGCGCACTTCATTTAGAATGACATGGTCACTCGTTCACCCTTAAACATGAAATTCAGTTTCAGATTTTTGCAATTAAATTCAAATTTCTAATGGCAACTCTATAGACTAGTGTTTAGAAAATTTAGTAAATTTCAATCTGAAATAGATTGTGCCCCTAAATTTTCTGTACCTGATTATTATAAAATTGAAATTGAAACCTTGCAGACAAATTCAAGGCACGGAATACAAGTTCAATTTCATGTACTTCAGCTACAAAAAAAAAGAAAAATCAGATTTGTATATCTTAAATTTAGATTGTAGTGGCACATTACTCATTCTGTAGAAAGGACACAGCACTAAATCCACTTTACAGTGATTCAGCAACATAGCGTTAGCGTCTTGAGCAATCTCCAGGCACTCGGGTACTGACCGATCCTCAGCACTGAGATGAACCGAAGTCCTCAGTAAGTCTCTGAATCTGAGTCGTTAAATTCCTCATCATGAATAACGAGGCCATCTTCACGTCCCAGGCTGTTGAAGCTGCAGTAAGATGGATGCCCAGAGCGCAGGCTGGGTAAAGGGTCAAAGGTCACAGCTTTGGAAGGGCTACAGTAGTGGTTTATGGCACTGAAGTTTAGGCCTGGCACGGTGCCGGTACTGACAGGGGACACGGGCATCATGGTGGCCAGGATCAGCGCCAGGCAGTCGGCCACGTCTTTGTTCGGTGCACACGCTAAAGCTGGAGTATAACCTGTACAGCAAAATCAGTCAGCGTTTAGTGTTTTTAATGAGACTCGGGTTTTACACTTTATTAACAAGACTCATAATCACCGTTTTCATCCACAGCCAGGACACTGGCTCCTTTACCCAGCAGCTCCTGCACTACAACCGCAAGTCCATTACGTGCAGCGACATGCAGCGGCCTGAGGAATGGAGAAAATATTAATCAAAATGGCAACATGTACTAAATAAATAAATAAATAAATAAAGAGGGTGGAAACTAATACGTAATGGGAATTCTCTAATAAATTTTTATGTTTAGGATTTTCTATAGACACAGGTTAATATCTCTATTCTTCAGGGTAGTAACAGTAACTGCACCTTACTTCAGGCCACATCACACCACTCCACTGTTAATTATTTTCCAATAACAGCATGCTACCAAGTGTTTTATTCCTTACTTACACATTCTCTAATTAAATGTCAGTAAATGTGTTTAAAAAAATGAAGTTCACTGAAGCTTTAATATAAAAGAAGCCATTAAGGGACCGTCTACAAAGTGCATAACGTGGATAAAAAGAAAACTATTTGTTTAAGTTTCCCAAAACTTTCAGAGAATGGTTAGTGAATGAAACTTTCTTTAATATCCAGTTCATCAGTTTTGTGATTTTGAAGAGCTGTTTAGATTTTGTGTATGTGACCTGTACGTACGTCTGTAGAGCTGCGTTTGTGGCATTGATAAGGTTCCTGTCCGTGACCTTCTCCAGAATTAACAAGGCACTGGTTTCATGCCCCTGCAAGAGAAATACACACAGTACATTTTAACACCTCAAGACACAGCAGAGTATGTTCTGTCAGGGTGAAAAGCTGAAGTGTGTATTCTGTACCTTGCTGCAGGCTAAATGTAGGGCTGTGTTCTTGTTTGCATCCTGGAGTGTGAGGTCTGCCTTCGCTTTACTCACAAGCACCTCTACATGTTAGAGAGAAATTTCAGCTCTTACACTCATTTCAAGATCAAAGCCCATGAAGCTCCTCACAAGCACTCTATACAAACTCCTAGTGTAAGCCTAGTGTTGTTCGTGATGGATGAAATACACACTTCTGTGCATTTCGGTTAAGTGGTGATTGACAGAATGAAAGCTAGCAGCATGTGTCTTACCCACGGTGTTAGTCTGGCCGTTCTCAGCCGCCATCATGAGGGGTGTTTTGCCCAGAGCGTCGATGGCGTTCACCTGGGCGTTGTGACCGAGCAGCAGCTGGAGACATTCCACATGGTCCGTGTAGGCTGCAGCGTGTAGAGGCGTCCTGAGAGGAAACGATGAGAACAGTGTAGTGTAGTGAGATCATTTAAAAAAAAGAAATCCACTCTCATGGTAACTAACTTCCAAAATTTAAAAACCTGCTTCAAAAAATCCACACGAACTAAAACAGACCAAAACAGACTGGATTTCTCTAACACAAAAACAATTAAAGAATCATATCAGTCATGTAATTAAAAGCCCGCCTTTTAATGATTTACTCTGTAAAACAAATGTAAAGGTACAGATAAAAAAAAATTAATCAAACCGTGCTACTTCAGTCTACACAGGTTAAACAAGCTTCGATTCTTGTCCTGACCTGGATTTGGAGTCTGTAGCGTTAACAATGGCAGGACCCAGTGTGTCAATCAGCAGCTCAGCTGAACCTTCATTATCACTGATTCTGTTAAAGGAGAGAGGAGAGAGAAGCTTCAGCTGCAGACACACACAAAACATTTGCTGTCTGTGGATAAAAAAATGACACGCAGCTTACACGGCACAGTGAAGTGGACTGAAGGAGTTGCCCTCCATCCTGTGGAACGCCTCCTGCTCTAACAGTGCCTCCACACACGTATCATGACCTGAGAGAGAGAAGAAACGAGTCAAAACATGTAAAGAGACAAACAGAGAAAGGAGACATACTCATGTTTAGTGATTTCAAAATCATAGATTCTCCATACCAGAGGTCTGAACTTCCCTCATAAAAATAATTCAAAGACTTAAAAAACTAAGGAATAAAATCTGCTAACACCCAGAAGCTAATTTTCATCAGGTTTTATTCCTCTTTTAACTCAGCAATTTTCCAGTGATTATTTTTTTATTTATTAAAGAATATTACTTTGATCCATTTATGATTACATTTAAGTTTGTGGAACAGCTGTTAAAGAAGTTAGTTCCTGTTATTGTGTGCATTATAGCAGCTATAAGCAGTCATTCCATCACCTGTCTTTTTAATAAGACAAGTTAATAAGACAACAAACAAAGCTTGTCATGTTACAGAGAAACCGGAAAGAGCAAACTCCTCCATCCTGAAGTTCTTCCTGTATCTGAAAAGTTACTGTTAGTGCTGACACTGGAGACTCCTTCTAAAAATGTTAAATAAACATCTCTTTACAGAAAACTTCACCATATTAACCAAATATTATGTTTAACACATAACACATAATTATGACAGATTATGGGGAGCGCCACCATAAAAGTCCCTCTGAATGAGCTATTTCTATAGAAACGATAGCAGATCGAGTGCATTAATATAAACCTTGCAGTTGGGACTACTGTCAGAGCCATAATATTACTGAAAAATGATCAACTGACTAATCCTGACTAATGAGATTTGAGAATTTGACATTACTGTGGTATAAAGTTCACTAAGTAACACACAATACAGTAAAAGAGAATGACTAAAGACAGTGTTCTGAGGATGCTGATGTCTTGAGTTATACTTTGACAACAGAAAATTCTTTTTCCAAAAACATTTTCTGCTAAACAGTAGTTCTCCAGCTCTGAAAGTGAGTGCCTTTAACTTCCATATCTTTCCAGACTTACCTCCATACCTGAGTGATCTTTCGTCTTGTCATATCTGTACTCAAACTGTGCCTATTATTTAAAAAATCCTTGAAAACACTCCTGAGACTGCATGCAGTCTATTTAAATTTCACTGCTGAACTGATGAGTCTTTGCAGATCCAAAAATTTTGTTGGAAAATCAGGCCTAAAATATTGTAATGTGCACTAATGGATAAACTGTGGGGGTTTGTAGCATCAGTGAAGAAAACACTGAAGACGTCTCCATGAGTGTTTTGTACCGTTGTAGCAGGCCCAGTGGAGTGGGGTATATCCACAGCTGTCCATGATGACCGGCACCGCGTTTTGGGAGTGTGCAGCCTGCAGCAGAGACCCCAACACCCCGACGTGACCGCACGCTGCTGCCAGGTGCATGGCTGTGCGCCCTCTACTGTCCCGTACACACACACTGGCCCCATGCTGCAACAGCGCCTCCACACACGTCTCATGCCCTGTCACCGCCTGTGTCACACACACACACACACACACACACACACACACAGAGTACAAGATCAGATTCCTTCAGAATGGAAATATCAGGTTGAGTGAGAACTCTACTCATAACACAAAGTAGTCTAATATTCCCTATCAGGTGACTTAACATTCTCTTTAAGACATGACTTATCTCTTTATAGGATACACAGTCACTATAAAGGTGTTCACTCATCTGAGTTTGGTGAGATTTCTATTAGTAATACTGCTAGTAGTATCAAGGTTGCTTGAAAACAAGAGTCAATCATATTTAAAATATATATATATATATATATATATATATATATATATATATATATATATATATATATATATATATATATAGTTTGCCTGGCTAGATTTAGTTGAGAAAACGTTTGTGTTTTTACAAAGTGTGTTTGCTTTCTTATTTATTAACTAATTTTTAATCAATTTTCTAAGATCAGCATGTCAATCTAAGAATCGTAATGTTCAAAGACTGTAATTTATACCTGAAGACAATTCAGTGATACACATATGTGACCGTGTGTGTTTACATGCACATTAAGAATAAGCTCTTTTTCGGCAGTGTTCGTATATAAATGGTCTTACAGAGTGCCATCCTTGCTAACAAGAAAATCCCAGCAGGCAGGGAGAGAAAAAAAACCCAACCATAACTGTACTTTGAAAACAGTAAGAGAAGGGTGACGCAAAAGTCTGATGTAACCGCTGTTAATAATAAACGGCTCCTCTATGTTTTTTAATGAGGGAAGAGACCACAGTCCCGCCCACTCGTTTTGTATTGGCTCACAAGCCTGAGACTCGTGAATTAACAGGTCAAAGTTTATTCAGTTAAAGCCAATGTGACATGAATGTGACCGCTCACATCCCGTGTCCTTTCCCCTTCAGTGAATTGCATTTTCTGCCGGGCTGCTTTAGCTGAAAAAGTAACAAAGCAGCTAAACTACAGATGTTGCCACCTCGGTATACTATGATGTCTTAAATATATAGACACACCAGTTATCTGATATCCTTAACTTTTCTACATAACCAGCGATTAGGTGAAAAAACTAGAAATAAGCTCAAAGGTGGACTTTACAGTCATAAACAGTGAATAGTCATGTGAGCAGCTAGTAACCTTGAGTCAACTCAATCAAAAGGCAAGAAATGTAAAACATGATGGTTTAAAATTATATATCATCAAGAAAACCAATTAATGTAGCACCACTACCTGCTTGTAAGCTGCTTGATTTAAAGAAAAATAGTGATGCTATCAACACAGTACTGGCAAACGAAATTAAAGTAAAAGCTTTATGACTTATAGTGATGCTACTAAAAAGTATGACTACTAAAGAAATATGAATACTAAGTCATGTAGGCTCAGTTTTTTTTTAATGTAAACATGATGGAAATGTTACCAACATCTGACTTTTTGCAGTTATCAGATTATTTTTACATGTAAATAAACTCAGTCACAATCAGTTCCCATGACAGGGAGAAATGTATGCGTATGTATAAGGAAAATGCTTATGTAAATGCATAATGGATGTGTAACAGACCCCGCGGTGAAGAGCCGTCCTGCCCCACTTGTCTCTGGCTCCCACATTGGCTCCTTTGCTGATCAGGAAGTAGACACATTCTGTGTGTCCGTTCAGCACCGCCAGCATCAGAGGAGTTCTGTTATAATCACAATCACGCCATCAATCAGTAAGGAAATATATTCAAAAACATTCAACTAACACTTCTATAAATCAACTGAGCATGTCTTTGTGGCACTCACTGTCCATTCCCATCGTGGACATCGACGGCTGAGGGCGGGCCAGCGTTGCTGATGAGGAGGCGGAGACATTCTGAGTGACCGTTCATGGCTGAGAGGAAACAGAAAGTCCACGGTTAGAACAGGGAGGAGAAAAAAAAATGCATAATGCATGAAACTGTACAGATTTTCCATGCACAGTGTTTAACATCCTCTACCCTTTAATCGATGTCTGGGTATTTGTGCTAGGGATAAATTCACAGGGATAAATTCACATATTTACAATATATTTTTTGTGAATCCATTTATTTCTGTAAAGCTGCTTTGTGACAATGTCCATTGTTAAAAGCGCTATACAAATAAAATTGAATTGAATTGAACTTGGCAAATTATCTCAGCAAGGACACTGACATGTTTAAAAATCTCAGAAACACTGCTGTACCTGATACACTCGTATCAGCACCACACACACTGACATGCTGCTAATGAAAATTTAAGATGGCTACGACTGGAAATGTTGACTAAAAGAAAGACACGATTTAAGAAAAGCCAGAGAGCAATTGCTATATGTGCATCATCTAAGGAAAGTAGTCTGAAGCCAAAGACACGTTTATGTTGTAACCATAGCAACCAACATGAGTAAGACAACTACAGAATGGACAAACAAATCAGATTTGTTCTTGTGCAACCTGCGATGCTGCCATTTACATTTAAAATATGGTTTTTCTGTGCTGCTGTGAGAAAGAAGCAGAAAAGTGTTTTCCTACCTGCAGCGTGAATGGGTGTTCTTTTGTGTGTGTAGTCCTTAAGCAGGATGGAGGCTCCCTGGTTGATGAGCACATCCACACACTCCACATGGCCTTTAAAGGCAGCCAGGTCCAGCGGTGTGTGTCCCTGCACCGTCCGCACATCCAGGTCCAACAGGGACTGAACCAGCACCTCCAGAGCCTGGTGGTGGCCGTGGTATGCCTAGAATGCACATACACACATGTACAAACATATACACACACAAACGGAGTTCTCCCATAGTATGGAAGCCTTGAACTGGAAAAAAAATGTTGACGTGCTTTAATATCTCATTATTTCGACTTAACACCTCAATATTTTGAGTTAATATCTACCAGTATGACTAATTTACTCAATATTAGCTTATAATTCTTATTCTGTGTACAATTTCCCACACAGTAAGTAAGCCAGATGTATGGAACTCAGCTGAGACATATACACTCACTGTCCACTTTATCAGCCAATCACGTGGCAGCAGTGCAATGCATGAAATCATGCAAATACAGGGCAAGAGCTTCAGTTAACGTTCACATCAAGCATCAGAAAGGGGAAAAATATGACCTCAGTGACTTTGACTATAGGCATGGTTCCTGGTGCCAGATTGGCTGGTTTGAGTATTTCAAAAACTGCTGATCTCCTGGGATTTTCATGTACAACAATCCAATGGTGTGATAATCAAATGTGATAATCACTCTTTACAAGTGTGGTGAGCAGAAAAGCATCTCAGAATGCACAACATGTTGAACCTTAAGGCAGATAGGCTACAACAGCAAAAAAGCACATTGGGTTTCACTCCTGTCAACCAAGAACAAGAATCTGACCTTACAGTGGGTACAGGCTCACCGAAACTAGACAGCTCAAAATAGGAAAAACGAGTCATTAAGCCAAAGGAATGAGATATTAAACAAAACATCAGGGTTTCTGTACCATAGAACCTTTCTCATCAAGTAAACTGTATCACTGAGCTGGGTCTTTTAAACACATTTAAAGGAAGCGACATTTTCACTCACTGCTAAATGCAAAGGGCTGATGGGAGCCTGGCCATCGGTGTCATTCAGGATATCGGTCCCAGATGTCTCCATAAGCTGAGGACGCACAGAGAATGATGAAAAACGTAAACAACCTTAGACACACTATTGATTTTAAAATCAATACACACATTAGACAACAATAGATGAAAATTAATTCTGGATGACAGTCAATGAATTCAGCTCTCCACTTGGGGGCACTGTTGTACGAATCATTGATAAAGGGCCGATTCCTGGTCAGTACATTTATTATACAATGTTGTGGTCATTCCTGCAAAGGAAATGCATCTGAGGAAGTTTCATATTAACTTACCACATCCAGCGGTGTTTCACTGGCAATCTGCAGGAACAGAAACATAGCTCAGTACCACAGGCTGGCTGAAAAATGGACTCTGTTGTGTGTGTGTGTGTGTGTGAGAGAGAGAGAGAGAGAGGAAGAGAGAATGAGAATGAGGGGAGAGGTAGAGGCTGACCAGTTCGAGGCAGAGGCGGTGACCGTAGGCTGAGGCGTAGTGCACTGCGTTATAGCCCTGTTTGTCTCTGATCCCTGGATTGGCATCGTTACGCAATAAATACTCCAAGCACCTGAAACACAACACACCAACACCACACTGAATACATTTCTATTCATTAGCAATGCATTCCATTCAGTTTTTAGTAGTGCTAAACTAACAATAATGGCATTATATTAGCTGCGAAAATTGGGAAAATCATAGATATGAAGATGCACTGGGATTGTCTTGAACTATTCTGCACTGAGGCAAAAAACTTAAGACATTTTTATATATAGACTTATTTGAACGTTAATTAGCCTTTTACTTTTAAAATACTACAGAGAGAACAGATATTAGTAACTATACTACTATGTCTACACAAATAAATAAATCACAATAAGGTATTATCATACTTTTATCATAAACCTTCAGATTTGCTTGTATTTATTCACCCACAGTGTTCTTGCTGCTGATATTTTGCTCAATTTTTGGCTAATTGGCTACTCAGATCCACGTGTAAATCTGCCATCTTCATCTTCTTTTCATGCAGAAATCTCAAAGGGCTTCCTGTCTGACTGCACTATGTGCTCAATAAAATGCCATTTCAGATGTAGCCACAGAACAAGAGCACCTACAGTGGCTGTTGAAAATAAAATACGCCATAAATAACGGGGCTCTATTCAGAACGCTTTTCTAGATTGAGCAAGACAAAGATGTTGTTTAGCAAAAAAATTTAGTATATATCTATTTCAATAACCTCTTTAGGTGTAGAGCTGGGTGATATGATGATCTAATACTGATATGATGATAAATTATGTCACAGTACACTTTTCTGAGATATTGTGGATATTTTTATTGATATTTTCTTTTCATTTTAATTTTTTTAAGTATAATTTAAAAAAAAATTAAATTGTAAAATATTAAAATTTTACATTTTATTTTTTTCCTTTCCAGTGTTAAATATTATTTTTTTATAGTATTAAATATTTTTTAAATAAATTATTATAAATTATTTTTTAAATATAAAAGATATACATTTTTGTAGGCATTAAATAAAGTATCATCATACAGGTTTTAAAAAAAAATGCAACATTACTGTTTTTCTGGAACTTCATAAAAACCTATGTATTATGATACATAACGTTTATTGAAGAAATTTCTTAGAGAATCATGATTTTTTTTTTTTTTTGGTCATATCACCCACCCTTAGTTAGCCAACTAAAAATATAACATAAGAACATGGGATAAAATAATAACTAATAAAATAATATAATTACACTAGATTATAAATATATAGAATACAATTTTATGATGATTTTAATAGTATGTAAACAGTGAAAAGGCATCCTAATGGGAAAAAAAAAAAAGGTTAGGCTACCGAAATAAAAAAATCAATCATTTCATCATCGCTCCTCAAAGCTGACACTTTAGCACTACAAACCGTGCAATATGTACCTCTGTTCTCTCTGCCTGAATATCAGGCTGCTGTTTTCCTCCCCCCGCCTGCACCGTAATGAAATCACAGGTTACTGAGGGCGGCACTGATCGGATTACTTTAGAGATAAAATTTTCCTTGTAATATTTTTTTCTCCAATACATTTTCATTATCATTGTTTTCCATCAATATTTCCTCTTATGAGCACTATTAACACATCATAAACATTGAATTAAATAGACAAATGTCAAATTAGGTTGAGTCCACTGAGGAAGGACAGAATCTATTAAAGCCTGAATCACAGGCAGTAGTTTCTCTCTCCCTGTGTGTGTGTGTGTGTATACGTCCTTACTTGGCGTCGGTGTCTGAGGCAGCAGCGTAGTGCAGAGGGCTGCAGCCTCTCAGGTCTGTGTCGTTCACACTGGCTCCTGAGCCCACTAGTGCAAACAGGCACTGATAATTACAGTTAGCGGCCGCATAGTGCAGTGGCGTCCTGGAAACGAACACACACACACCTTAATGGGATTACATTATTGAAATAAATAGAAATGACAGCTTTTACACAATGGTGTCAGAACTGAAGGACAAGTGGTGCTGCTTAGCTAACACACCTCACCCCTAAACTCACCTTCCGAATCTGTCCTTCCTGTTGAAGTCAGCTCCAGTGTTGAGCAGCAGGTTTAAACAGTCGAGGTTTCTGCATGAGTCAGAGAGACATGGTAGTTTAAATTTCCACCAGTTTGAATTAATTAGAGAGCTGAAGAGACACACAAAGACCTCAGTGAGCAGCTCATGATGCACACAAACCAGCCTGGCTGGGACTCACCCTCCTGCTGCAGCCGCATGTAAACACGTTCTGCCAAAGTCGTCAGGTGCGTCAATGTCAAACCCTGAACCGGCACACAAATAACACACAGAAATCAACAAGAGCTGGAAATACAAACAGTACACAAATATATTATAAGGTCTGAATGACACACACACACACCAGCTCACACGATCTACATCTCCTGTGCACTGGGCAGGTCAGACTCACCAGAGGAGAGAAGCTTCCTGCAGCAGTCAGAGAAGCCACTTAGTGCAGCAAGGTGAAGAGGAAACATGCCATGGATGCCCCGCCTACATGGAAGACGAGACAATTCATTTCTTACTGAGAACATTACCACAGCGCTATTTGGTCAGATGGTGTTGATTAATTTTATATAACAGCAGCTCTGACAATAGGGCCAGCTGTAATTTAAGAAATTAATTTAAAACAGCAAGCAAGCAATAAAACAGATAGATAGATAGATAGATAGATAGATAGATAGATAGATGGAGTAGTAGCAGAAGAAGAAAAAGAAGAAGAAGAAGAAGAAGAAGAAGAAGAAGAAGAAATAAAATAGTGATGAAAAAATATCTGAGTGGGGAGGAAGTGAAAATATTTTTTTGTGCTTCTATGTTTTTAATAGATAGAAGAAATAGTAAAAGTAGTAAAAGTAGAAAAAGAAGAAGAAGAAGAAGAAGAAGAAGAAGGGGGAGGAGGAGGAGTATCAGTAGTACTAGTAATAGTAGCAATAGAAACAGAAGCAGAAGAAGAAGAAGAAGTTGTACTAGTAGTAGTACTGGTGGTAGAAGATGTAGCAGTAAAAGAAATAGTAGGAGAAGAAGAAGAAGGCAGGTTAGAAGAAAAGTCATGAAAAATATTTGAGCGGGGAGTAAATGGCAAAAAAAAGTCCTCCTAAATTCTTTTTCGCTCCATTATACACTCATTGAACACTCTATCAGGAACACCTGTACATCTGCTCATTCATGCAAATATACAATCAGCCAGTCATGTGGAAGCAGTGCAGTGGAGAATGGCCAGGACTGGTTTGAGCTGAATGAAGTCTTCAGTAACTCAAATAACCACTCTTTACCACCGTGGTGAAGAGAAATGCATCTCAGAATGCACAATACCCTGAACTTTGTGTTGAATCTTCCAATCTTCCACTGTCCAGTTTCTGTGAGTCTGTGTACACTGTAGCCTCAGATTCCTGTTCTTGGCTGACAGCAGTGGAACTTGATGTGGTCTAGTGCTGTTGTAGCCTCAAGGTTTGATGTGTTGTGCGTTCTGAGATGCTTTTCTGTTCACCACGGTTGTAAAGAGTGTTTGAGTTGCTGTAGCGTTCCTGTCAGTTTGTGCCAGTCTGTCCATTCTCCTCCATTCTCCTTTGGCAGAATATTAAGATGAGCCTTGCCCCGCTTGTTCATTTTAAATGCCACTTCGTCAATTGTGCCAATTGTGGGACAGCGAGCGGGTAGAGACAAAACGAAACTGGACAGTCCTTCAGGAGAAGCAAAGCCCTGCCAAGTCAAATCACATTCAATGTCCTTTCAGTCTCTCTGACGGTCACACACTCACTTGGCCACGTCAGCACCGTTGCTGACGAGGGTGTTGATGAGGAGCTCGTGGCCGTATCGAGCTGCTATGTGCAGAGGTGAGTTTCCATTCTTATCTTCAGAGTCAATCTCAGCTCCTGTTAACACAAAATCCAGCTCAGTTCACACACTGACCTCGTGAACAGGCCCGAAGAAGAAGAAGAAGAAGAAAAAAAAAACCATGTAGCCAGACTCACCGCTCTGAATGACAGCCTGAGATCTGGAAAACCTGCCGTGAATGGCGGCCATGTGAAGGGGCGTCTTTCCATCTTTACTCTGTTAAGAAATGGAAAAACAGAAAAAGAGAAATGGTTTCAATGATTATCACTGAACATTTATAAAGCAGGGTGTCTACACTATGCTGTTTGCTGTTCTTTAGCAACATTTGGTTTAAATCAACAAGCATCTGTGTATGCTAGCTCAACAACAGGTAGCTAATGCTAATCACAGTTTAACCAGCACCTCTTTCTTGCGCTTATCCAGGGTGTGTTAAATTTCTTCAATTTAAAATGGAAATTTCAGAAAATATAATACTTACTAGAGCGTATAATTTGTAAAGTGTAAATTGATTCACTGACTGATTCATTCTTCGATTCATCTTCAGTAGGTGCTCCATCCTGGTCTGGGTTGCAGTGGAGCTTGAGCCTATCTCAGGAACACTGGGCGTGAAGCGGGAATACACCCTGGATGGAATGCCAATCCATCATCATGCTAAAGGCCAAGAGTGTAGCCTGTTTGGGGCAATTTCAAGTAGCCCGTTCACTCAATGGCATGTTTTTGTCAGGTGTGAGAAAACCGGAGAACCCACGTGGATGGGGGAAAACACAAAATATTTCATACTGTTTATTTTATTATGCGTGCGTATTATACATGTATAATACGCACACATAATAAAACAAACAGTATGCGTGTGTATTATGTATGTATAATGCAGCATGGTGGTGCAGAGTCCCAAAAACTTGCCAGTGTGTGGCTTGGCTATGATAAATTACCCCTAGGGGTGAAGGAGTGTGTGAATGTGTATAAGGTTCCCTGGCATTCCATCCAAGGTATCTTATGTCCACTGCTCCCAGGATAGGCTCCGGATCCACTGCCACAATGACCAGGATAAAGTGCTTACTAAAGATGAATGAATGAATACATTTATTATGAACAAAATCAATATCAGAATGCATATTACAGAGCAATAAGTAACAATAATCAGGTTCAATATGACTATAAATCTCCACTCTGGTCTTGGACTTTTCAGATCCAAACAAAGTCGCAAACCATATGGAGAGAAACCGCATGGCAGGGGCCACACACAGGGTACACACACAGCTTGTACCCTGCAGTGTTTTTCCCCACCTTCTGTTACTCCAGGAGTCTCTTATGTGGGTCAGTCTGTTCCCCGAGCCTCTGCCAGTCAATACACACATTCACAGCTCGAAATAAGCTAAGAACTGGTTCTGCTCTCTGGGAGGAACGTTTTGCGCACTGAAAACAGGTGCCCAGACAGAACTATTTGTGTATCAGGGGAATAAAATGTGCTATCAAACAAGACTTCTGGGCCAGCTGGCACACACTAGTGTTGGCTTTTTTTTCTTTTTCTTTTCAATAATCAACTGGAAATATCTGGCTAACTTCATCTGCTAAAGTGAAAAGCCCAGGTGCCTTTTTTCCACCATCTACCAAAGTGAATAAACACAGCCCTAACTTCATTTCTCACTAAACTGCATACTAGGTGTTTTATTTTATTCAGAAAATTTAATTCTGCACTCAGTCTACCTTTAACACGAACTGGTCAGAAGGTGTTGATAAATGTTCTATAACAGCAGCTCTGACAGGAGTTCCAGCTGCAAGGTTTATATTAACGCTATTAATGCTCTCTCTCTAAAACATTAATGTGTCTATAGTAACATCTTACACAGGGACTTGCATGGAGGACGCTCCACATAAACTGATTAAAGAAATATGTGAAATTAAGTAAGTAATTAGTGTAATTGTTGATATGGTGAGGTTTATATATTAAACATTTATGGAAGGAGTCTCCAGTGTCAGTGGTAAACTAAATCTTTCAACACGGGAAATTCTTCAGAACAGACGGTTTTCCCCTCATTTTCTTTGTCTTTTTATTAACTCAAAGTGAGGGCAAAAAAGAGAGGCTATTGATAGCTGTTATAATTTTAGTGAAAACCTACATGATAACTTGTTTCATGGATGTTCCACAACATTAAATCTAACTATAAACAGATAAAAAGCATGTTGTCCTTTAATAAATAAAAAATTGTAATCGTTGAAAAATTGGTGTGGTATAAAAAGAGTAAAACACTTTAGAACATGCTGTTATAGGAAAATAAACTTTGGGGTGGAATCAGTAACTCTGCTTCATGTCTGGCCACATCGCATCACCTCGTTGTTGATTATTTTCCAATAACAATCAAGTTTTATTCCTTAAACCTTAATTAATTAAAATTAAGGTTTTCCATGATGAATAAGCTTTGACATGTTTAACCTGTACAGACGTGTGCTATATTAACTGATTACTTTAGCACAGTCTGATATTGAATTGCTTTCACTAACGATCCTTTAATAGACAAAAACGAGCCTATTTTATTGACCATGTTATGATGTTATGTGTGTTATGATGTTATGTGTGTTGTAGTAATGTATATAAATAATGGTCTACATGAAGACAGGTCATCTCCTGCAGAGACTCACCTTGATGTTGACGTCTGCTCCGTTACCCACTAGCAGTTCCAGGCACAGCGCCCCCTGGCGAGAGGCAGCAGTAAAGTGCAGCGGTGCAAAGCCCTTCTCGTTCACCTGGTTGACGTTAGCACCTGATTCAATTAACTCGTTCACTACCACGTCCTGACCGTTGTAACACGCCACATGCAGCGGGGTGTTTCCGTACGCATTCGGTTCATTGATCTAGAGAAAAAGTGAGACAGAGAGATGGGCAGGAGAGATTAGGGATGAATATAAGGACTCGGCTTATATATATACACACACTATATTGCCAAAAGTTTTGGGATGTCTGCCTTTACATGCACATGAACTTTAATGACATCCCATTCTTAATCCGTAGGTTTTAATATGAAGTTGGCCCACCCTTTGCAGCTATAACAGCTTCAACTCTTCTGGGAAGGCTTTCCACAAGGTTTAGGAGTGTGTTTATGGGAATTTTTGACCATTCTTCTAGAAGCGCATTTGTGAGGTCAGGCACTAATGTTGGACAAGAAGGCCTGGCTCGCAGTCTCCGCTCTAATTCATCCCAAAGGTGTTCTATCGGGTTGAGGTCAGGACTCTGTGCAGGCCAGTCAGGTTCCTCCACACCAAACTCCCTCATCCATGTCTTTATGGACCTTGCTTTGTGCACTGGTGCGCAGCCATGTTGGAACAGGAAGGGGCCATCCCCAAACTGTTCCCACAAAGTTGGGAGCATGAAATTGTCCAGAATGTCTTGGTATGCTGAAGCATTAAGAGTTCCTTTCACTGGAACTAAGGGGCCAAGCCCAACCCCTGAAAAACAACCCCACACCATAATCCCCCCTCCACCAAACTTTACACTTGGCACAATGCAGTCAGGCAAGTATCGTTTTCCTGGCAACTGCCAAACCCAGACTCGTCCATCGGATTGCCAGACAGAGAAGCGTGATTCGTCACTCCAGAGAACACGCCTCCACTGCTCTAGAGTCCAGTGGCGGCGTGCTTTACACTCCTGCATCTGACGCTTTGCATTGCACTTGGTGATGTAAGGCTTGGATGCAGCTGCTCAGACATGGAAACCCATTCAATGAAGCTCTCTACGCACTGTTCTTCAGCTAATCTTGAAGGCCACACGACGTTTGGAGGTCTGTAGCTATTGACTCTGCAGAAAGTTGGCGACTTCTGCGCACTGTGCGCCTCAGCATGCGCTGACCCCGCTCTGTGATTTTACGTGGCCTACCGCTTCATGGCTGAGTTGCTGTTGTTCCCAATTGCTTCCACTTTGTTATAATACCACTAACAGTTGACCGTGGAATATTTAGTAGTGAGGAAATTTCACGAATGGACTTATTGCACAGGTGGCAACCTATCACGGTACCACGCTTGAATTCACTGAGCTCCTGAGAGCGACCCATTCTTTAACAAATGTTTGTAGAAGCAGTCTGCATGCCTAGGTGCTTGATTTTATATACCTGTGGCCATGGAAGTGATTGGAACACCTGAATTCAATGATTTGGAGGGGTGTCCCAAAACTTTTGGCAATATAGTATATATCTCAAGAATAATATTTTAATGACACATTTGCTAATTACATCAAATATTAATATTAAAGTCATTGGCAATCATATTGATTATTACTTGTATGATCAGTACCTGTGCTGATTATATTGCTACATTATATATATTTTTACAAAAACATTCGTAAAGATAGATGAAATTTGGATGTGCAAAATGTGTCTATCTGTGCCAAGTATTTTTGAATACATCATATTAAGCCATTAATGTTTTTTCAGGTTCAAAACACCACTAAAAATTGCCTGCCCTCATAACGAATGAGACAATCTATAAATATGCATGGTATGCAAATTAGACACACCCCCATGTCCCTCTGCACCACATCATCTCTCTCTCAAATCAAAACTTTATTTAAAACAGGTGTTTTTAAATTTTTTTCTATGTTATTAGAATATCATATACAGAATATAGAATTAGAATTATATAAGATATAAAATTATATCTTATATAATCAGATATAAGTCTATAAATTAATGCAAGTACCACTGTGAACATTACATCCAAGAGGTGTGTTATCAGGGATGCGGTGGGGCTATGTGGCAGTTCTGTGGGAGGGGCAAACGTACCTCGACGCCCAGATCCAGCAGGTATTTCACCACACCGATCATCCCACTAGACGCTGCAGCGTGGAGCGGCGTGTAGCCCTTCTTATCCTTACACACCACCTCAGCACCATGAGACACCAACAAGCGCACCACCTCCATATGACCTAAGAGAGAGAGGGGGAGAGGGGAAAAAAAAAAAAAGAGAGAGGGCGGAGAATAGAAATACAATGACAAAGAGTGAACAAAGGAACAAAAGAGGGAGAAAGAAGACAAAACGCAAAAGAGAAAAAAAGGCGAGAAAAAGAAACGCATCAGTCTTTTCTACAGAACAGCCACAGGCTGACACAGACCATCAGAGCCGAGCTCTGAATACTCATTAGCCTGAAGTGGCTCAGTCTGCTGGAAACTAGGGCACAACACACAGTGCTGAGTAATGAAGCAGAGCCGATGTAGTGCAGATATACTGATTCCTGCTGTGACTTACCCATATACGCAGCCCAGTGTATAGCTCTCCTGTCCTTCTTATCAAACGCATTGATGTTGGCTCCTCTGGACAGCAGAAGCTTCACCATCTACAACAGTACAAGTCACCCATTCCCAATTATACTGGGATTTACTTAAAATGTACAATACCACTCTAAAGTGTTGTGCGTGGGCAGTGGAAGGATTTAAGCTGAACACATTATTAAATAAGCTAAAGCTGAACTAATGACCAAAATGTTCAAACTAATGACAAAAATGAATAATTTCATTCCCTTAAGCATTAACAAGTACCACTGCTGTTTTATCTGTTATTATTATTTACATTACAGCTATGATCCAAAACTTATTTATTTGCAATGTAATTTGCATTTATTTGAAATATAATATAGTATAATACAATTATAGGAAACACCCTGTTCTTTAGTACCATCGCATAAATTAAAGCACACACACAAAGTTGAAAGAAATTAACATGCCACCCCAATCATTCAGATACATACACTTTGTAGATATCATAAATACCAGTACAGTAAGTATGGCATTGCGTAGTATGGTACAATATAGTATAGGACATACATGCTAATATAAAGAGGATTTCAGTATTATATAGTAGTGTAGAGTAAATATGACAATTTAGTATACTATTATACAGTATATGGTCCTGTATTACACATTATATTATTTTATAGTACAGTACATATATTATTGCATTGTATTATAAATATGACTGTATTGTATTGTAAATATACAATATTGACTATATTATAGCATGGCATTGTACTGCACAGTGCAGTATTGTACAGTTCAGTACACAATAGTACTGTATTGTGGGATTTTTTTGAGTAGAAAAGTACTGTTGTGTAGTTGATTGCGAATATGACTCTATTACAGGAGGTACTGTATTGCAGAGTGTAGTATTGTACACTACACTACAGTATAGTATAGTATAGTACAGTGTAGTATAGTATAAAAGTATTGTAAATACAACTATATTATAGTATGGTACTGCATATGTACAGTACAGTACACCGTAGTATACCATGGTATAGTATAGTATAGTTATAGTACCACTGCTGACTATCGTACTTACACCAGCTCTTGCTTATAGTACTGAAGCTAGACAACAATTATACAATTATAATGGTATGGAAATTAATTGTTTCCAAAGTAACGCCTCATCCGTTATCATGGATGTTTACTGGTTCAAAACCAATAAACCAGAATGTGACTTTTCTACCGGGTCGACAAATGCGACCCAAATACCGATCTATACAACCAAAATCATTTATCCAATTGATGTTTTTTAAATAGTACTCAAGTCTATATCAAGTCTATATCAGCATATATGACTATATTATAGTATGGTACTGCATTGCGCAGTATTGTATTGTAAATATGACTATATTATTAGATGGTGCTCTACTGTGCAGTGTAGTATTGTAAAGTACTGCAGGTGTACTATAGTATTTATTGTGCAGCACTGTAATGTGCAGAGTGGAACCTCGAGGTGTCCGCTGAAGGCAGCGTGATGCAGGGCGGTGCGTCCGGCACGGTCCGACACGTTTACGTTGCTGAGCTGGGGGACAAGAGCCTCGGCACAGCGCACCGCTTTGTTAGACGCCGCCACGTGTAGTGGAGTCTGCCAGTTCTTATCCCGAGCATTCACATCAGCCGAGTGTTTCAGCAGCACCTGAACTGCCTCCTACACACACACACACACACGGAGACAGTGTGAATAGTGGTGTGTACAGTTAGTTTGCATTTTTGTGTGTACTTGTGTAGTGTAATGTGATACCTCACTGCAGGAGGCAACGGCACGGTGAAGAGGGGTCAGCCACTTATTATCTTTGGCATTTACTCTCGCTCCTGTATGGAGAAAGAGAGAGAGAGAGAGAGAGAGAGAGATGAAAGAGAGGTGAAAGAGGCAAGATTACAGTTCCATTTTGTCATCATAAACTTAAATGTAATTTAAATGTCATTCACTAATATAATCAACAGAGAAACCATTACATAACCAAATTCCTGAAACCTGTTGAGAAACTCACTCCCATGATCCTTTGATGCGACATGTGTGGAAATTAAAATAGCACCGCTGCACCTGCTGGTATTCATCAATCTCCCCGTAACAGTGTCCTCCCCCTCATGCATGCTAGTTATCTCTCCAGGAGATCAGCTGACTCCAACTGTGTGTGCATGTGTGTGTGTGTGTATGAATGGGAGTAGAGGGTTTATATTTGTGTGTGAAATCTGGATAGGCTCTTATGTATCTGTCCTGAGAAATGATGAGTTTCCTGGAAGGGAAAGCCGATGCACAGGGAACACCATTTTATACCTGACAGAATGAGAAGCTCGATGATCTCGGCGTCACCCAAGTAGGCTGCAGCGTGGAGGGGAGTCCTCTTCTCATTATCCTAAAAAAAGATTGTAAACACGACAATACTTTATCCAGCTCATACGTCTTACTCATAACTTATTGTGTCTTCTTTAAAGCTTGTAACAGCTTCCTATCACTACAATTCGAATCAAAACTGAAATTTTTTAATGATGTACACTGAAAAGGGCATTGTTTTGAATTATTTGTGGCACTGACATTACATTGCTTCAGAAGGCAGCTCATTATGGCTCATTAATGCAAGTGATCAATCAATTCAGGCGCATTGTGCACATGTTGTAGTCATTAGAACAACAATACTTTTGAACAAGAGCGAGAACTTTTCAACTGAGAAACAGGCAGCCACCTGCTTGTTTTGTCCTATGTTTCATAAACAAACTCTGACATCATGTAACTGTATGAATGGAAAACTAAAACAGAAAGCACTCACGCGCATGACTCTAGAACAAACATTTATTCTTTTTAAAATATGTGCCATTTTCTATATTAAATTAACAATTTGCCGCTATGCATTTTTTTTACTCAATGTATAAACCAATGCACTGATTTTTTAAAAATATTTTCTTTACAATACAGATATGAGAGATATGAGAAATCAGTAGATGACGATTAGCTTGTCGTCCACTTCCTCAACACTTGGCCCGTACTGAGAAATTTTCTAGAGCTTCAATTTTACTTCTGTGAGCTGACGTGAGGGTTTGAGGAGAGGCTGCAGTACTAAAGTGATTCGTTAACTCCGGTCCCCAGTAGCGAGGTATTTTCATCGTAGGAGTTAAACCATGCCCTGTTTGATAAACTGCAAACAGCCAAGAACCTCCTGATGTTCTGCAAAATCAGGAACGTTCCGGGCTTTTCACAAGTCCATTTCTCAGAAGCACTTCTGACAGAGTATAAAACAGGCTTAACAGATACTGATCTGATACTGACAGTCGGAGAGAGCGGCTCCCTCTGTGCACGCTTGCCAAGTTATGTTAAAAAAAAAAAAAAAAAAGGCATCAGAGCAGCGTACTCCTAGACAACCTGTGTTTTGTGTTTTTATCAGTCAACATCACATACATTCACAGCATGTATTTAAAAAAAAAAAAAAAAAAATCAGCAACCCTTATCCTGTTACCCATGAATGTAAACCACTGTCTCCTGGCATAATCACCTCATCTTCTCTTCTTCTCTGATGAGTGAATGACTGTGGTTTCATTATGCACTGTGGGTTTAGTTAAAGGAATAATCTTTATTCAGCACATCTGTAGCGTGTGTGTGTGTGTGTGTGTGTGTGTGATTACCACAGGCCACAATTTCCCTGTACTGAGAACACAGCAGCAGGCCTGCTTACTTCACACTCACTTCTTAGGGCAGCTTGCTGAAGCAATAAACATTCATGCATAGTAGAACACTGTCATGAATTCTTCAGTCAAAGGCGTATACCACAGCCAGGCTGAATTCTCAAATCTGATTGGTCAAGAGGGGGTGTATTATTTCTGTAGAACAGCACGGCTCGGACAGTAGTTCCGGCTGTAACACGAACAATAGGTTAATATTAATGTGCTCGTTCCTAACACGTTATTGTTTCTGTAGTAACTGCTCATACACAGGGACGCTACACATGATCCAAGACTAATAATAAAGGAATACTGTAACAAATGGAGGATTTGGATCGAAATGAATCAAGACCACAATCGTAAGTAAATTATTATAGATCATAATTCAATTCAATTTTATTTTATTTCTATAGTGCTTTTAACAATGAACAGCTTTACAGAAATCCAGATATATATTTTAAAATGTATCCCTAATGAGAAAGCCAGAGGCGACGGTGGCAAGGAAAAACTCTCCGAGACAACATGAGGAAGGTAGCGTGAGTGGAACCAGACTTTACATGGAACCCATCTTCATCTGGGCCTCATAACTGATTATAATAATAAAATAATATAATACATTATAATTATATTTGATTATTTTCGAAAAAGGACAGATAACTAGGGTGTAAAAGAATTTGAATCCCTTCTGCAGAAGGGGGAATCACTACTACTACCACCACTATTACAACTTCTACTACTACTATTGCAACTACTACTACTACTACTACTACTACTACCACTACCACCACCCCTATCACTACTACCACCACCACTGTTACAACTTCTACTACTACTACCACTACTACCACCACTATCACTACTACTACTACTACTACCACCACCACTATCACTACTACTACCACCCCTATCACTACTACCACCACCACTGTTACAACTTCTACTACTACTACCACTACCACCACCACTATCACTACTACTACCACCATCACTACTACTACCACCACCACTATCACTTCTACTACCACCACCACCACTACTATCACTTCTACTTCACCACTATTACAACTTCTACTACTTCTACTTCTACTATTACAACTACCACCACCGCCACCACCACTATTACAACTTCTACTACCACTACTACCATTATCACAACTTCTACTACTACTACCACCACCACTATCACTTCTACTTCACCACTATTACAACTTCTACTACTACTATTACAACTACTACCACCACCACCACTATTACAACTACTACTACTACCACCACCACTATTACAACTTCTACTACTACCACCACCACCACTATTACAACTTCTACTACTACTATTGCAACTACTACTACCACCACCACCACTATTACAACTTTTACTACTACAACCACCACTACTATTACCACTATTAGTACTACTACTATTCTTACTACTACTACTAGATGAGAACATGGGTGTAATACGTGAAGGTGGTCTAACAGTTTATTTTTTTTTCCACAGGTTAAAAGTTTTCTTTCCTTGATATGTGGCTTTAAAATACACAATCCTGGTTGCTATTGGGCTATTTTACTATAGTTACCAAACAAAAGACGCAAGGAATTTTTCACCTTCTGTATCAAACATGTGCTAAGCAGGAATACCTTCCATAATCTAATCGAAGGGAGACAGGTGGCGTGGGGAAAGATTTCTCACTTTCCATGTTCAAGGCCCTTAAAGCTGCAGACACATTTTCTGGACTTTAAATAGTCCAATTTTGTAGCCATCATGAGAGATGAAATTCCAAACACCATCATCAGTCTGTACTTAGACTCCAGTTTGGAGTAAATGGGAAACATGATGAAATTCTTGTCCGTGGTAATTGCACATAAGCTACAGATGATGGTGGAGTATTCCTTTAATGTGTGTCGTGTTTTCCATTAGAAACAATCCTAGCCTAAGCTGTGCTGTGCTGGACAAATGTGTGGTTTACTGAAACTCGAGTTGGATTGGTGTGTAGGAGAATGCAGACTGTCGCATGATGGAGAGCTCCAATAAATCTACAAGCTCCACAGATCAATTGAGGCGCAGCTCTCCTAGGACAGTGTGTAGGAGCTGGAGGCTGTGTGTATTTGTGTAGGTGTGTGGACGTATCCCATGTGATGAGATGCTCGCAAACACATTTAATTAGGAATATTACTCAAGTGGTTACTAAACAACCTGAAATGAAATGCTAATCTGTGAGACTGTTTCTGATTTGGTTTGATGAGCCAGCCTGATGCCTCTCTCCTCCTTAAGCACTGTCTTTTTCTCTCGCACACAAACACAAGCTGCAAAAGTCACGTGACACACCAGGCAGTCTGCCAGTGAAGGGTCTGTTCTCAAAAACTGCATCGTCTCCACTCTGAGCACAGAGCTGCCTGGAGACGCACACTGAACTCTCATTAAACCCACAGCACTGAGAGAAAGACACGTGTGTGTGTGTGTGTGTGTGTTTGTGTGTGTGTGTTTACACAGATCTCAGGCTATCCAGCACCTCGTTATCCAGATTATAACAAGACAACACTGAGACTGTGAGGCTGTGAGAAGAGAGAGGGGGAGATGCAGAGACTGAGAGTCAGACACATTGATGTAGAAACAGCGTACTCTGATTATAGGGAAGCGATAGGTGAAAGGCTGGGGTATTAGTGGTCCAGTACGGGTTCAGCCTGACCTCAGCACTGCAGGTTAGAGTCAGGAAAAGCCTCTTTCCCAATGTTGATAAATCTGGTACTGATAATTTACCAAGCACCTTATGGTGATGGTCACAAAAAAAGACAAAACTCTAATCGATTGAGTCCTCATTCCTCAGCACGTGACCGGGAAATCAATCAAAGTGTGTTCAGAGGGATCAAGGAGAGAGGAGATTTTGAGATAAAGGATATGTAGGTGCTTCCTTTTTTTTTTTTGTAGCTTTTGGTGTCCACAAAGAGTAGGGGTTTGGGTAAAGCTGCTGTGAAGCTGCTTTGTGATAATGTCTATGACAATGACATATCAAACTTAACTGAATAAACGATACAATATTAAGAAACACTACCACAAATAATAAAATTAACGAAAAGTGCATAAGTGAGAAATCATTTTTACATTTTAAAGACTAAAACATCAACACTTATGCATGCGACGTGATGTACACGTGCAATAACGTGATATACACGTGCCATAACGTGACGTACGCGTGCAATAACGTGATGTACACGTGCAATAATATGTTTCACTCTGTGCATCATCATCACAGTGAAGTTGCTTTAGTGTGATGCTTCAATGAGCAAAAACATCTCAAGCAAATACTTTTGTCCTGGATTCCTCCTGTCCCAGGTTTCCTTTCTTCATATCCTCAAAGGGAGGAAGTAAGAAGCAAGGAAATGAAGAACAAAGAAAGGAAACAAAGAAATAGTCACTATAATTATTACCTCATAAAAATAGACTGTTTTTAGGTTTTAATCAGCAGTTAGTCAAGTCAGACTGCAACATGTCTACGCTCTCGCACCAGTTTCTCTCGAAGCCTGGTGTATGAACTGTGAAAACTGTATGTTCAAGCTAAAGTAGGCCAAATTTTCTGACATACAAATGGTTTCTCAGAGACAGCACCGAATAATTAAAAAGAGGCAATGATTTGTCTAGTGATAATTCTCACTGGCTACTAAATTTAGAAAAAGTTGTCAGTTTTAATTAATGTAGGTGCATAAACACCTAATGCTCTTGGAAAAATCTTAACTTTGTTAAATGGAAGATTAATTGAGACTAAATATCATACTCAGGTCCTGTAAGGCCAGGGCGCTGGACGATTTGGTGTTTGACCTGCTCTTTAATACTCAATTCATACATAAAGCATTTTAACACACACACAAAAAACAAACCACAAAAAAATATCAACAAAAAAAAAAAAAAACAATACCTGGACGTTGACATCTTCCTTTCTGAAAATGAGAGCCCGAACTTCATCTGGATCCACATTAAAGATGGCTTTCAACAACGACGGCTGGGAAAAGAAATAATATTTGTGGTTATAAGATTTTAGTACAGGATGAAGAAGTTAACTGCAAGCTGAGTTTATTATATATTGTCTTGTTCAACATGATCGACTGAGATCAGCTCACCGGAAATACAGACACTAAAGTTAGATAAGCTGTGTCGTGAATGGGCTTGTGAGACGTGATTTAATTGTCTCTACATGATCTTACACTGTCACAACGTCAAGTGAAGTTTATTGCAATCAGATTACATTACCAGACCTGTTAACCTTTCCACATTTGGCGTAGGAGACCCGCAATTTGATAATAAAAATCCCAGTAAAATGGGTGATGAGACAATCGACATGTGAATCTGGAATGATTGATACGTGTTTTGAATTCTCCGATGTTAAGTGACGACTGGAAGCCCCGCCCCTTCCCCACATCTCACATTATCTCGACTGGACTCGAGATATGTGAAATAATATCCATCAATGTACGAGTATATTTGACTTAGCTACCATCTGACACATACATAGTTTATATCAGTTAACTATATTATTTAATTTTGACCTAAAAATATTAAATAGGCCTGTGACTACATGACAAATGGAACACTTTACAAACAATGCTAATGGTAATAAGTATAAAGTGATTAAATATGGTGTGAAAATGTCAGTTATGTGAACAACAGATTTGTAAAAAGATTATAACAGAATCTATAATATATATAATTATAATTAATATAATCAACATATATATATATATATATATTCTGTTATTTATTTATTTTTATTTATTTATTTACTGCACATTACTGCAGAATCACCTAAAAACCCACCATCCAATTGAATTTTTTCGCAACTGCCACTGCCAGTAAGCAGTTACTGACTGCACAGCTGAAATTATTATAATACCCTCCCATGAAATGGTGGAAAGACTCGATTTCCTGTCTTTTTTTTTAGGCTATCATTTTTTTTGGGGGACAATTAAATCATTTATCATGATGTTTTAAAATGGCAGGGAAAAATCAATAATGCACAAGCCAAGAACGCATCTGGTAATTTACGGGTGATTGGTATTTTATCAATATATGCACTTGAGTATGAAGAAAAACAGTGACACCGAAACTTTCATAAATCTTTTTAATTTGGCCTACAAAATCACTTACACACAACTTTATTAAACACAAATAAATGAGGTCCATTGTGTTTAAAAGTCGCTTTTATGTGGAAGTCGATGCACTGAAGAATGGAAAGCTGGTTATACTGCAACATACATGAGGCTGAGACTACTCACTCAGTGTTAATGCACTCTCCAGACTGTACATCATCATGAACTACACTATGGCATGCTAGCATTTAAGCACTAATGCACATATATACTAACCACAGACAAGGATCAATCTGCTGAGTCTGGACATACACACACAGTAAAATCCTAATCTCAGTGTCCTACATGTTTAGGACGGATTTCTCCTATAACTGAAACTAAAGCACTGACGCCAGCTCAAACATACAGCCAGTGAAGTACTTAAAGATTATTTATCACAGAGGCAATCAGGAGTTAAATTATATATGAGCAGTAAAATGTGCCTGCTTAGACATTATCACAACAACAAATGCTGACGTTTAATGACCTCCGGAGAACTTCTGCAAATGGTTCAAGTTACACACCATCACAGAGCGGCCGTAAAAGAACAAAAGCAGGGTTTGAAATGAACACCTAGCCATCTGGAGGGTAACACTGTCACTTTGGTAGTAAATTACACGTCTGTATAGATATTTTCGGGCAAATCTCCTTGTCTATACACATTTCCTTTACTCAGTTCAGATTTGACCGAAATTTATCTCATAGCTAAATATTCAAATTGTGTTATTTCTATAGAGTTTATCTTTCCATGCCTTGCAGAAGCTTAGCTAGGTCACCTTCGGCAGCATTTAGGCTAGTTAGTAAGAAAGACCAGTGATAATAATTGTGTCCCAAATGACGTACTATACACTAGGCACTTACACTATACACTACGTACTCTACCATCTTGTGTATGAATTTGAAAGGGTAGCATTGTCTCAAATGTAACACTTAACGGTTTTTTACTAACCAGAAGTGTAAGCTGTTTCCCACTCGAAGGCAAACGACGTCAAACGCACATAATGTGACGCTGCTAGCTTTAGCAGCATACCCAGAGTCAACAAAAATGAAAACAGAATACCCAGAGTCAACGAAAACGAATACCCAGAGTCAACGAAACATGACCTTTTTTGGATTCTGGACAAATTTGAGCCTGCGTTGGCGCCTTGTAGCCCCGCCCCTCTTCCGCTACGTTGAGTGCCTGAAGTGTCCAACATTCTGCACTTAGTTTTTTCGGTTGAAGGAATGCATCATCCAGGTGCTTGAAGTGCACTTCTTCTTGTTGGAATTTTCAGTGTGAACACACTACTCACACTATTTATACTATAAAATGGCGTAGAATAGTGCGCAAGTATCCGATTTGGGACGCATCTAATATTTCAAAGATGGAAAATGATTAGCAAAAGGAAAACTCCTGTTATATAAAGTGTTATAGAAATGCTATAAATACTTGTGTAGTTATAAATATAAACCAAACAAGCTACTATAACGTAATGTATTGGAAATTTCTGCGCCGGTACTGAGGAATTATAGCAGCATATCTTATGTAAATACATACGCCATCTTTAGCTGTGTGCCTTGACAAGATAAGCCTAACATTTTATAGCTCCTGTAGCTGTGATGTATAGCGAGAGGCAGGTGAAGGTGAAGGGGGTGTTTGCGTAAACTCAGCACTTTAAGAAAAACTAAGATTCGAAGCCAAAGTACACAGGTCAAAATACGGCCAGAGTAAATTAAGGTATATGTTTAATCATTAACGGAAACACAGGTGGGAGCAGAAATAGAAAACAGTAAACATGAACCTGGAACTCTGACTGGAACCTTGGACTTAATGGTACAAAAATAAGACAAGTATTCGCAACAAGGCTTTGACACAACAGGGTATAAATAGACAAACTAATCATAACTAAACACCGAACAGGTGAACACAGTCAGGCAACAACTCAATTACAGGACAGGGACAGAGACAGGACTAGAACACAAACCAAAACAAACCTGAGCATGAGGTGTTTGTCGCCATGGGAACCACGATACAGAGAGGGAAACCATGACACTAACATGTCTGTGCTGTAACGTGATTACCCAACAAAATCAGATGGACAGTACCTACATAACTACACTGCAAAAATGAGAGCTTGGCAAGTAAAAATATCTTGAATATGAACAAATTCAACTAATATTTCTCTTAGATTGTTTATGTTTATTCTAGATATATTTACTTGAAGCATGAAATTGTCTCATTCTACTGGCCAATAATTTTGCTTATTTCAAGTGTTTATTTCTACAAATAAGCAAAATTTCATTTTAAGCAAAACTTCTTTTTAGAAAAAAGCAAAATTATGTGCCAATAAGACAATTTCAAGCTTGAAATTAGTAAAAAGATTATTATATTAATTATTATTATATTATTATATTAATTATATTAAATATAGTAAAAAGAAATTATATATTTGTTATAATCTCATAATGAGAAATATTAGATACCTTTTAATTTATTTATCAACTGCTATTAAAAAAAAAAAGATATCTTTTTTGGGATATCTTTAGAGCGTAACAGAAATTTACTAATAAGTAGTAGTAAAAAAAATATACAGTAAAATATAGGGGTAAGTTATACGATTAAAAAAAAAAATCACAATTTGCAAAGACATTTTTATGATATGTGATGTGCATCACACGTTATAGCTTTGATAAACTGTTAGAAATACTTGTATAATCATAATTTTATTATTATTTCTTAATATTTAAAGAATAAATTTTTTATTTCTAAAAAATAAATTATTTAAACATGTAACCTTTTACATTTTTATAGATTAAGTATAAAATTTTAACATCAAATCACCTGCTTACATTACATTTGTAGTTATTTTGAATTTTTAAAAAAAAAAAAAATTTAATAAAAAGATATCATATCTCAGAAAAGTGTATTGTGACACAATTTATCAAGATAATGATATTATATCCTGACATCACCCAGCCCTAGTAAAACAGACAAGTACTATTAATGCAATAAATAACAGCAGTGACAAAACTGATGAAAGAACAATACTTTAAAGAATATTAAAGAAGTAAATTGTCAGTAAAAAAAATATATTAAATCAGGCAAATAATAAAAGCTAGTTAAATGCTGACATGGAACAAATATCTTTTTATATGCTGTTTTTTTAAAACCCAGTGACATTTGAAGCCTGATGAATGTTTATTGGTGTTTATTGCTGATGTGCTCCAGATCTTTGGGGCATAAAAACATAAAGCCGCTTCACAAGAATCAGTTAATAACTCGACTGAGTCACTTACATGACTCATGAGTACACGTGGGGCAGAAATGTTTATTAAACTTGAAAAAACACTTTAAAGTAGCTCCAACGTTTAACATTCAATCCCTGAGAGAGAGAGGGAATGTATGTTACATATAAATACCACTTTACTCCTGAGTGAAACTGACAACAAGGTGAGAAAAACAGCTGTCCACATCACAACCTCACACCTCATCACCTCACACCTCATCACCTCACACCTCATCGTCCTGCAGACCAGGTGCAGGGACGTGCTGAGACACACGCAGGAAAACCCCAGCTGCTTCAGGTCTGTAAATAACAGACAGCAGCACCGTCACAAAGAAAGGAATCCTTCTGGTGTGTTTGTGTGTGTGTGTGTGTGAGTGTGAAGCCTGGAAAGAACAGGTTTTAATACACAGCTTCCATGTTTACTGAAAAAGTAACAAGCATTTCAACAGGAAATCCTGAGAGTGATCGAAAACAATGTGCTTCCTTACTAGATCCATATGTAAAGAATAAAACATGACAGGGAGTGCTGGTATAGGAAAATAATCAACGACGCAGGGGGCTGTTATCACGCTGACGTTCTCCAATAACAATTAACAAAGTTACACCATTATCACAGAGCTCTGACACTGGAGACTCCTTCCAAAACTGTCAAATAAACACTTCCTGTCTGAAAACTTCACCACATCAACAATTACACATTATTTTTTTTAAACACATTTATGCGGCGCATCCTCTATACAAGTCCCCGTGTAAGCTGTCGCTATAGAAACGACAAAGTATTAGAATGAGCACATTAATATAAACCTGAGATTTGCTTTGCAGCCAGAACTACTGTCAGAGCTGCAGTTCCAGAAAATTAATCAACACCTTCCGACCAAACAGAATCGAGAACTCAACAGCGCTGTGGTATAATAATTAAAGACTAAAATATTTAATATTTCAAATAAAAATAAGATATTTAAAATATTTAGTTATATTAATATATCTTTTAATAAAATAACATTTTTCTTATTTGACGAAAAAAATTTTTTTTATAGCCTTTAAATAATTAAATACTTGTTAATATTTATTTTAATGCTTAAAACATTTAATTATATATATATATATATATATATATATTAAAACAACATTTTCTCTTATTTGATCTAAAAAATGTTTTATATAACTTTTAAAATTTTTTTATATGAAATCTAAAAATATTATATATATATAAAAAACTAATTTTTATATGTAAATATAACAAATAAAATACATGTATTTTTGTAGACCAAAAAAATAATTAAATGAAACACTACTGTATTGTTGGCAGTTTGTGAGCAAACCTAGGAGAATATTATTATTATTATTATTATTATTATTATTATTATTATTATTATTATCATTATTATTATTACTACTACAGCAGTGATACTGTATAACACATCAGCCTGTCCATCATGGTAATGAACCAGTTCGGGATTTTTAGGTTTAGCTACGGATGAGGAGTGGATGTTGAGGGAAAAAAAAAAAAAAAAAAAAAAAAACTAGGAGCATCTTCAGATTAAGACGAATCACATTTCACTCCTCTTCGGAGCAAAGCATCTGTAGGCATCTGCATCAGCCTTCACTATGTCCCTGTTTACATGTGATGTATTGATGGTGTTTTATCAAGTTTCAATTTAACACAACGTCCTCCAAATGTCCTTACTGAACAGACGGCGAGAAGAAGAATCATTCTGCTTCGAAATATTAGTTCTCACTTCCTCCATCCAAACCCACAAATATTTTAAAAATCGTTTTCAAATAGATCACTTCCTCATAGATCTGCGGTTTTGTTTTGCGCAGACCACGACACATACATCAGGACGCGAACGCAAATGTACGCAAATATTCTGATGGTGACAGTGACAGGACTCGGAAAGGTTACACTGGAATTAAACAAATTCTTGCTCGATTTCATAGACATTTCATCCGATACTCCGATTTATCTCAGATAATTTACAGATTATTAGACTGCATGGAATCGTAGCTAATAACGCCTGGTGCGCACGTTACAAAAACAAAAGCAGAACAAGAAACAGCACTGCAGTAATTATGTCCTCTCTCTCCTCACGCACATCACTGATGATTACAGCTAGTGAACAGAGCCTTTCAAACAAATCAAAAGAGGAAGCAGAAAAAAAAAAAAAAAAAGAAAAAAAAAATGAACTGCAGGCTAAAATGCAAATCCCTTGTCTTGCTGTCTGGCTGGTCCTCACCTTCTCTTCCTGAGCGTCGGCTTCGGGAGGTGAATGCTGGGAAACGTGGTCCTGCGCTGTTTTGGAATGCAGAGGGGAGGGCTCGTCGTCCTCCACCTCCTCCAAGACAACGATACACACGCGGCTCATTCGCTCCGACCTCATAGGTGCTTGGGAAAAAACGCGACCCCCCCACCCCTGTCCCCGTCCACATCCACACTGATAAAAATCCCAAATTCAGGTTACTCCACCATGCAGAAGAAGCGACCCGTTACGATCCCAGGCTGATTGTGTTTCCGGCGAGTCCGAAGCCACTACTGTCCTGTCGTCATCTCTGTCCAATACACATGCTAGCGTAGAGCTGAGAGCCAGGGGTTCCTCGATGCTAAAGCAGGCGGAGCGGCAGTGATCCAGTCTGCCTAGAGGGCATGATGAACTGATCTCTTCGCGTGTATTATCATAAAAGCCTCATTTAGTTAACCTCTGAGAGGCAGCGCTGGGGCTCACCGCTGCTGATTAGCGAGAACAAAGCTGAGCTGTGAGCTCTCCCTCTCCGCTCTGCCTCTTGCCTCTCTCTCTCTCTCTCTCTCGTTCTCTCTCGCTCTCACTCTCTGTCCATTCATGCCGCATGGCAGCCTGCTGAAACCAGCGTTTTTTTCAGCTCCAGCCAACACAACCAGCCCCCACTGCAATTCTAATCCTCCAGTGTACCAGAGACAGAGAATGAAAGAGAAAATGACAGAGGAGGCAGAAAGAGAAAGAGAAAATGCTTTAAAAAAAAAAAGAGCAGCAGGTAAGAATGGAGGGGGGGGACATAAACAAGAAGGAGGTCGTAAATGAAACAGGGAGGAATCAAAAGAGAGAGAGAGAGACAGACTGTGACCGAGACAGGCAGACAAAACCGCTTCTACACCTCGGGTTATTTTGTTAATGAATCGCAGGAGCTGCTGTTAGTAGTCCCAGTGAGAGTGCGAGAACAGCAAAGAAACACGATATGACAGAGAGAGAGAGAGAGAGAGAGAGAGAGAGAGAGAGAGAGAGGTGTAGGATAAGACACAGTTAAAGGTGGGAGGGGAGACACAGCTGCTATGTGCATGGCTCTGATGTTCGGATGGTGAGGAAAGTGACAGGACAAGGTCATTGTTACCGCTTTTACACCGACACTGTGCCAGATCCGTTTATAACCTGACCTCACGTTTAAAAGCCAAACCGTTCCAAAATCAAACACGTGACAAAATGATTACTAACCATTAATTCGAATGATTAAAACCTCTGCTGTTTTGCAGTTCAATATCCACTACATTTACAACTTGTTTTCATTTGCACCAATAGGAGGTGACGTTACAGCGGCTAAGCCTTTAACTAAACGTACAGTTAGCAATACAAATCCCGACGTGTTCACTCATGTCAACTCACTCGAACACAATGATTCCCTGTTCAGATGCCCGATGGACAGATAATCTTTGTGCACTTTTCTGGCCACAAGCTTCAGAATCATTAAGACTGTGATCTGATTGGTTCTCTACACCTCTGTGTGCCAGCTTCTGACTTCTGAAGACTTTTTTTTGAGGCAAGAGATGGTTGCTGAACTGAAAATACACAAACAAAATTAAATAATAATTAAATAAAAACAGAGGTGGACAAATCACTACACCTGGGACAAACACATTTCATGTCCAAGCTATTAGATTTGAATTTGTACTTTGAAACTATTCCAACTACCTGAGAAACAAAGATGCTACCAAGACTCGAATACTTTTCGTGTGATGCAATCGGAGAATAGTTGTTTTATGAACCAGACTTGACTCTATTTGCTAATCTGGCCTGCGTTCTCCCTAAGGGACTCACGAACAAACAAATAATAACCAAGAGCAGGCAGCTCCTTAGCTTACGCCTGGCAACATGATGGAGAAGCTTGTGCCTCAGTTAGCTTTCATGGCTTTAAAATAATAACTAATAAGATATAAGTTTATAAGTTTGAGAACACTTTCTTCAGAATTTCTAGGCTACACGTGTTGCTACACACATCCCTCCCTCATAACTTTCACTCAGCCTGTGTGTTTCTGCCTGAAAGCTTTCTTTGAGTCGACTCTTAGCTGTTTCCGCTCCTGCGTTTAGTTCTGCCTGGGAGTGTCGGAAGTGTCGCTGTCAATCAAGCGTGCTCATTTGAATATTAGGTCACATTTAGCGTGACAAAGTTAGTTTCTGTTTTAGTGTATGAGACCCTTAAAGAGACCCTTACGATATTACTGTTCCTCAGACACACCAAGAAGTAAACATCCCTGATACACAACTCTGTTACTGGCAGTGTGTGTGTGTGGTGTGTGGTGTGTGTGTGTGTACACTGTAAAAGGGAAATTAGCCGTAGACAAACAGGCCTTTGTGTTTCATAAGACAGGACAGTGGTTAGCACACTGGCACGGGAGCACACACACACACTCACACACACACGCACACACATGCACACACACTCTCTCTGGACGTTCAGGAGGCTCCGCAGTGTCTCTGCTGAATCATTCTCAGATTAACAGCTCATATCAGAAACTGCAGAGACACACGTATCCCATCCACATCCATCCCTGCATGCGTATGCACATGTACAAAACAGAAGATCGAATTTCATTAGAAGTCTAAAGCACGAGGAGCTCAGCATGACTTCGGTTGTGTTTTTGCTATTCGCAAAAGCGTTAAAAGTTTTTTGATTAGCGTGTCCTTGACAGATCTCTAATACCCTAATAAACAAACAAACCACAACAACAACAACAACAAAACCCTCAATGTCAAATGACATTAAGCACAGCACACAAACATGCGGGTGAGAGCAGGCGATACATCAATTAATATCGATATAGTGCGGAATTATGTCACTAAATGTTTTCTGAAATATTATGGATATTGTAATATCTTTCTATTAATTTATATTTTAAAAAGATTACAAACTACCAGGAAGCTGCTGATTTGATGTTAAAATTTTTGTAATTAATTTTAAAATTGTAATTTTTTAAAACAGATTTTAATTTTTCTTCCCTCCTTTCCAGTGTTAAAGTTATTTTTTAATAAATGTTATTTTTCATCATTTAAAAAAAAAAAATCTTTACTGCTGTTTGTTGGCAGACCTATATATCATGACACGTACGTAACATTTTTGAGAATATCATGATTTGATATTTTGGTCATTTCACCCACCTTTAACGCCAGCTATAGATAAAAATATAGCAGCAGAAAAGTCTCTGTATTGGCAAATTCTCAAAATTTTTATTTAATATCAGAGGTGAGCGATTAACTTTTGGAATTTGCTTCAGGTAGCGTTTAATATCGTGCTTCGTGTCGATCTGGATGAACTTTAACCTTTAACGTCAGACTTGTGAGGCTGTAAAGATCAAGAGGCGGTGGTCTTTTTCCAAAAGCAAGTGCCGGAAGTGTTATTGATTAAACAGCACTATTTTCTGCAGCTAGAAGCATCACACATGAGCTACCTAGCTACCGCTAACATTCTGTTCTCTCTGAAATCACATGGCATGACTTTTGCTTTACCAAAGCAAAGAAAATAGGGAGGTTTCCACTTTGCATTTTCACGATGTGGGTAAAAGTGTAGCAATTTCCTCATTTATATTGTGTAGATTAGGATTTGAGATGAACAATATTTCCATGCTTTAAACTCGTCTCCTCGTTTGCTCGAGTTCACATCACCTCCAGAGTGTAACCCAGAATTAAAAGCTGCATGACTCAGAACTGCAAAAAGAGGTAAGATTGGTTATATTGCATGTTTTATTTATTTATTTATTTTTTATTATAACCACCAGGCTGAGTAAGTCTGGCACATGTTTGCGCACGTATGTGTGTGAGAAAGGAAAAAGAGAAAACTGTGAGAGATTTACAGACTCTGCTCCAGTGGATGTTAGTCCCATGCGAATGAAGCTAACTACTTACATATGAGCAACCGAGAATGCCTGGAGGAATGTTCTAGACTCACCACAATCCCCCATTAACTCAACAAGCTCTTTCCCACATTGGCATGCCATTTCAGCTCCTCATGACCTCACACGAAATGGCACTCGGGATCTGAGCAGATATGAGGAGAGCCAGGAGTCCGGTGTTTCCACTGATCTGCGGACAAAAACTACTGCTGCTGCAAAGCTCAAATATAACCCACTGTGTAAGTATAGCGTGTGACTAATCACACGCGAGCGCACCAATTCTCTCCGAGCTCTCTCTTTTATTAACAGCATGCAAGGTTCTTCCCATACAAAAATAAAAACCTTCTTAGAATGAAGTTTCACCAAAAAAATAAAAAATAAAAAATTCTTCAAAGCCTATGATGAAACATTTCTATCCTGATGGGCGTGGTCTCTTCCAAGATGACTCCGCCCACATCCACAGGGCACAAGGGCTCACCGAACTGTAGAAGATGATGTAAATCATATGCTATGGCCTTTACACTTTCACACTGAGCACACATGGGTGATTTTGGAGCAATGATGCTTTTTCCATCATCATCATCATCATCATCATCATCATCACACCAGCTGAGGGAATATATTTTGGAAGAACGGTGTCCAGCTCTAGAGACTTGCAGAATCGATACCAAGGTGCATGTTCTGATGGCGGCCCAAAACACTTTACTAAGGCACTTCCTCTTAATTTGTCACCTACATGTGCATGACAGTTTAAAAGGCATCTCCGTTTATTACCATCGATCTGTTCATCTGTCTCCAGCTGTGATATTTTATCACATCCCCTGCCTCTGGACTTACCCTGAATCATACAGAAAACCGAAAACCTTTTGGCTATGAATCCACTCCGGTTAACATGTTGCTACGTCTGCTGCTACTCCTAGCATGTTCCTGATGTTACCATGTACAACACCACGCTGTTGCTAATCAGAACTAAACTACTATCTATATACTATCTATATCTTATACCGACAACACGATCGATACAGAAAGTATAGGAGATTTAATGGAAAAGTCATTCACAAAAATATCTTTCTAAGCAAGAACACCAATTAGGGGACTTGAATTTTTTCTTCTTTTTGGTTTGTCCTTTAATTTTCACCACAAAATTAGTCTTGTGTGTGTTTTTAAATGGTCGAGTGATACAGTGAAACTGTGATATTGTTGACTTGGTGAAAATTTCAAACTGTAACATCCTTTTACACCACACATTTTCTGTCAGTGAAGAAAGTCGTTGCTCAACGGCTCACTGTTCTTGTAAGCAGAAGTAACAAGCCTGATGCATTTCAGTCTGGTTTCCAGAAGCATCAGTACAGAATCTGTGCTCAATGTAGTAATGGTTGTGAATACATTTCCGTTTCGGCTTTGTAGTGCAGTTTTTGACATCGTGATACTTTAAAACGAGGTTAGTTTAAACAGTGAAGCTCTTGCCTGGTTTAGATTTGACTTGATATGCATGTCAGAGTGAATGGACATTCTTCAAAGTCTAAAAAAAATTCACTATGGCGTCCCACAAGGTTGTTTTCTAGGTCCTCGATTGTTCTGTTTATATCCATAGTCTATAATCTTGGACGAATAGAAACTGCTTTCCTCTAAATTCTGATAAAACAGAAATACTTATGCTGGTACAAGGTCTGCCTTTCAACTTTGCACTGGTAAGTGGAAATAAAAGTGGAAAAAGAGGAAAAGAGCAACAGAGACGGAAGCGTTTGTTTGGACCGAGCCTGGGTGGTGGGCGTGGAGTAATTTAAATTAAAGTAATTTGTTTAGAGAATCCAAACCTTGATGAATTCTTCTCGGCTTCCAGTGAGATCGGTATGAGAGATTGGAGATCAGGAATAAATGTTGTTTAACAATCTATAAGATGCTACTGAAGAAAGAGCTGTCTCCAAAATGGTGGCTAAAATCAAGCCTGAGAGGAAGCTGTTTGAGACAGACAAACACGAAAAGGTCATGTTTTTGATAGGCCTACTATAATGATCGAACACTGCAAAGGATTTCTCGTTTCTTTACAGAGTATAGAAAGCAAAAAAAACACAAAACATCAATACACACCAAGCACAAAAAAGTCAGAGTTTCTTTACCCCTATGGGTCTACATCATCACCTGACTGAGAACTCTGTGTTATTACAAATCCACAGCTCACATCTCAGCCTTTTTCCACTGGAATTGAATGGGAATTAACTGGGAAAAGGTTAAGCGTAAAAGCAAGCTGAGATCCAGGAAAGACTGATGTGACACTTGGCGATATACATGTCCATGACGAAGTCTTGATTACTGTTGACCCGATGATGTGCTGATTTGATTTTAACACAGCTGATTTCAAACACAAGCACAGGGAATCAAGAAGAGGAAGAAAAGCCTGTGTCACATCAAGCCACTGTCACATCCTGTGTAACAGCATGTTCATGGTAAATGTGAACGAGGGTTTATGAGGAAAAATGAAGGCTGCAGGTTTGAATAAGGAAGAGCTAAAGGCATGCTGATGATGAGTGTTAAACACACACTATTACTGCAAAGGTTTGTAAAGCCCCTGATCCTGTTCTTTTCCTTTCCATGTCTTCAGGCACCCTCTAGAGGAGAAACAGCACACTGCTCCAGTGGAAGGAGTTTTCTCCTCTCGCACACTTCCACAGTGATCCAGGTTCCAGAAACGCTCAGAGAGATGAAGAGCTTAGCTGAAGAATGCTCGACTGTAACCGCAGCAGCTCTGACAGTAGCTCCGGCTGCAAGGTTCATATTAACATCCTTGTTCTAATACATGATCGTTTCTATAGCAACAACTTACACAGGGATGTGTATAGTGGACATGCCACATAAACAGACTTTAAAAAAAACAAAAACATGCAATTGTAGGTATGTGATGTTTTCTGTGAGGAGGTGTTTATTGAACATTTTTGGAAGGAGTCTCCAGCGTCAGAGGTATAGCCATAACTTTACGTTTTTCACCAAGAGAAAGACTTTTTTTTGCGCTTTTCGGTTTCTCACTAACATGACAAGCTGTATTTTCGTCTTATTAACTTCGAGAGAAGGAGGAAAAAAAAGACAGGCTTCTAAGGGAATGTTTATAGCTGCTGTAACGTAAGTGATAACAAGAACTAACTAGTTTCACAGATATTCCATAACAGTAAACTTAACTTTTAAATGTGTAATCATAAACAAATCACTGTGGTGTTAGAGGATAAAATACTTAGGGACATGCTGTTATAGGAAACTAATCAAACTTTGGGGTGGTAAGAGTGAATCAATTTCAGTACTGTAGTGGGTCATAAACACAATTGTTGGAATGATGATACAAACTCTGAGATCACTGGTATAAAATTAAAGCCTTTATTTCCCCTGAGGGTCATAAAATGCTCCACTATTCATTATGTGGCTGAGTACGTGCGTGCACACACACACACACACACACAAAGCTGTTCAATATGACAAAACATCATCAATACTGTGATAAACTACATCACAATACACTTTCCCGTGATGAAATATTGCAGGGATTGTCTGTATTTTTTATAACAATCAAGAACTCTAAGCAGCTGATCAGATGTTAAAATTGTCCTCAATCTTTAAAACATAGAAGGTAAAAAGCATCATTAAAGTGGTTTTTAAAACACAATAGCACTATTTTGTTGGCAGATTGTGACACATATCTTGTATCGTATAAATGTCAATTATTGTGATATGATATTTCTGTCTCATCACGCGTCCTTAATATAATATTGCATCGCTAAACTGAGCTGCTATTTTAGGCGCCGCTCTCTTTGTTCACATTTCAATGCTGAGCACATAAGTCAGAGTAATCAGAATGGCTGTTCCCGTGTGTGTGTGTGTGTGTGTGTGTGTGTGTGTGTGTGTGTGTCCTTGCATGGCCACTCAGAGCGATGATGGCTCACGTTGCAGGCCACCCGAGCCTCACTTACAGAGTGGACATCCTCTTTTTTTATTATTTAAAACATGATCAGGAGAAATATTACATTGCCTGTATCTCACACACACATGAGGAGGACGGAGAGGAGGACGGAGAGGAGGACAGGGAGGAGGACGGACCACATGTCTAAATGCAGCTTTAACTCTGCAAGCATGTTTGCCAAGTCGCTCAAGTTTCTCTCACTTCAACTGCCGATCATTTCAAATGCAACACCGTGACAGAAATAGCCTCTGCATTTCTCAGACAAAAGGCTTCTGAAGTCACGCCATATTTTTGAACCCAGTCAGACCTGTAGAACAAATTTAAACAGCAAAAACACCACAACCCTAATGTCAAACAACAAACAACAAACAACGTGCAAGACAAGACGATAAGAAGAGCCAAGAAGCAGATGAGCGTCCTGGCTGTCAGTCTGGTCTACAGAACGGCCGAGTGAGCGGCCAACACACCATCAGGACGACCAGCTGCTCCCGCACATGGAGCCCAAAAAGAAATGGCAGAGAGAGAGATTCTGCTGCTTAAAACGTTCTGCTTTATCCACACGTGCACACGTGCTGCCACATTCAGGGAAAACACACCAGGCAGAACGCTGCTTTTCAGCTCCATGAGGTCAATTTCTAAATAAACCCATAAAGACCATGACTATGCTTTACTTTCACAACATGGGAGCTTATTACATCATCCATCCATCCATCCATCCACTTACATCCATCTATTATTTCATCTATTCATTTGTATTGTCTATCCAGTCACATGCATCCATCTATCTATTTGTATTCATCCATCCATCCCATCACTTTCATCCATCCATCCATCCAGTCACATGCATCCATCCATCCATCCA
>CM040476.1:6117005-6136341 GCA_022758105.1 Pangasianodon gigas | reverse complement strand
TTTGTTTGTTTGTTTATTCATTCATTCTGAGCTTGCTGTGTAATAATGATCACCTTTGCTTTATAAAATGACAGCATCACTCACAATGGCACTCTTTTAAAAGGAGCAGCAGTCATTTTGCAGAAGGAGAAGTTAAACACATTATAAACACTTTGTATTTACAGGAAGATGAAGTGATGCTAATTAAAGCTCACTGCTGCAAGTCGGCTTGTTTAATGAAGAACACCAGGCTAAGCTTGGGTACTATCAATTCAATCCAATTCAATTTAAACTTCTACAGCAGCGTATAAAGTCTCCTCTCCGGTAAATACAGACAGACACTTGTAGGAGATAAGAATGAGTCTTATATTACCCGTGTCTAAAATTTATTTTAGTAAAACTGCCATGCACGCTGTGGTCTTTATGTGCGTCGCTAACTAGCTACTTTACCTCGCTAGCTAGAGTTATTTTCCCAACTGTATTATGATAAATCCCGCCCCCAAGCTCTGATAGCCCAGTACTCCTCCTCGAGTCGTTCTATTGGTTGGAAGTAGAAGGGATTAACCAATCACAGTGAAGGAGGCGATTTGTCTCGTAGTACGGGTGGAGAAAAAAATACGAGTAACTGCAGCTGGTTTAAGTAACGCTAGTTAGCGAGAAATTGCAACATACCTGGTCTCGGATTTTGAGAACCACCATGTTTCTGTCTCGTCGTGCGATTTCATACGGATGTGCGCGTTAGTGGCTCGGTTAGTTCCTGTAAGAGCCCAGTCCTCCGCCTGGTATTAGTTCATTAATGATTCTGGTTTATTTCAGTTCTCCCTGGAGCGCTTCCCTTTCTGCTTCCCACACACGATCTGTGGGTTCCACAACATTACCGCCACCATAACCGAGCAGTCAGGACGCGCGCGATTGGCTGGTTGTCTGTGCGACGTAGCAGTAAAGTCGTCGCCGATTGGTTTAGAAATGTATGGAGGAGGTGAACTCTCCTGAGGCGGAGTAGTTTTCAGATACACACTGTTGCTGGTCAGTTACATTTATTTTGCCACTTTTATATACTTTTTATGTACTTTATGGCACTTTTATATACTTTTGAGGTATATCACTGACTGTAGCTTATCTGTTTCTAAGCACAATTGTTCAGCACTACTATACTCTGTTTATCAATACAATATTGACAGGACCAACATCCAGCCATCCATCCATCCATTCTCTTATCCTACACAGGGTCACAGGGAGCCTGGAGCCTGTCCCAGGGGACTGGGGGGGACAAGGTGGGGGACACCCTGGACGGGGTGCCAATGCATCACAGGGCACAATCGCACACACACACTCCGGACACTTTGGAAATGCCAATCAGCCTACAGCACATATCTTTGGACTGGGGGAGGAAACCGGAGAACCCAGAGGACACCCCTGAAGCACAGGGAGAACATGGAAACTCCGTGCACACACAGGGCGGAAGCAGGATTTATACCCCTAACCCCGGAGGTGTGAGGCAAATGTGCTAACCACTAAGCCACCCGTGCCCCCCTCAGGATCAACACTGATCGGGTATTTGTTCACAGCAGTGACACATGGTAGAAGAATGTTGGTGGGTGTTGTGCTGATATGAGGGTATCAGGTGATGCGTTGTTGCTGCTGCTGGAAATGTTTAATCTCCTCTTATACAACTTAACTGCAGAATTCTCAGACGTAACTGGTTAGATGATGTTGATTCATTTTCTGTAACAGCAGCTCGGACACTAGTGCCAGCAAGGCAAATCGCAGGTTATTGTTTCTATAGCAACAGCTCATTCACATGGACTTGTAAAGCAGCCACTTTACATAAACTAAGACTAATAATAAACACTGCTAAAAAAGGGCTGTTCTCCAACAAGGAAATGTGTCTAATATGTATGGAGACGTTCATGTTACCTTTATGGAAGGAGTCTCCTGTGTCAGTGCTTTGTAACAGTCAGTAAGTTTTCAGGATAGAGGACTTTGCGTTGTCGGGTTCTTGGTAACATGATACAGTAAGCTGTGCTATATTTTGTATTATTAACTACAAGACAAAGCTAAAAAGAGGTCGGTGAGAGAATGAACTGTTTATAGCTGCTATAACAAGTGTTTACAGGGACTACCTTGTTCCACAAATGTAACTATAAATGGATAAAAAGTATGACCCACATAATGAACCCACAGGATTAATGAAAAATGCTTTATTCTATTTATGTATGTTTTTTGTTTGTTTATTTATTTACTTATTTATTTATAATATATAAAAAATACAAGGTACATCTCATAGTCGTGAACTTATAGTGCAGTGCCAGGGGTATGAGAGAAAATAATAATAAAAAGTACAATCAAAACCTTTACATATACACATTAATGATTATATTAAATAAAATCAAATCCTTGACAATCTTGCTGTAGGTGTACGAGGGTTATACGTTGTTTGAATCCTTTTTTAATTTTATAAATTAGGTTTGGGTCCAATCCATGTCATCTTAACAAATATGAAACTTCCCTAACATAAATCATTAATTTACAATTTACATGCATATTGTTATGTCTGAAATAAACCAACACATCAATATTTCCTCACTGAAATCCTGTACATCTGTCACCAGTCATGTGTAAATAACTGTGATGAAGCAATCGACACATTGGTGTTGATGTTTAATGCCTTTTTGTAGTAAAAGCTCAGGAGTCAAGTGCTGTGCTCCACCTTGTGACCACTTTTTATACCACAAAACAGTTTTTAAGGGTTATATATGGCAGTAGATTAACTCATCACTTCAATTTCCAGATGTTTCTCCTGTCAGTCAAGACGCACACCCTTGTTTCTGGTAATGTACCAGGCATCCTGAGCACTCAAGATAATTTACTGGGAAAAGTTTGGCAGTATGATGGTGCAGTGGGTAGCGATGCTGTCTGCCAGCTCCAGGGTCCCGGGGTCAATCCTGAGCTCAGGCCACCGTCTGTTCTCTGTTTATGGATTTTTACAAATCCAACTTTATAAACTGTAAAATGAATTTCAATTGTTTCTATTCTCATCTAAAAACCAAGAGGGGTATAAACTTTTGTACTCGACTGTATTTTCTCACCTCATGAGCAACACTAAACACCACTCCACTCCACTCCACCATCCTGGGCTTATAAAAAATACAGTAACTGTATTTAGATAAATTAGAAATGACACCATTTACTGCACAGTGAGTTAGTCAAAGTTTTATTAGTGTTATACTGAGTTCTGCTGCTCAAAAGGAGTATCTTAGAAGCAGGATGCAAACACTCTAAACCATCTTAGAGTCTTTTTTTTTTCAGTCAACTGATCATAACATTCAGCTTCACTTCTTTTTTTGTTTGTTTGTTAAAGAAAAATAAGAAAATATAATTGACAGTACATTTAGGCACACTGTTGACACATACTGTACACTGATATGTACAAGGTAATAATTATAGATTCAGATATATGGGGATTTAATGAACACAAAAGAAACATCAGAACCGAGCTGTCCTGCATCACAGAGAACCTTTTACTCGGGTTCTAGGTGAAAGTGGAGTGTGTTAACTCATTAAAACAGTGCCGTGTAACATCTATTTAACGGATCACAGAAGGCTGCAGATAATTAATGGTGAGTTTTTACAGTAATCAGGAATGATTAAAAACTTCCTGGTGTGTGTGGGGAAAAAAGAAATGCATTCAGAAACCCTCATCTGTACGATTTAAGTGCTATTTAGTTCAAAAATTAGAATGAACCTCTAGTCAGGTTCACTGTGCTGATCGATATGCGAAGATCATGTGACTGTGGGTTACAAAGCCACACGTCCTGCATGCTGTAAAGCCTAGAGGAGAAGCACAACTTGTTACTTCGATGATTGAGATCCGGTATACAGTACAATATTCTTCAGATTTGACCCAATAACCCCAAAAAAATGAGTGTCAAAAGAAACAACTCCTAATCAGTACAGACCTCCGCTGGTTTAATATAACGCTTCGTCTCCTGGAGTGAATAAGCCATGCACGGATGCACGAAATCCATCATCAAGGAAGCACTATGGTCACCGGGAGACGAGAGAAAACAAACGCAGACTTATAAAACAAGTCTTTAACATAAGCCGAGTCATTTACAACGACGGAATGTATTCTGATGATTTTTTTTTGTATATTTTTGGATTATTTCATTATCTCAAATCGGAATTTTTTATACCATTATTTGAACACATGCAAAGAAAAAAAATATTGCACAAAAGATTAATTACATATTCTCTAAATAAAAGTGTGATTAGGTCCGAATATCTTTAACGTGTCTCTGAAAACGGATGTGTTTAAGGAAAGCTACGTCTAAGCACACGTCTCGTTTGGTTGTAGAGAATTAAGGCTGATTTCCTAACTGGCACTGGCACACGCTTCTGACTTAAACGTAATGCTACACACGGGTCTTTACAAGTCTACTAGTGTTCAAAACATGTACACATCCTGTATGTGCAGTGTGTTAACTGTGGAAAAATATGAAGAACAAGTACAGACAGGTTTGCCAGAGACAGATACATTCTTTAACGCATAGTGCTGTATGCTTAGAGTCCTGCAGGGTGCCAAAACTTGTGTGCACGCGTGTGTGCGTGTCCTGCTTGAATCTTCTTTGTATGAAATGCACTCTGACTCGCAGGAGGTTATGTGACGGCTATTTTAACGCTCTTCAATCAGAAGGCCTGTGTGTCAGTGCTGCACGTATATTTGGTTATTAAATCACTCACATGGTTTCGACATGATTTCACTCGCTAAAACGTGACGTATGGTGCAATTAAAACCCACCTTCCAACCCTAAAAACAATCTTTACCTCAGATATGCTTGTGATAAAAAGCGGCTCAGCACGAGCCACGTTTATGTCAGTTTTCCCTCCTTCCATTGTCCACTAGATTGTTTAAAATCATTTAGTCTTTACGTCGACTCATCAACGACCTTTGCAAACTCAAATACAAGTTTTATCCACAGGGAATCGTCCCACATTGCAACTTCCTCCCAAAATAATAATAATAATAATAACAACATTAATAATAATAATAATAATAATAATAATAAAAAGACAAAATGAGATACAAATACTGAAATGCTGACAGTACAGGTCAGGCACTGCAGCATCTTAGTGGTGACGCTCCACAATGCTAAAATGAATCCTCTACGCTACAGCCGTGTGGATACAGTGCTTCTCTTAAGAACAGGAAGGACTGAGAGGGCTGGGGTGTGTGATCCAAAGCACGCACACACACACACACACACCCTCATAGTCTCTCTCTCGCTCTCTCTCTCACACACACACACACATACACACCCACACCCCCTCATACTCTCACTCTCTCTCTCTCTCTCTCTCTGTCTGTCTGTCTGTCACACACACACACACACACATACACACAACCCCAACCCTGTGTCTTTCTCCAGCCTCACTATGGGCCGGTCCCTCCCCTTCTGTGAGCGGTACTTCCTGCTGCCCGAGCCGCTGCGTCACCTCTTCTGTAAGGTGCGGACTTTCTGTGAATAAGTGCGGATGCGGGGCGAGCGTGAGTGCAGCTTGATGAACAGCTCGGGGAACTTGTACTGAGGGAACATGGTTTCTAGAAACCCCTCCAGGAAGACGTAGACCAGGCGGCGGTTCAGCTGCTGGTGCTGGAACATTTCAAAGACCCGGAGGATGCCCTTGCGTGTGGTTTCTGCCCCGATGATGTGCTTCAGCTCGTCTGGGCGAGACAGAAACAAAATAACATTGCAGCGGTAAGGAACAAGTGTACACAACAGTAATGTAACAGATGTCCAATGCTGTCTTCAAGTCCTATTGGAAATATCGTAATTATGAGGTAAGCGCACTTGGGCGCCATGTCATGATTAAGACTCGGGAACTTGAATTTTTCAACAAGAAGTATTGGTGGCCGCCAGTATGAATGTGACTCCTACAGCAGGATGATTTAAGTGGTTACACTGCATGTTAACTGTTCAGTTCATCATTTTCTTCCAGTAAGGCTGAATAAATGTCTTGTCATTGATGATAAAAAAAAAAAAAAAAAAAAGAAGTTTTCTTGTGCTGTCCATTTTTTCTGACCAAAACCACTTGAACACACCAAGGATGACTTGAAGGCAGCTCAAAAGCTCTCTCTCACCTATTTGCTTGTCAAGTTTAAATCGGAATGAAATTTACGAAATTTACTTTTGGTCTAATTGATGCTGTTTGGTCTGAATCAGCTTCTCAAAATTTGAGCAGAAACACAGCGACAGGAAGATTAAGCAAATCTTATGTAAGTGTGTGTAGAAATCAGCTAAATCTGTCGTGCATGTAGAACACACTTCAATTCGGTTCAGTTTTATCTGTATAGACCTTCTTTATGCTGCTTTAAAAAAATATATATATCATTTCATTCAAATTCGGTAAGCGCTTTATCCTGGTCAGGGATGTGGTGAATCTGGAGCATATCCCGGGAACTCTGGGTCTGAGGTGGAAATACACACTGGATGGGCCACCAGTCCATCACACGGTACTACGCACACACACATTCATACGATCATTTAGCTCTAAGGGCACTTTAGCATAGCCAATCCATTTTCTCAGCATGTTTTTGGGAGAAGTCTAAGGTCTAGCTGGAGGAGATGTGTATTATGTGGGTGCATGTACAGACCTGGCATGATGCCCAGGAGGTTAGTCTTAGCTGCTACTCTCGTTCTCATGCGGATGCTCTTGTCTCGGCGTGGTGGCGTCTCTGCTAGGATTCCATTCGGCCAGTAGGAATCTCTGTAAGGACACGCGATCATCGTCAGAACTAGAACAGCGCTCTTTAAAAACACACAGGTGTGTATCTTAAATACAGCACTTTACCTAAACCTCTTGACGTAGTCAGCTACTTGCTCTGGAGACGTCATGAAGTCTACATGATCCACAATTTTCCTGAAATGACAGAAAAAGAAAGATAAATAAAACTGGAATGTGGACTGGACTGGAAAATCAGATATAACAAAATACAGATGCGCTGTCCCATTTTATAAACACACTCATTCATTACTGCCCTACAACAGCACGCCCCATCAAGCCTCTGTAGGTGTGTGTACATGTATCACGCACCTGTTGATGGTGTCTCCGTACGTGGCTCTAATGAGCTGCTGTAGAAGGTTCTTGATGTTCCTGCGGAGCCACTGGTTCCTCTCCTTCAGGTCAAACACCTCATCCATCAGCAGCAGCATCACACGCAGTGGGATGTTATCGTCCACCTTCACACAGCCAAGGACAAATCATACTGTTCATTAATCAAGAGCACGAACTGTGTGTTCTGTTAATGTATTAGCCCGTTACAGCAAAGACAAAAAGCTTCAGCAGCTACAAAGTGTTGCACAAATTACCTAATCTACAGCAGATACCTTATAATTATTAGACTCAGTACATTTCAACCTACATAACTTGTACTATATGGTCAAAAGTATGTGGACACCTGACCATCACAACCATATGTGATTCTTCCCCAAACTGTTGCCACAAAGTTGGAAGCACACAGTTGTCTAGAATGTCTTTGTATGCTGTGGCATTACAATTTCCCTTCACTGGAACTAAGAGACCCAAACTTGTTCCAGCATGACAATGCCCCTGTGCACAAAGCGAGCTCCATGAAGACATGGTGTGTTAAGGTTGGAGTGGAAAAACTCGAGTGTCCTGGACAGAGCCCTGACCTCAACCCCACTGAACACCTTTGGGATGAACTGGAACCCTGACTGCACCGCAGACCTCCTCACCCGTCATCAGTGCCTGACCTCATTAATGCTCTTGGGGCTGAATGATCACAAATCTTCACGCTCCAAAATCTAGTGGAAAGCCTTCCCAGAAGAGTGGAGGTTATTAAAACAGCAAAAATGGAATAAATGTGGACTAAATGTGATGTTCAACAAGGACATATCGGAGTGATGGCCAGGTGTCTAGAATGTTTTGGTCATATAATATATAGAAGGTCGAGACTTGCAATAAATCACTTCTGGATGTGCTGCTATAAGAAGATAATCAAAGGTGTGATATAAAGAAAAGTTATTGTTTCCACCTGAAGTTGATTATTTTTCCAATAACATCACTTCCCTAATGTGTTTTTGTTCTCTGATTCCACAGTAATTTGTCAATGATTACAACTTTTAATTAATTAATGAAAGACTTCTACTTTTAACCATTTATAGTTACACTTAAGTCTGTGGAACGTCCACAAGACTAGTTCCTGTTACCATTTACATTATTAAGTTAATAAGGAAAAAAAAGTCTCTACAGATAGTCATTGTACTGATGAATAAGGAAACACAATAAAACAAATATAAACCTTGCAGCTGGAAGTACTATCAGAGATGCTGCTATAAAAAAATTAATTAACACCTTCTGACTAATCAGGATATGAGAATTCAGAAGCACTATGGTGTAACATTTTAGCAACTTTATAAGCTATATTACAGAAATGTACACCCTACAAGTCATACAAAAGGCAAAATCTGGGTATACACGCATAAACATATTTGCCACATGTATCTGTTTGGCTAACTGAATGATAACAGATAAAATGTTTAACAGTGTATTTCAGATTTCCTCTTCACAACAGATCATCAGGCCGCTATACGGTTCCACCCCACAGTACAGTATACCAGCGTTTATTCTTAGTGGGCACTCACATTATCATCCAGCTGAGCAGACACTCGGCAGTGCTCAGGGTCGATGTCTGACTTTGGAATTAAGGGCGGCACCTAGGAGCAAAATCAGCAGATTAACACCTTGAATGCTGGTTGGAAAAACAATTTATTGAAATTAGAACTTATTAATGAGACCATACAACTAATGTATGTGTGGTGGTCTGGGAAAAGCTGTCAGATTTCCCTGGCCAAAATAAAAAAGGAAAATTGGGGTTTTAAACAAATTATTATTATTATTATTATTATTTTTACATGTTTTAACACCCCAATTTTAAGAAACCATAAAAATATTTCAATGGAACAAAGTAGAAATGTTTTTATTTACTTTTTTAATCTCACCTAAGCCATCTTCCTGCAAGAAAGTATGAAACCTGTATGAAACCTTGCTAGATAAGCGTGATCATGTTCCATAGTGAAACACATATGTCTAATCAGTTTAGTTTGTAATCCGATGCCAGCTGTCGCTGCCAAATGTTCGCTACACTTCTGTGCAGCAGTCAGAATGAAAACTTTAAATTTTTATTAATTGCAGGTTGTTAAAAAAAAAAAAAAAAAAAAAAAAAAAAAAAAAAAAAAAAAAAAAAAAAAAAAAAAAAAAAAAAAAAAAAAAAAAAAAAAAAAAAAAAAAAAAAAAAAAAAAAAAGGTTGTTGGCTATGAAGACTATTTGTAATTACCAGAAAATATAATTAAATCATGGCATAAATCATGAATGTAGCTCCAGTGTAGCTACGCTGCTTTCGTATTCTATTGTATACTGGGTATAACCATTTTACAATGCTAGAATTTCACTTGTGGGTGAAATACAAGCAGAAAAGAAACATATGTCAGTCCAGTAAAGTCCATAGTTTTCAGAACTATACGTGAATCATTTTCCCAGACTGCCACACACACAAGAAATTTAAAATTTTTGTTCACAAGTCCTAATCCAAATGTTCAAATGTTTCACAAATGTTTTACAAATGTTTATTTTATGTCTGCGGAGCTAGCAGGAGAGTTTTCGTAGCAAGGATATGTCCAATAAACGCTATTTAGCAACCAGCTCACAGAATGATGCACCTGCCTTGAATATGGACTGTCTGATGTCCTGGCCCAGTCTCTCGGACATGCGCCCCATGTTGTCTGACACTTTGGTCATTCCTTCAGCAAGGCTGTCAGGAAGTGACTTCACAGCATTTGACATGTTCCTCATGGAGCTACGCAGAGGATTCACAAACGTGTCCATCTACACACACACACACACACACACACACACACACACACAAATGTACAATAATCACTGTAAATAGCGGAGGTGCGTTGGATTGAAACTGGCAAATCAGTAACACGCTCTCACCTTTCGTGCAAAGTCGCCCTTGCCTTTGCTGTATGCCTTGTTTTCCAGAAAGTCATGGACGTAAGGTATCAGCATGGGACAGGCTTTCACCATCTCTGGATTCAGAAGGAGCTGAAACACAAACACCATGCATTCCTACATATATCCTATAAGGGAGAGAGATAACCGTTTAACATACAAAGCAAGCCTACCTGCAAATAAGCATTCAGGTCCTTCTTCCTTCTCTCCAGGAAGTCCCTGTCCATGTTGTTGAATGTTTTCTTCCCGGGAAGTTTTAATATCGAGTTGAGGTTCTCAAACTAGAGTCAGTTCCCAGTTAACAGAAGAACGCACAGTAGAGCAATCAGATCAATTCAGTTTAATAGATCATAATATAAAGTTTTTTAATATATTTTATAATATAATATTCATATATTTAAAGACAAGTGTGTTCAAATTTTCATGATCTACATTTATTTGTCTAGCACAAATCTATCAAAACCTGTCGCCTAAAATTTGTCTTTGACCCTCAATGCTTGATGTAGGAAAGGGGTCTTAATTCACTTTATCCCACACTGCTGCTGAATTCTTTATTCAGATTAATTGTTGATTAATTTTCCATAACAGCAGCTCTGACAGTAGTTCTGAATCTAATGCAATCACAGGCTTATTATAATGCATTCGTTCTAATACACTATTGTGAAGTTTTCTGTGAGGAGACGCTTATTTAGCATTTTTGGCAGGACTCTCCAGTGTAAGCACTTTGTAACGGTCAGAGGTAAAGCTGTAACTTTAAGGTTCCCAATTCAGGAATGTCTTGAGGACAAAGGAATTTGCAGTTTCTCTGTAAAACATTCAGCTGCATTTTTTTTTTTACTTCAAGACAAAGGAAAAAGAGAGGTTGGTGAGGGAACAAATGTTTATATCTGCTATAAACCGATAACAGGAACTTGTTCCACAATATTAAATGTAACTACAAACGGATAAACCATACAATGTGTCATTCTTCAATTAATAGAAGGATTATGAGACTTGGCAAATTGTTGTAGTATAAGAGGAACATAACACTTCAGGATATGCTGTTATTAGATAATAATCAACTCTGGAGTAGTAACAGTAAGTCCGCTTCTTATCTGAATAAAGGACCCTGAGTGCACACGACATGAGACCAGAGGACAGCTCATCAGAGTGTCCTCCTGATGGAGCAGCAGAGTCCGGTTCCTATTTTACCTGTTCAGTGATGCGCATGTGGAAGTCGTGGAAGTCGCTATAGCGGCGGTAGGTCTTCCAGGCGTCCTCACTACCGTCTGGGTTCTTACGGAAGACGGTGATGGCGTAGAGTGCGTAGGTCTTCCCGTGGTCATTACACACGCCTAGCACGGGAATGTGGGTTAGAGAAGCATCGGCTACTCAACATGAACCAGCGGTCAGAGGATAAGGGCCAGACACCAGGATACAGGGAGAGTGACAGATGGAAAGCGCGTAGGGGAGGCGACAGACATCACATGACCCGAGCCAAGGCACAGGAGATGGCGAAACAATAAGAGCAGCAGGGAGTGGCAGGACAGGGAAAAGGAAAGGAAGAACAGAAGAAACGGTAAAGGTGATGGAATGATAGAGCCATGAAAAAAAGATCACACAAAAAAAAGAAAGAAAAAAAAGCGAACAGCCAGTGACTTGATAAAGACACAGTGATGCATAGTGGCTTAGAATGGGGAGAAAAGGTGAGGGGAAGAAATAAGAGCTTTCTGCTCAAATCAAAATGATATGCAGATTTATTCTAAAGAAACGTTCCAAGTTCTTCATTTATAGATACACAAATTAATAATTCAACAATAATTTGACATCAGGTAATACTTTACATTAATGTTCCTTTAACTAACTGTAATAAACCACAAACTTCAGCATTAATCCAACAAAGTAGTTAATGCTGTTGTTTGTAAATTAATGAACCAAATAAGTCGAATAATCGACTTACACAGGGACTTAGATTATTTCCCTATAACCGCATGCCCTAAAGTGTTTTATCATTACTCACTCCATCTATATTACACCTTAATTAATACGTTAGTGGTGGTTAACTGTGGAATTCATAGGTGGTGGGTGCCAATATTTACACCAGGAAACCACAGTTCAATTAATTCCTAATAACTAACATGGTCTAATTTAATGCGTTAATTTAATATGGACTTTTGCCATGAATAAAATTAATTTAATTGCCTTAACCGCCATAAGTTATTTGTTTTCCTCACATTACATATTATTTATTATTATTATTTATGCCGACGTTTATGGTTTGTTAAAGTTAATTAATAGAGTAAATAATGTTATTTAAGGAAGCCTTAATACAAATTTCAAATTTCATTCAAATCCACATGGAACATATTCGTTACATTTACGTACCAGTATCAGAAATAAAAGCATGTAGTTGCACAGACTCATCTGTGGTGGTGTTCGCGAGGTCATCCAAAGACTAAAATAAACCACAGAAAACACAAATTACACAAAAACAAAGAAAGAATGTCAGAGAGTAAGAAAACCATGTCAAGTGAGTAAGTACCAAATTAATGCTTCCAGTTGGAGATCCATTAAAAGACTCTGCAGAAAGAGAAAAAACAACAGCATTGAGCCGACAGTCTTGTACGTGAAGCTTGTGGTGTGTGAAGTGTGAAGCAGCATTGTGCAGTTCTCCTCACCTGCGTCTCCATCGTCTGATCCCCGGTAGCTCGGCTCCTTCAGCATGTCCAACTCAGCCAGCATGCGGACGTACAGAGGGTGCTGCTTAAATGACGGGTAGAACCGTTCGTCCTTCAACATCATATCATACACCTGCGAGAGAAAGAGAGAGAGAGAGAGAGAGAGAGAGAGAGAGAGAGAGAGAGTGAGAGAGCAAGAGGAATGGAATGATATAAATGTGACATAACACAACTTTTATTCAAGAGCTAAAAGTTAACATTTTGCTACCTTTCTCTGGATGTCATCAAAAATCTCCGGGGTCGGATCCTCTTTGTTGAGTTTCTCAGCCAGTCTGTCCACAGAGGCCGGATCCACTTGCACTCTGGGAGACGCCTACATACAACAGAACATGGATTATTTTTTTATTTATTAGTTCTCTGAATCTGCAGCCAACAAACCATGCCTGCTGGACAACCCTTGCCTTGTGAGCTAGCTGATAACTGTATAATCTGGTTCATTGTGTGTCAAACAGGACCCCATTCCTGATCGTGTCTCAGTGAACTGTACATGTCACTGTAGCACTGCTGCAGAGAAAACCCTGGTGTTGTGGACTGACCTTCTCTGAGAGGTACTGCTCATAGACACCGAGCGCAGCGGCTTTTAACAGGCCCTTAGTCTGGCCGCTCTGCTTCCTGCCGTCCTTCTGCCAGCTCAGTAGAACCTCGAGCTGCTGCTGTGCCGTCACCCGGTATCCCTCGACCGTCAGCCAGAAGAACAGATCTGCCTGACCCCCCACCTGCTGCATGTAGTCTGGATTTGTGTAGAATAAGTAGAAGAGATAAATGAAATAATTTGTAACAGAGGAACGATGATGATATGGATGAGATTTAGAATGCTAAATATGTCTTTTGTTTGTTTTTGCAAAACTAACCCATAAAAAACTGAAGCGCTATGTTGTGCACCAGGATATGATCCAGTGGGATTATACACAACTTGCCAAAATTTGCCGCTAGCTTCACAGCATCAACTTCCTGCAAAACGAAGATGATCAGGTAAAATTAAAAACTATTACACTTTAATGAAAGTATATTTGTGTTATATTGGGGTTCTTACCTTTCCTGATTGTAGCCTTTGTATTCTTGTTTCACAGACTTTTTTCACAAACAGTAAACTGTTAATCTGATTCTTTATAGTGTTTATATCTGTGGAGAAATGAGACCATAGACAGGGTGTTATATACGGTCACGGCTGTAATTCCTAAACGGTTAATGCAATATTTTTGTTAAGCCCCTTGAAGTAAAGCTGAAAGTCTACATTTCAGTCACATCTTGATTGCTTCATTTCAAATCCACTGTGGTGGTATACAGAGGCAAAAATTACAAAAATTGTGTCACTGCCCAAATACTTATAGAACTGCCTGAGTGGTAAGACGTTAAGGAAAAGATGACCTGTGTGAAGTTGGCACCCCATATAAATAAATTGTCACCAAAACTATACCATTCGTTTGTGCTGTGTTTGTGCTGATTTGTGCCGCAAAAACGAACGTTTGTGCTGGTTTGGCGTTCAAGATATTAAACATTCTTTTTTTGGCTGTGTGACGTCACGATTTGTGCTGTTAAAAGAAACGCGGTTACAAGGATTTTTTCTTAAATATAACAAACAACTAACCTTCCTTCAGGTGCCATTATGTCATTCTCTACCGCGAGAGCATAGTTCTGCGATCAGTACTGTGTAATTCTCAAATCCTTCTTGCGGTACTTTGGTGCATACGCCGATCGGTCTGCGCAGCACCGCGTGAAGTCTAAACATAGCTAATGTCTAAAGATGGGAACAAGTTATGTTGTTTCTTTCTACGGCACAAAACAAGCGATTTAGACGACGTGGGATGGAGAGTGACGTCAGCGCTCCCGAAAACATTCTTCTTGTATCTCATGAAGGAAAGTTACATCATTTGTTTTAATGGCACAAACCGGAACAAATCGAACACAAATGAACAGCGCCAGTTTGGAGCAATTTGGACGACATGGAGTAGAGAATGACGTAACGCCCCGAATAATACGTGTTATTTCCAATTCAGGGAAAAACATACAGTGATCATTTTAGCTGCACAAACCAGCACAAATCGAGCACAAACGAATGCCACCTGTTTGGGGTGATTTAAACGACATGTGGTGGAGAGTGACGTCACTGCTCCCAAAATTCTTCTTGTTATATCTCGGGAAGGAAAGTAATTACAGGGTTTGTTTTAATGGCACAAACCGGCAAAATCGAGCACAAACGAACGGCACCAATTTGATACGATTTGGACGACATGCGGTGGAGAGTGACGTCACACAGCCAAAAAAAGAATGTTTAATATCTTGAACTCCAAACCAGCACAAACGTTCGTTTTTGCGGCACAAATCAGCACAAACACAGCACAAACGAATGGTATAGTTTTGGTGACAATTTATTTATATGGGGTGCCAACTTCACAGAGGTGAAAAGATGGAAAGTTTGAAAATGTGAAAGCAGAATGCTTGCTTGCTCATAAGTCAATAAACAACAGATACTCTATAAAATAAATAAATAAATAAATAAATAAATAAATAAAAATACAAACATTTTTAAAAAAACATAAGAAGGTCTGTAAATAAGAGTGACATTTTGAAAACCACTGATCTAGATAGTGCAAGTCAGTGGCTGCCCTCTGTGGACATCTTTGTGTGTGTGTGTGTGTGTGTGTTCGTGTGCATGTATACCATCTCCTGCGGTATCTAGCGAGCGCAGGTACTGGAGCTCCTCCAGCACTTTGTCTTTGACAGCCTCCAGCTCGGCCGGCTTGTCTGTCAGCTTCAGGATGTTCATGAAGGCTTCATAGTTGCAGCTGGAGTCTCGGATCTACACACAAGCACACAAGGAACTTACGTACAAACACATACATGAACATGAGTGCACAGCACACACGCATGCACAGATACATGCAAACACATACGTCAGGAATCCCTCAGAACTGGAGTTCCACAACCCAGTAACACAACATGAAACATCAGGCACGCCTGCGTTTACGTTTTTTTTTTTTCACTGCACTTGCAATGGTGGTATTATACATTCGGTGACTGCAAGAGCTCCAGAAAATGTCAATGATGTTCATCAGCTATGTAAGAAGCTGGAGAAAGACTATGCCACGAATGTAAGAAAAAATACCTATTAACAGAAATAAACACCCAAGGAAATATTGGAGTTAATGTTACCATACAAAATTCACTGCAAAGTAGCTTTGTAGATCCCATCCATGATACTGGTTTCTATACACATACTGTACATTAAATTATTAAGTTATTACGATTTTCTTCGACAATGTATCCAGCAGTCTGTCCGCTCCTTTTCAGCACGATAACTCATACTCTATAAAGGTAAATAATGCTAAAGCATGACAGTCATGTTACAGGCATGTTTCTGAAAATGTTCTGTCTTACATACCTTACAGTGGACACGCATTGTTATGTGGCATTAGAGAAACCTGACTCAAATGTAATCAATGCTGCTGGAAACACAAGAGCTACACTAGTTAAAAATGGAAATGCGCCGTAACGCTGAACGCAAGGAGGCCATTAGCCATTACTATACAACTTAGAACATATTAGAAGAAGCGCTTTAATATGAACCTCTGATTTCAAGATAAAGATTCGCAGCTACACTACTGTCTGAGCTGCTGTTATAGAAAATGAGTAAACACATTCTGTTGTGGTATAAAAACACATACACAACAAGAGACACACTTACCATCCAGATGATGAACTGATTGATATAATCAGGATCACTTAGTTGGTTAATCAATGGCAGCAGAACTCCTCTCGCCAGAATTTCCTGGACAGATAATGTCATTTATTAAATTTATTACCTTTGCTTATATGATAATAACAGAATTGCACATACAGGTTCATATATGACTTTCATGAATGTGAGAAATGAAAGGAGATTTTTCTACCTAATCTCCATGTACTACATCTGTAGCGTATGAAAGATCAACACGGACAAAGAGATAAGTCTCTCTGTACTGAGAAAAGAAGAGAAAACCTGTTTAAAATTCATTTACGATGGAAGTCTAAGGGCAGTTATTGGGGTGTCAACAAATATTTATTTAAAACTTATTTCTGCAGAATGTTTTCTTGAATATCGGGCAAATTTATGTGTGAATTAAGTTCTAAAGCACTATAATTATTCTACATTTTGGGCCAGACATACATAACACATACATAACACACGTCATGTACACGTTACCTAATTACAGCTGAAAAAAATACCAGGAGCTGGTTACGAGAAGTCGGCTGTAGCTGCTAGCTGCTTACATTAGTATTTAGTCCATTTTTTTTTTTAATTAACTCCTCATTATCAAGGTCAGGAATGCTGCAAAACTGAAGTCGAGACTGTAAATAAACCTAACGACTCATTAGCTGTAACTAAGCTTATTATAGAATTGAAATAAAATTATATAAACTGCACGTGCATGTGCTCTGTGCAGCAGCGAGATACTTATTGAATTCTTGTCTAGCGAAGTCACTCTGATAAACAACACATTGTTTGAGATTTTATTCTATATCTAAGCCCCGTTCCTGTTTTACGTGTGAACACATTCACAGGTTTATCTGTTCAGCAGCACGGAGAAGAGAAGCTAAGATGCATTAGAGAAAGATGTTGTGTTGCTCTGCTCTGAAGTCAGATAACATAGATTAGTAAGGTTCATATAGGATGACATAATAGGTGAAAGAATTACGAGATACAATACAATTTATTTTTGTCACTCTGGCTGACGCCACGTTTTCCGACAAACATTGCAATCATCCATCTTGATAACCATCGCGACAGCTGGAATGTCTAAGCAATTACTGATACCATCACCAATGTATATAGCTATAGTTTTGGAAAGTTCATGTCTGTCTCATCCTCAGATCCTTATTGTTACAGTGTGACGGTTGTAGCTTTGAGTTTTGCATATTTTTAAACGTTTGCTGGTGGAATCCAACACTTCCATTATAAGGGCCTTTCAGGTTTCCACTGTTTTCTCAGCACAGGGAAATCACACAAACGCTACAGATGAAGTAAATAGAGATTAGATTTAAAAATGATGATGCATTCTTGAAGCTACTTTGTAAAAGTCAGCATCCTTCTCGCAGTAGTATAGTAGAACAGCAGCATCCGTCATTCCCATTGCCATTCCCACTTCCATTCCCATGCCTCACCCTGAGGAAGTATCTCATGTTCTTGTTGTGGAAGTCTCCAGGAGGTAGTAAGAGATACAGCAGCACCTCACACAGATCCCGCAGGAACCCTGGTGCAAGAGAACGCTGTTATAAAACTCGCACCATCAAAGAACATACTGCTTCATTATCTGTAACTATGAAGCAGGTGTGACTGAACACTGTGTGTGTGTGTGTGTGTGTGTGTGTGTGTGTGTGTGTGTGTGTGTAGGGAGAGCAGCTCTCTCTCTCCTGTCTCCACCTGTCCTGCACAGCGAGTCTCACCTTCTTCATCTTTATGGGAGGTGCACACTACATCTCTGCAGATCTTCCTCTCCATCTCCACCTCAGTCTCAAAAAATGCATCCAGCAGCTCCTCTGGGGCTTCACCTGCACCAAACACACACTCTCAGACAAACTATACTAGGCCATAATGTCTCTCTCTCTTTCTAACTGTCTCTCTTTGCCCCTGTCTCTCCTACTCCTGCTCCCTGTGTCTTAATCTTGCTCCCTCACTTTCTGTCTCACTCTCTTTATGTCTGTCTGTCTGTCTCGCTCTCACTCTTGCTCTGTCTGTTTGTCATGTTCTCCTTCTCTGTGTCTGTCTTGCTCTGTCTGTCTTGTGTTCTCTCTCTGTCTCTCTGTCACTCATTCACTCCGTCTCGCTCTCGTTCTGTCTGTCTTGTCTTCTCTCTCTGTCTCTCAGTCTCTCCTGTTGTTGTTCTTTGTCTGTCTCTATCTCACTCTCGTTCTGTTTATCTGTCTTGTGCTCACTCTCTGTCTCTCTCTCTTTTCTTCCGTCTGTCTCTTACACACTCACTTTCTTGCTCTGTCTCACTCTCTCTCTCTCGCTCTGTCCATCTGTCCCTCTCTCGTTGTCCATCTCTTTCTCTCTCTGTGTGTGTCTCGGTCTCTCATGCTGTTTCTGTCTCTCTTGCTATATCTCAGTCAGTCTGTCACACAAATGTGTCACACACAATCTCACAACTACACACGTCTGTGCTAGAGTAATCCCAGAAAACGGAAACCTCTAAAAATTACTCCAGTTCTCAGACCTAAAAGCAGCTCCAGGCAGCAGCGGTAAACAAGTTTATTCTCGTAGTTCGTTTTATTAGCTAAAACTATTCGCTCCAGGCAAAACTGACCCCAAACACACAACATTCAAACTAATCACTGCAGGATTACTCATTACTGTGAAAACACACTGTAATTTAACTGGAAGTAAACCTGCTGGTAACTGTGACTCACGTTGTTTAGGCTCCTCCCTCTCGTTCAGCCTCTCCTGGGCCTTTCTGAAAACACGGAGATGAGTGGCGAAGTCGTCCACCAGTCTGGTGGTGAAATAAGGCTGCCAGTCCACCTCTTTGGACCTGAAAAAAACCAAAGCATCATTCTGGCTAGTCTTTTACTGCACAGAAAGCCACAGAATTCACACAAACTCACCAAAAAATTTGCCTGTTAAAAA
>CM040476.1:6085835-6116905 GCA_022758105.1 Pangasianodon gigas | reverse complement strand
CTTAGTTCAAGGTTCCTGAGTGTGTAGTGTGATTATTAATGTTATTTGCAATTTTTATTATTGTTTAGTATACTTTAAATACTTATTCATTGGATATGCCAAAGATATCTGGAAACTATCAGTGGAATTTGTGGAATTTTCCTGTCAGATTTTTCCATACACAGTTTTGTTAAATAAGAGACAATATCTCTAACCTCTCTCAATCAATTAATGACACTGAAATGTAAACTTGCTGAAAACATGATCTGCTTCAAACTCCTCTGAACGGAGGAGAAGATGAGATGAGAAGTGAAGGAGTACCGCGTGGAGAACTGCACCAGAGCGTTCTGCACTGTCTGTCTGATCTCCAGCAGGAAGGACTCATCCTCGCTCAGCGTGTAATACCAGTACTGGATGTAGTCCCTCAGAGCAAACTGAATCACCTGCATGAGGACAGAGGAGGATGGAAAGAAACAGTAATAATGTGATGATAATGTGACTGATGAAAACGGAGAGAGAGTCAGATGATTGAGTCTCACACAAGCTATGTTTACACGTGGCTCACAAATCTGATGAGAATCAGCCTGAACACACAATCAGACCTTCATAAGTACGTCTAAGTTGCAACAGAGTAAACCAGCTGAGGTAGAATGAGATTTCTATCTGATAGAACAAGGTGGTATGTATATGTGTATGTGTATGTGTATATGTGTGTGTGTGTGTGTGTGGTCATGCTCATAGTTAACAACGAATAAAAAGGAATAGTGGTTTTATGCAGAGTTGACGCTGTTCTCGAATTTAACTGCAGTGAGATTATTTTTTTTTTAACCTGCATTCCTGTATCAACAGACTTCTTGTATATTTCAATCCAAACAAGCTGCTCACACACAAGAAACCTGATTTGGGACGACATGGTAAATCTAAAGTGCATGAGTCTTATTGGGGAACAACAAACCTGCTGACTGCATCAAATTCACTCCACGTAAATCTGCTCACTATATAACCCAGCGCTAATCAAGCACACTGCGCTGTCTCATAACGAGAAACAGGTTATGAAACTAAACATCATCAAAATATTTCTCTATGTAAGTGCCCAAATATGTAGGCGCATGCATCAGCTATATTTACAGACAGTTCTGAGTTTTAGGTCAAAAAGTTTTTCCAGGCAGAAAATGAAGTGTCTGCATTATCAATTTAGCAGAACTCCGACTGCATGCACTCAGAGAGCATGTGACTTTTTTTTTTTTTTTTGCTGCTGTGTCATCACTCTGAATTATGGTAGGAGGTTGTGCAAGATCAGCTTCCACAGCATCGTGACCCTGCACGGAGTTTGCGCAGACGTTACCTGTTGCAGAGGCTCGTCGATGAAGTTGGATCCCGTCAGACGTCGGTCGATTTTTATGGGCTTCGTCTCCTGCTTCAGCTCCTCTAAAGTCTGAGGAAACAGGGAGAATGTTGGTCTCCTGAACTGTTCTCCCTGCTCAAACGCAACGTTCCTCACTTGAGCTGGGATAATTAGCTGAGACGTTGATTCAGGTGTTAAAACGAGAGGAAACTAAGCCCTTTAGGAAACACAGGGCAACGTGTAATTGATGCGCAAAAATAATTGTACAGCGAAACTTTTACATGAATATTTGCTAATCTATGAGGGTGAGTCAAATCCTTTTAAGAAAGAAGAAGAAGAAAAAAAAAAAACAACCTTACAAGTGTGACACAAATTAGAACCGAATCAATTTTTTCTACAGAAATCTGGACACTTGTGAAGCCCCAGAACACTTGCATTGAACAAAATGGAGATTTTGTAGAGAAATGATACACCTCTGTAACACTTATTTGCAATAAATAATAATAAATGCAAAATAAAAAATAATTAAGGTTTTTATTTGACTCACTCTTGTATAATGATGTTATAATGATGCTACAACAGAGCGTCATCTTAAAAACCAACCAAGTTCTGCATTTTGCCATTCTTTAATTAAGTAAAAAAAAAATTAACGTTATACAAAATCAGCAAATTTCTGTGATATACGCTGAATAAAACACTCAGGGACATGCTGTTAGTTAAATAACCAACTACGGGGTGCTAACAGTAACTCTGTTTTGTGTCAGTCCACATCACACCACATGGTCATTGATTATTTTCCAATAACAGCATGCCCTCAAGGGTTTTATTCCTTACATAACCACTAACAAAATGCCTTTTTCCCCCAGATTACTCTTCAAATCTATGTGTGCTCCCACCACTGTTTAATCATTAGTGTCATGGCCTATTTTTTAAACTCTTAAAGGTGTGAGATGGCATCTTATTTCCTTTAAGAATGTACAAAAGCCATAGAAACAATACACTGCCTTCTTCAGTACAGCCAAACCATTTAAATGTAATCATTTTCTGAGTAAAGTTATTAACCTTTTGTACAGCGGCCTGTTTATTTACAAATTATTTTGCTTTCTGGGTGTCTACAGTCTGGGGAAATCAATGTTCGACTTTTTTTGTGACAAATAATATAAAATTCGGTCGCTACTGAATGAAGTTTTAATTTCGTATTTCATAATGGTTACTCCGGTTATGAAGTACAGTGCTTACCGTGTCGTTTTTCTTCAGGACAAATTTGACACACAGGTTCAAAAATAACCTGATTTGCATGATGTGTTATCTACACTAGAGCATCATGTACCCATGTTGAGTCAGCTTCTGTGCTTACCTTTGCTATGCCTGTTGGGGTGGGGGGCAGGTAGGAGTGTTCACATTTCTCTAGGTGTTTTTCAGAATTCGTCTTTCCAAATAAAAGCGTGACAGCGAAGCCCCTGAAGAGGAAGGAAAAAAAATGAGCCAACATTACGGAAAACGGACACAGACGCAGGACTGCAGGAGAAAGATAAGCTGTTTTACAGTCAGGGAGAGCAGTGGTGCTTGAAGACAGAGCCACTTACCCGCCAAGAAAACAGAAGATATAAAACGCCAAATAAAATATGGCAAAGGGTCCGAACGTGATGAGGAAAAGCAGGATTCCCAGGCCCCACCATCCCCAGACGGACAGACTGGCCTGGAAAGAAAAAAAAAACAAAAAAAAAACAACACACAAACACACACAGAGTGATAGGGTTAATGACATTACTTCTTCATCAGAAAATATGGCAGGCCATTGCAAACAATAATAAGTGCAGAAGCAGGTGGGCTTGGTCACTCTGTGTGGGAGCACACCGTGTGTCTGTGTGAGTGGGCAGGATTTGTCAGAATTCCTCCTGGGGCAGGTGGGATTGGCATTTAATGAACAGCCCTGCACACAACTCTAGTACACACTCACTTGTGAACCTTTCATACAGCTGAAGGATTATAGGCTCTGTCTACTAGGGGGCAGCTCAGTGCCATAACATATGAAGCATCTGTAAACTTTTGTGCACTTATCTGGCAAAAGGCTTCAGAATGTTAAAGGGTGCAGGCTGATTGGCTCTCTGTAACTCCATGTGCTGATTTTCGGCAAAATGGTGGACACCGTAACTGTTTGAAGCAGGGTATAGTCACTGCCAAACGCAGCTACAGCTGCACACAATTATTATTTAAGGCTTATTTTCTTTGCCTTAGCATCTCATAGCAAGATTACTACAGTGAACTGTCTGAAGTCAGTAGTGGGGAGGAGAGCAGGCGCTGAATTTGAACGTAGACTACAGAAGCAGTAAGCAGAGAGAATCCAGTCCAGACATCCATCAGATTCTCCGAGCGCAGCTATCCCGCTGACCAAGCACTTTCAGTTTTATTTTTAACCACTGCACACGGGTGACTTAGGGAAAAAAAACAAAAAAAAAAACAGCAGAACTCCTTCCCTTATCCTATAGCTTTAGAGTGGCTGAAAAACCACACATAGTTTAAAAAGTAAAAAAATAAAAAATATAAATAAGTAAGTAAATAAATAGGAAATTAATATTCCTACTACTACTACTAATAATAATAATAATATGAAGAAGACGAAGAAGACTAGCACATTAAATTATATTTTAATTTACAGATTTTATGATATGGTGAAAATTATGGTGAAAATCCTGTGGCATTGCTGTCCGGAGTAAACAAATGTCCTGATCATCATCATGTATTGTAAAAAAAAAAAAAAAAAAAAAAAAGTCTTCAATTACAGTGATGTATATTATCACCTTATCTTCCACCTGTACATGTAAAGGAATATGTACTATAACGGTGTGATAGAAAACACAGTTTTGTGTTGATTCAATTGATTAAATAAAAATTTTTTTTTTTCCACTTTCATCATTTTAGCCATTATGACACAGTCCTTTTAAAGATATTCCCTTTAAAGAGCTCCATAATTAAGATTTATCCTGCATCTAGTTACAAGCTGTTTGTTATATTTTTAAAGACTTTTAAAGCATAACTATGGAATTATGGAAAAAGATTTTACTGTAAAGAATTTTAAAATGTGTGCCAAGCAATAGTAAAAAAATTACCTGAGGCAATAGTCTGTTGTGACTGCTGTTTAATAAAAAGCAACACCATTGTTTTACCCTAAGATCCAACAGCCCTGCTTTCTTGCCTCCTTTTGGCTCAAAAGACGGAGACTCATGAATTCACAGATAAAAGTTCACCCAAATTAAATCGGCATAAAGCGAAAGTAAACGCTACCAGAAGCAAATGCGTCTTTAACATCATGTGTCCTTCAGTGACTAGTCTTTAGCACCTTGGCAGACCTTTCTATAAACCTGGTTTTTATCAGTAGATATTGACAGAACACACTTCTTTAATGAGTTACTGAGTTGGATTCACTACAATATACACAGAACTTCTTGGCTCATTACTTTCACTGTATCATGCAACAGTTGTGCTATACACATATAATTTCTTCCAAAAAAAAAAAAAAAAAAAAGCTAAAAGTTGCTTTAGAGTTAAAAAAAGGTTGTGTCTGAGTTTAAGCTGTTCTGAATGATCAGATCTGAACTGCTTGTTCTGAATGGCTCAGTAAAAGATTATAAAAAGCCCTAAAACTGAGAGGGAGCATGTGTCCAGTCACCAGACTTCCTGTTTTTGTCAGTGCAGGAAAGCCGGCCTATTGCGTCACGGCGCACTCCTGACCTAGCACTACACACACGTACATGCACGCACACACACACACACACACACACTCTCTGAATTGAACATTACACAAACTAGGCATACTGCTTTTCTTTAAAAAAAAAAAAAAATGCAGATGTGAAGCAACTTGCTACAATTACAGCTTCCAACCTACAACAACCCCTCACTTTAGTTTTCCATGATAATCCGGGGAACCTTTACTGTCAGTAAATGATGAGTTACACTCTTTACCTAAACAAGAGAGTTTAGGAAACACACAATATTCAAGGACAGAATCATTATTATTATTATTATTATTATTTTACCATCAGTGGCAGACACTGATAAAATCACGGCTCAGTGAGAGGGTTGTGATCCAAAAAATTTTTAATAAACCGATTCTAAGCTCCTGAAAGATCAGACCGATGTTAAATAATGCCACACGACATTTTATAAATGCAGAGATCTCGACACTCCTCACGCTCGACCTTTCAGTATTGCTCTCCACCAAAACTGGATGAGCTGATGGATGAATCGGGCGTTCACGCTAATCTGAGGACGTGTCAAAATGTTTTAGAGGTGCTCCTCTTTCACAACAGCTACAAAGTAGAGTTATTATTAGTGAGAAAACTAAAGACATTCAGAGAACTAGGCGAGTGAGGCACTCATAAGACCTGCCTCAAGCTCTCCAGCATGCCATAAAGAACACTAAGTAAGCTCTTCAAAGGTCAGATAAGACGCAGGCTCAGCGCCACAACAAGCATGACTCAACAGGTCACATGGGCGCAGCATACCAAGAGCAAACGAGGGACAAAATAAAAAGACTATTTGTTTCATAGTTGGTCTCATAAAAAGAGCAGAGGTGAGTGAGATGGCCATATTATGATTTTGAGGTGCAGTCTCACAGCTCCAAAGGTTTGGATTTGCTCCCTTTGTCTTTGTGGGGTTTTTCCGGCTTTTCCAGATTCCTCCCACCTCCCAAACCATGGCGTTAGGTGGATTAGTGACTTGAGGTGTGAATGAGTATGTGAGTGTGCAAATGTGTGTGTGGAGTCCTGTGATAGACGGGTGTCCTATTCAGGGTGTATTCCTACCTCATGCCCAGTGCTCCAGGAAGGGGTCCAGATCCACCAGAATAAAGCGATGGATAAATGAATGAATGAATGAATGAATGAATGAATCATGATACACACAGTGTGATCTAAAAATGACAACCTTTAAAAGACTCTTTAGACTCAGGTGAAACCCAGACATGTGACAAACTTTGTAGTGAACTATTAAGTGCCACAACAGGCAGAAACGACATGTTTGATCATGTCTACCATTTGATACGCATGAATACCACATTATTTGACATGTAGCAGCCTGTGATGAGTGGGCGGAGCTTCAATCATAAAAATGACTCTTGACATGTCTTGCAGTTTATGATGTATCTGTCAGATTCCTTTATAGACCTTGTAAATCACATTTAATAAAGTGTAAACACATTCAAACCACATTTAACTCAATTATTTTAACTCCATTTTTCTTAAAATGTCCTCAGTGTCTTTTTACATTTAGAACCAAAAATCTGTTTCTAGAAGACCCGCATTCATAAAGAGTGATTATTTGAGTTACTATATCCTTTCTGGCAGCTCGAACCAATCTGGCCATTTTCCTCTGATCTCTCTTATCAACAAGGCGTTTCCATCCACAGAACTGTCCCTCACTCAGTGGTTTTTTTTTTGTTTTTGTTTTTCGCACCGTTCTGTGTAAACTCTAGAGACTGCTGTGTGTGAAAACCCCAGATGATCAGCACTTTCTGAAATACTCAAACCAGCCCATGCCCCAGTTAAAGTCATACAGATCCCACTTTTTCCAATTATGATGTTTGATATGAACATTAACTGAAGCTCTTGACCTGTATCTGCATGATTTTATGCATTAATTGCTCTAGTGCCACGTGATTGGCTGACTGGATACCTGCATAAATGAGCAGGTGTACTGGTGTTCCTATTAAAGTGGACGGTGAGTGTATGTATTAATAGAACAGAATGTTTGAGTCAACAGATTTAAAGAAGCAAAGAAATTTTATTTCAGCAAAAGTCTTTCCTTTGTAAGTGTCTTCACAGTGAAATAAACATTTTATTTCTACAATTATCTACAGACTAGAGTTTTGTTGGCAATTTTGCAAAAATATACACATATTTAATTACACCAAGGGTTCCCAAAATTTTTGGGCAAACAACCCCAAATGGACAATATGAATTTTCTGTAACCCCAAGTCTTTAAATTTCAGATTTATAATTTAGGACAACTGTAACATTTGAACATTTCATTATGTTAGTAACAAAGGAATACTCCTTGCCCTTACTTTAATCAGTGCTTTCTGAACGTTCTACAAACGTTACGCATAAGTTTTTAAAATGTTTGTTACAAAACTGCTGCACAATTAGCTGTTATGACTTTAACTCCTGTTTCAAACAGGACAAGGAAATCCTCAAATCAAAGCTTCAAATTCACACCCAAAATAATCAATACGGATGTTCACACCAGCCACAATAGCACAGGGTTCTCGTGAAATGTTTTTTTTTATTATTATTTTTTTTAAACGTTAAGCCTACCACTTGTAGAGCAGAGGGAAAAAAAAATGCCCGAGGTGGAAAAAACCCGTGGATAGAGCTTGAACACTGTGGCTGATTATTCTGGGTGATGATTTGAAACAGAAAAGCAGTGTGTGGAAGCAGCGTATTTTTCACATCCCTTCTGAAACAGGTTAAAGCAGTCAGCCCACTCTCTGTACGTGTGGCAGAACTTCACCTAGTAATGTTTTAAGATAAACAAATCAGTGTCCTTCCTAGTTTCACTGAACCACACATAGAAACAAGCTGTACTGGTGCTGACATACAGTTCCCTTTGTGTTACACCAGGATAGGCTTAATTCAGGCAGAGCTGGCAGAAGCCTCCAGTTCTCTCTTGAAGATCACCAGATGAGATCTCTTGCAAGAATACATGTTTGGAGACACTGATGAAAACGTCTGGATTGGTGCAACAGAAATTCTCTCGCCCTATCATTGTGAGATCGTGAGTCTGAATCCTGACGACGCCCCAGCCCTCTGTTACCCGGGATCCAAGAGAGCTGAATTGGCGAGATTTTATAGGCTCTCTCCCTTGTCAATCACAGCGACACTAGCCAACTGCAAGCATCTGTAAGCTCATGTACGCGGAAGAGGGCAGATAGCGCTTTGTGTTATGCTGCCCTGAGATGCAGAATGAGCAACAGTTCCGAACAAAGATGGCTGGCTTCATGTCTCTCAGAGGAAGCACGTGTTAGCCTTCACCCTCCCTAGTTGATGGCTGCGGTATCTATCTTAGAGGAGAGAGGAACTGGAAGATGACCAAATTGGTTTGGTTTAAGGGTGGGTGGTAATGTAGTACTGGACAAACTGAGTTTCAAATCTCTAAGCTGCTTTAAAGCTTGAAATATGGGCAGCAATAAAAAAAAGGTGTGCTCGTCAATACTGTCTGAACAGCAACAAGGATACGGTATCAAGGATGTAAGCCAGGATGGCTGAAAAGTCGCCTGACACCTGTTAAGCATGTGTCACGTGTGCAAATAACAGATTATACGCAGTAGAAACAATCTTTTGCAATACAAAATACAAAACAAAAACTGTTGAGTTTTGGCAATAAGAGTGCACAGGTTACCAAAAAAAAAAAAAAAAAAAATTGGGGTGGCTTTTGGAGAGAAACCTGTGAATATAGCATCAGTTACGCTCATTCTGCTATTATGTTTTACATAGATACTCGGAGAGAAACACGATGCAGGATAGACCCTGGCAGATTCCCCTATTTTGGCTGAGATATTTTTTAGTTTTAGATTGAACTATTTCACATCAGGCCTGACTAGGAATAGACGCTGAATGTTTTCATCAACTCTCTCCAAGCAGAGTTTGAATGGCCCTGAACGTGCAGCTATTCACACATAAAACTATTTATCAGCTAAATTCCCAAGCCGCTGCACACTTCGCTCATCTCATCTACACTGGCTTTGTACAGAAACCACTTCACAAGAGGTTAAGCAAGAGGCTTTATACCACAGTGCTCCTGCATTCTCAATTCTGAGTGCTCAGAAGGAGTTAATTAATTAACTTTCTGTAACAGCGGCTGTAATTCAAATGACAGGGTTATATTAATGCTGTAATACATAATCATTTCTGTAGTAACAACTTACACAGGGACTTGTATGGTGGAAAAATCTACATAATATAAGGCTATCACCAGAAAATGCACAACTGCTTTTAGGGGTGTAAATTGTGACACTTCAGTCACACTTTGGCACTGGCTTCATAATTCAATTCTATTCTCAGCATATTGTGCATTTTTGTCTGTATAAACTAAATAAATCAAAAATGGCTACAGTTTACCATATCTTAAAAATAAATAAATAAATTTATCAATTCTTCCAAAAATTGATTGAATAAACAAAGCCTCTGTTCCAGGGAAATGATCAATTGAAACATAATGAGCGCCGTAGCAGTGACTGAGGTATCATTTTTTCAGAAATAAAGCTCCAAAGTCGACTAAAATGCCCATCTTCCGTGATCTCTTTCTTGGGCACTGCTAAAGAGCTCTTTTTAACTTGGTTGTGTAGCAGTATAACCAATAATGCATGTTGGTCGTTGTGATCCAGAGCTATTGGCTACGTCACTAATGCAGATGATTGCCGGTATTAGCGTAGGCTCTCCACAAACAACAAGATAATCTGACCAGCACGTGCTCTCTCTATATATGTTAATTATATGGGTTGCATAGACTGTGACTTCTGGTGTTCAAACAGCACAATCACATTACATGCATACTTAATAGAATGATAACTTCCACGATGCACATCGTCACATTATTGCATCATAGTGCATCGTTACACCCCTAACTGCTTGTGTACGTGTGTGTTTTCTGGTAAGGTTTGCACTCAAACTCCTCTGTATTTTCAGAAATTTATCATATTGGCACACCTGGCTGAGTTTGTGAGTGTGGGCTGCCATCAAGTGAAAATTTTATTTTCACTAAACTTTAACGTATTAAAGTCATCACACACTACCATTAAACCAAACTCACTCTGTCTTGTGATATTTTTTACTCTATGAGAGAGAAATGTTGTACCACATACATTTCAACATTAAATGACATGTGTCCGGTTACATTTCAAAACAGCTTGAAATGTAATTTCGTGTTAATACTCGTACCCATGATGTCACCACCCGATAACCTCCAGAGAAACTCCGCCCATGGTGGGAAAGTGACACATTCACTCGCGTGAAATACAAAAAGCTCCAGGTCACCGAGCTGCACTGTTCAGTGAAGGAGTGCTATTAAAAAATTTATTCTTAAGGGAATAAAATGGATTTGTACAGTAGCTTTATTTCTGACAATACAGATTTACACGTTTATTTATCAACAGTGTAGCTGTGAAGTTAGACAGACTCGTTTCTCCTGTGATGCTTTATATGTGCTTAAAAACTGGGTCAAACTGTGCTCATAACCTTCTTCTATTTCCTGTCATTTGAGCACCCGAAAGTGGGTTCACAAACACCAAATAAATGTAAGAACCAAAAGTAATGAGTGCAGAGACTATGGAACAACGCGTACCACATGAGTGATCTGGGGACCCGTAACCAACCTGGTTTACTGTAACCAACGTAGTTAATTGTGTCACAGGTCTATTGTTAGAGGATCTTCATCATATACTCAGACACGCAGAACACACATTATCTCACAGATTGTTATAGTATTAAACAAAAATTTGATTAGGATCCTCTCATACAACCTGTCATAATCATAGTCATAAACCTAAAACATCCCTGGCTGCACAGGAAACTTTCCACGCTGATTCAATCCAGGTTAAAGAAATCACCGCAGCGATTGGGAAGTTCATATTTGAAAACGCACGCAGGGCTACAGAGAGCTACGTAACCGACAGCACAACTAGTTAACCGCAGAATACGAAAAGCCTCATGCTTCAGACACATCCCCATCTTGTGAATCACACCAGTGAAAGCTTAGCCATGTTTAATTTTGTTCCATCCTAACACGCAGCTTTTCTTTCATTATATGCTGCTGAATAGAGTCATAATAGATCAATAACTGTGTTGTTATAAGTTTCCCTTACCGCACTTTTATAATGTTAATCAACTGAAAATGGAAACCTAAGACATGTATTCAGGCAGCACTTATTTTTTGCTGTATTGAATGTATCGTATCGTATAGAGGCACCACCATACAGCATCAAATTTGGATTTTGTGTATCGTTCCAACCCTGGTAATGACACCAATAACTGGAGACACGTTATCACATTGCATTCTGAAGACAGAAGCTCCACGCTGACTGAAGAAAATGTATCAGAGCCATTTCTTATGAAAGTGATTGCACAGGATTGCAGCAGGGTTACAGGGTCACGGTAAACACAACCCCACTGCTGAGTACACGACTATGCAAGCCTCGAACACATTTCTGTACATGTCACATTTTTCCTAAGAGAAGATTGACATGTGCATTCCTAGTGTTAGTAGTTTTAACTATAAGCAGTAGTATTATAGAAATGATGCCTACTCGTCTGATTTACGAGCTAATCTATATTTCCTCAACAATCACCTGAGCTTTAAATGGGCCATAATGGCATAAGAGAAAACCCATCAGCCCGTCCACTCAGCAGTTTATAGTGCATAGCTGATTAACTGTGTAATGTGGGCACTGATTAGACAGTACACACAGGCCACGCTTACACAGACTCCTTGTAAGCTGATTACTTCCTCTGTGGACAATCAAGTCCTAACCCGCGCATCAACACGTCTGTTACAAGACCGATCACAGAAATAGAAAAATGCACCAATCACATTTTTACATTTTTGATATGATACCAAAATCAGAGCCAGATATAATCCGATACCCTCTATTTACCCTCTATCTATTTATGATGTGGTTCAGATGGGAAATAATGATCTTGACTAAGCTACCTGATTTCACTGGATAAAAATAAATAAACTGAGAGTCACTAACATGTTCTTACAGTATGTATTTAAAAAAAAACATGGCAGTGGAGTGTTCCCAATGCTGTCAGACCAATATCAGTCCACTACCAATATTCAGAATCGATCAGTGCACGGTTATAAATGTCATATGACTTGGTAAATCTCATTAGTTACTTGGTATTAGTTTGAATAATAACAGACTACAACATCTCTAAAAAATGTGAAAGGTGAGGATTGAGAGCAAGTGTAATAAATAAGCACTCTTTACAACCGTGGTGAGCAGAAAAGCATCTCGGAATTCACAGCACACTGAACCTTGAGGTGGATGGGCTACAACTGCAGAAGACCACATCAGATTCCACTCCTGTCAGCCAAGAACAGGAATAATGAGGCTACAGTGGGAACAGGATCACTGAAAACTGGACAGCTGGGCTTCTTTCAAGGTTCGAACCTGGCAGAAGATACTCACTGCGCTTATAACCTGACCTGAGAGTGACTAACCATGTCAAAGGTGTGGATGATGGACGCACCACGTCCTCACTCTGACAGAGCAGGATGGCTGGTGTGAGAATCATCACAGCAAATCAACCGGGCAGATTAGTGTACAGTGTGAGCGTGCAAAATATAAGCACCAACTTGACTTTATATGCACTTCAAATGTCCAGCCGGCTCTAAGGAACAAGATTTCGAGAACGCATTTCTGGATTCCTGCATCAGCAAGCAAAATAAGTAAAACTACTTGGTACTGACTCACTCACTCACCATTTTCCAGTGACATATTAATGAGGCGTAGAAGTAGAATCCAGCGTAGCAGTAGTGGAGATGTTGGTGCAAACGTTGGACTCAAAGTCCCAGAATGCAATACAGCTATACGATGCTGCTGCTACGCCAGAGACTTGGCCCGGCTAGTTAGCGAGATGACAAGTGTGATGGCGGTTTTAGCATTAAGCTTTGGAAGCTGATCTGTTTGAGCAGAGTGTACAGATGAGGAGGTGAGAGAGCTGGACAGACTAAAGCGCCGCTGCATCACTCTCTTTATGTAGAGATGAAGCGAGAGCTAAAATCCCACTGCGGCTCTATCAGAAGGTAGTCGAACAGCATTGTGGGTGATGTAGGAAACTGTTAACTACAGTGAAAACAGACTATCATGTCAATGAAAGAAGTTAAAACTGGATCTGCAACAACTAATCGATATTTATTAGTTCCACAATGTTGATGATAAAAAATTAGTTGGTAACAAAACTTAGTTACGGATTAGTTGGCTTGACGATGCTTATTTTATTTATTTAAAAATCGGGGAAATACAGATAGTGGATGCTTCATGGCAGAAGACAGATCAGTACAGTGAGTAATTTTATAATACTGAAATCAAAGTCTGAAGTTAAAAATAGTGTGTGTGTCATTGTCTGCGTTTCAGCCGGGTCTATTTTAGTTTAGAGGATAAAGAAATGTGTCACATTTTGAAATCGTTCCTCTATCGTTTGCTAACATGGCTAAAAAATGACAAGGTTGACAGAAAACACAGACATTACTTTCCCCAACTTTACTGTGAATCAGCAGACCATTTAATGCTAGCTGTCTAATTTCACTCAAGTAAAAATAAAAAAATATTTGATGCCGCTGAAGGTCACATGTTAATGCTAAAGATTAATATGCAGATCATTCTGGTGGATTTTTCCTTTAATGAGTGATACCGAGTGTTTAAGGTGCTTGAGGAAAGATCGTTATCAGGGTAACTGTTGCTACGAGTACGTCTCTGACTTTCTTTAAAAACAAAGGCTGCTTAATTCAAAGTAAATCTTCAACAAGCATTCATATGTAAATACACAACAACAATATGTTTGTAAACCCCACTGATCAGCGGGTTTATGTAAATGTCTTCTCGTCTCCTCTGCACTACCTGATGAGCGTAAGCCCTGAGCGAGAGCGGATAATAAGATTAAGATGAGCGTGCGCTCTTTCAGCATCTTTAATAAGTGCTCTATAAATACTCCTTGAGCGTATCCAGGGCTTTGTGTAAAACAGGTGGGCAGGAGTTTACCTCCTTAACACTAACGCATAGCACTTAGCACGGCGCTCTGATAGGACAGGTGACTCATCAGTTTTCTGATCACAGCACAGGCTGCAGATGAAGTGCTCTGGCTTTTATCTACTGTCTTACTGTGTGTGTTAACACAGTGTGAAGCTGAGCGAGTACAAAGGGCAATCCTGTGAGCAAAAAAAGAAAACACTAGAGCATATGGGAGCTTGGCTAAAATAGGCTTACCTATAGCGATTTCAATCACGGTTGCCAGATCTGTAGCTTTCCTGCAAGTCAAGTGGGTTTGATTTTTTATTTTTTTTTATTTCTCAGTATAACTCGTATTCACTGGAATTTCTGGAGTGGCGTGTAATACAGTAGCGCTACATAAAGTATAAATATACAACTGTGTGAGGCGAGAGCAAAATATACAATAAATATACAGGACAAACTGGAAGCAGGGCTTTTCTTTAAAACACATTTGATTAATTATCTATATATATTAAATATAATTTATTATTTATACCACAATCCTATAGAAAGCGACTCTATAACTAGGGATAGTAAATATTATGATATAATACCGATGTTATGATCAGTTGGGGCGAGTGATATGAGGAAAAATATCAATATATCTCAAGACATTTCGATGATATATATATGATACAGTATACATCATGATATAGTCTATAGGTTTGGTAACAAACTGCCAGTAAGGGGGCTTAAAAATGTTTTTGGATATTTTTATTTAATGTCTACAAAAATAAATTAGCACTGAAAAGGAGAAAAAACATTTTTTAAAACCATTTTAAATACTCAAAGCAGTTTGAAAATGTAACATTAACTGAGCTGCTTCCAGACATTGTCACTGTTATTTAAATAAATAAATATTGTTATATCCAGGATATCTTTAAAAAAAAAAAAAAAAGTGTATTGTGACATACCGCAATATTGATCAGGTTATATTGTCATATTTCCCAGCTCTATGATACATTTTTCACAATACGCTTTGGAGATTTTCTGACACAGTGTCACAATATCTTTTTTTTTATTTTTTTAAACAATTACAAATTTAGAAACAGCTGATTTGATGTTAACATTTTGTACTGAACCTTTAAATTTAGAGTTAAAATGTTAAATTTCATCAGAAGTTTCCTTTTTCCTGTTTTTCATTCATTCATTCATTCATTCATTCATTCATTTATTTTCAGAAACATTACATAAAACTATCATTCATTTATTAGACGCAACACACTGTTTCGCTGGCAGTTTGTTAGCAAAACTAAATTGCTCAATCCTACCAAAAAAAAAAAAAACCACACATACACAGACACACACAACATACTTCCGTAGAAACACCCAACACACATTTAAGCTATAAATACACTGACATTTTTAAATCTTACACTAAATTTTCGAAACATTTTAAATCCTAATTTAAAAATTTGTAAGAAGTGTATAGGGTTTGAAATGGTTTTCGACCTATTAATCATAAAATCTTGGATATTTTATCTGTGTTCATTTTCTTTATTTCACCAATCTGATGTGTGCAAATATTTGTTTTTATTCAATATTTACAAAAAACATGTAGTGACAAGTGATAAGAGGAAAAAGGTCATTTTCAACGTCGCGTCAGCAATTACTTAGTGCGAGTTATAACATAGCAGGAAACTGATGACACATGCAATACTCTTAAAGACGTATGCTGACGTCATATATGGCGATATTAGTCTCATATCGTCAGATCACTCAGCCCTTTTTAAACCTTGCATTTCTAATATGATTTAAGCACTAATGGTAAATACTGGCAAGCAATCATAACGCAGACTATAGAAATTTACAATATTATATATATACAAAAACAAAAATCACACATCATAAGCAAGAATTCTTGAGTCGCAAATTGAGATCAGCGATCTTAGACGTGCCCAAAAAGTTCAGGAACTGTCAGAAATTTTTTATTAAAACCTCAGAGTGTGAGCACTGCTACGATGTTCATCTAAAATCCACCAATATGAGGACGGCGTAGGATTACGCACCAAAAACTCGCAGGAGAGCTACAAATACGGTAGGGGAAATGCCGAAACATAAACGAAACATGCTAATGGACAGAAAAATATTCTTATTCCCTCAAGTTCACTTTGAAAAATGATTCATGTGACGTTATTTACTGTATGAATCCCGGATCGCGCTGATGATGTAATGACGTAAACACTGTAGACTGTAGTCATTTTCTTTCATCATAGATCTATCCTTAGAGGATCTTCTTATCGCAGGGAGTGTTGAATTCGCTCAAGATTTTATTGGGAATATCTCATGCAATACTCAAACACCTGCTGAAACTACAGTCGAAAACAGTCTCGTGAGTTTAAACAGTGTGAAGATTTTCACATGAGTGAATTCACACGGAGGGAAAACCTGAGAGGAAAAAAAAACACTAGGTGGTTTTTTGTTTTTTTTTGGGGAGGTAAGGTTTAGGTTTGTTATGGGCTAACCTGCTTTCCTATATCATATAATCTTGGTGCGGTTCATACTTCTGTACTATATGATTACGATCTTCACATGCAATAGTGTTAATGGAAAGATGGATGAAGTTGATGGATAGTTAAGGCCACTTCCTCATTCCTTTGCAGCACAGCAAGAGAGCTGAGGAGATTTCTTGTGACAAATATGATCTCTAACTTTCTCACAGTTCAAAAGGAAAATTCAATCTATGTTTGTATTTGTAGTGCAAAGAAAAAAAAAAGCTCTAACCTCTGTATATGTGTGTGTGTGTGTGTTTTAGGAAGGATGCTGTGCTGTTGCAACCAAGTGGTGAGAAATTTACACTGGAAACACTGGGTGTGTTTGTTTAATTAATCATTAACCTCCAGCCAGGCTTTTCTAACATGATGTAGATAGATAGCAAGCTAAATACAGGTACTAGTTGTGCAACAAAAATGAAAATATTAATAAAAATGTCTGGGGTTTAAATGGTTGACACTCCACACACCTTTAGAAACACAAGTGATTGTAAGAACTGCACCGTTTCCACCTGGAAGTCTGAGCTCCACTTTACTCCAAAAATGTCACCAAAGAATGGTCTATTTATCCAGCTAGCTAGTGATTAGTAAGGAGAAGTAACCAAACTGAGCCTCTGAGCATTAGCGCTGTAATCCGTGTGAACACAGGCGTGTTTATTTCCGTGCACTGCCCCGTGTTTACCTGTTAGCTAAGCTAGCTAGCTGGGAAGCTATCATGGAGGCTAATCCAACTAGCCAAGTGCTGTCACACAACACCGCGGAAAACAAAACTTGTCCAGCCGGAAGCATTACCGCGCACTCACCTCTGCAAACATGGTGTGAGACGTCGAGGCAGAAGCCGCGCAGGTTAACCCCAGCACATTTTACCAGCTGTGTTACAGCGCTCTTACGGGTTTTTTATTTTAAAAACAGACAAGCTTCCAGACTCGCTGCACTCTCCGAGGAGTCTCCATATTGCGAGATTTACGTGCAGGATGCCCCGCCCCCACGCCTAAGTCGCGCTCTGATTGGTCGGACTGACGTGACGCAACACACTCGCCCGTCATTAGTGCAAAGGCATTCAACTCAAACTGAGGCGAATAAAAAGATACAGCAGATTTCCACATTATCTGATTAAAGGTGTTGTTTTACACTGTACATTTATTAACACTGTATTAAGTCATAAAATACAGCTACTATCTATAACCGTGTGTTGCTGTGGAGGTTTATCAGCTTTCCTTCACCACTACAGGACCTCTGTTCATCCAGTGTTTCTATCTGTTTCATGGGGAAGTAGCCAAGGTACTGTATTCTCCAAAAGCCACCAGAAGTCGCCGGGTGACGTCATAGACTAATCTGCATAAACTCTGAATCGTCACCATCACACATATCGTAACAGGTTACGTTAACGAAGAAAGAATAAAGCAGAGCAGGTTAGAATAGACTAGAATGGAATAGAAAAGAATAGTTTTTAAAATCATAATAAAATAGAATACAGTTTTACAATAATAAAATAGAATAGCGTTTTATCATAAGTGGGGTCTCTGGAGGACTAGTGGTTAGGCTTCGGTGCTCTTACCACTGCGGCCCAGGTTCAACTCCCAGCCAGGGAACTGACCCCAGCCACTGGGGGCGCACATGACCATACACTCCCAGTGCTGGTCCCAAGCCCAGATAAAACTGGGGAGAGTTGCACCAGGAAGGGCATCCGGTGTAAAAACTGTGCCAAATCAAATATGTGGATCAACGATCTGCTGGTGACCAACAACAACAACAACAGATTTATCATAAAAGAGTAGAGTAGGGGTTTAATAGAATATATTAGTTTTATCAGAATGGAATAGAAGAGAAAAGATTTATTAGAATAGAATAGAATCATTTTTTGCCATAATAGAATAGAATGGAGTTTTATCAGAATAGAATAGAATAATTTTATTGGAATAGAAGAGAATAGAATAGAATCATTTTTATCATAACAGAATAGAACAGAATAAAATGGAGTTTTGTCAGGTAGAATAGAATTGTTCTTATCAGAATGGAATAGAGGAGAATAGAATTATTACAATAAAATAATTTTTTTTTATCATAACAAAATGTAATAGAATAGAACAGAGTTTTATCAGTATAGAACAGAATGGAGTTTTGTCAGAATAGAATGGAATGGAGTTTAATCAGAATAGAACAGAATGGAGTTTAATCAGAATAGAATGGAATGGAGTTTAATCAGAATAGAATGGAATAGAATTATTGGAATAAATAGAATAATATGTGTTCATGGTAGCATAGAATAGAAGAGAATAGATTTAATAGAATAGAATCATTTTATCATAACAGAATAGAATAGAATGGAATAGAATATAGTAGAGTAGAACTGAATTGAAATAAAATAGAATAATTTGTGCTCATGGTAGAATGGAATAGAATAGAATAGAATAGATGTTTTTGTGTCCCAGAAACCAGAACCCAGCTCCTCTCTCTTAGCTGAAACAGAGCTGCTTAGCTCCGCCTCTTTTTCCTTAAAAGGCAACACAGAAGGCTTGGGGTGGGGGTTAAAGGGTTGGTTTGGAGTAAGCGTAAGACATTTTAGTGTTTTCAGTGACAATATTTCCAACTGTAATTAACTTTACAGGCAGCAGAGAGCCGTAAAAATGACAAACTCCTCCTCTAATGCCATGAACAATGTTCCTTTTACCTCCTTTTTAATCTCACAGCACAGAATTGTTGCTGCATCTACAAACACTATGCCAGTGCATTAATGTTAGATTTCTAATGTACTGATTATTCATGTTTACCAAAAATAAGGAAGCATGAAGCAAATATCATAAAAACTGAATAAAATAAATAAACAAGCAAATAAAAAATCAGACTAGGTTCATATTTTTGATACAAAAAAAAAAAGCTGCATTCCCAGCCTTTTGGGATCTAACACAAAACAGCTGAAGATCAAATTCTGCTGAGTTCTGTGTAAATCTTTATCTCTCTCTCCCTCTCTCTCTCTGTCTCTCTCTCTCTCTTTCTCTCTCCCTCTTTCCCTGTATGTATGTATATGTATGTATATGTGTGTGTGTATATATATATATATATATATATATATATATATATATATATATATATACACATATATGCAGAGAGACAGAGAGCATGTATATAGAGATACCTGTCCCAGATTGAATAAGGCTCCAAATGGGTCACACTGTAGACACGGGTGCAGACAAACATAATCCCAGGTTCCATCTGAGGCTCTGTAGGAGGTCACAGTAACCAGGTTCCCCATCGTACACGAGCCAAATTTGTCATTCACTCGCTTCTCATGTCTCCTTGTTTCAGTACATGGCGCCTTTTTTGCATAATGCAAATTTAAGATTTCAAAGAACTAAGCATCATGTTGACACTGCAACACTGATAGCACACACACACACACACAGGCACAAGATTCAGGTCTGGCTGAGTCACAATCCTCCACATGATTTTATCAATCACAAGGTAAAGCAAACTTTGAACCTTTGGAGACTTTATGGCCGTAAACTACAGTGTTTTTTTTTTAAATCTCCAGTCTACATTACTTTCTCACGCAAATACCAGCTTCACAAACATTACGTTTCATTCAGAAACATTAAGCTACACACATAACTGAATGTCAGGGGTAGAAAAGGTACTGAGAAATGATCCATAAGTGAAAGTATAAATAATGTGTCAGAATCTTTATTAAAGGTGGAGGTATTCGATCAAAAAGGGACTCAAATGAAAGTAAAAAAAAAGGGTTGCTAATAGTACTAAAAAGTAGTTTTTTTTAAGTAACTGATGAAATTAAGTTATTGTCATGTTTTCATGTGAAAACTTTTATTACTTATATAAACTTGTTATAAGCAACTATGTTTTTTTGTTTTTTTTTTTTGCCTGAATCAGCATTCAGTCTCTGTAGGTTTACTGATCATAAGCATGACTAATGCTCCATAGTTTACTACTGAATTAATCCAAATTTAAAATATCATGCAAATAATCAATATTTACCTAGCTAGAATTTGACATGCTGAAATCAGTGCTATCTAATCTAGCATTTGCAAAGAAAACAGGCTAACTTAGTTAAATCTAGCCAGTTAAAGTTAGCAAATAAGCAAAACCTAGCATGCTTTTACAAAGAGTTGGAGTTCATGCCTTACAGGGAGGCATAGAAGATGCTTCATTTTGTACGAGTCTTTGCTTTCTTCAGCATATTGAAACGTTTTCCTGAGGTAGGGCCAGGGGCGCTCATCCTCAACCTCTACACTGAAGTCCAGTTTCCATATCTGTATTCAAACACACACTTATAGCTATAGCACTGACTGCATTGTGTAGCATGAAAAGGTGACAGCAGATGATGAAATGGCATGATTTTTGATAGTTTTTTTCTACACTGACAAACTTGATTGGATGGTAAGCTTAAATGATTGGATGCTAAACTGAGCCCATTTGTGTGATGTGTAGCAGACAGTCATTGGCTGAATGAGAGACAAAGAAAACTTCAAGATTTGTAAAGAGTACTTTGAAAGTCTAAATGGACATAGATGTCTGTGTACTGTACTAGCTGTATATGGTTGAAATGACAGTGATGTAATTCACAAAGTAAATTACATCATTTGGAGATTAATCCTAAGTGGGATTTCATGAGCGTGTTAAATATTCGTCACTACGCTTTCAGACACGGCTACAAAATAGTGCACTATTTGGTGAATATGGTGTGGACATCCCATGTTCATGTTTTTGAAAGTGACCCATTCTGGTCAGATGGACATTTGAAAGGTGCGCTGCAGAAAATGGCATTTTAGCAAGTGATAATATCTTGAATATAGTCAAATGTGTCTAGTATTTCCTATTACAAGATCACAACAAACCAAACATAAAACTTATTTCTACACATTTTTACTCATTTCAAGCTTGAAATAGTCTTGTTCTGTTGGCAGATCATTCTTGCTCATTTTAAGCATTTATTTCTAGAAAGAAGCAAAATGATCTGCCAATAGAACAAGAAAATGAAAAGTTTGAAATGAGTAAAAAATGTCTAGGAATAGGTTTAATAATCTTATATTTGGTTTGTTGGAATCTTATAATGGGAATACTCTATAAATCTGACTATATTCAAGATACTTTCATTTACTTGCACTCAGATGTCTTTTTTTTTTTTTTTTTTTGCAGTGTGTACGGGTTACATACAGGGAGGATCATGATGAAGATGAGACCAGGGTTCAAATAAAAAAGTAGAGAAGCAGAAAGAAAAAATTTTACATTCGTCTGAAATCTAAAATATATACTGCTAATAATAACTGCTAATAATGTAATAAGAAGAAGAAGGGACTAAAAATGAAGAAGGGGATGAAAATATAAAAGTAGTTAGAGAAACCATGACAGAGAAAGACAAAACTAGAAGAAACACTGCCAGAGAGATTTGCAAAAAACAAACAAATGAACAGAAGGAGCTCTGAAAATGCACATATTCAGATCATCTTCCTCCTTTCTCTGTTAATATCTTCTCCCACAAATTCAACCATTTCTCTTACTTTTCTTAAGGAAGGAACAGGTGTAGATGTTTAATTTGCATTAAATATCTGTGCACATGGTTTCATAATTTCACAGTGAGGGTGTGCAAACTTTTGCACTCAAATGTATGCATGTAATATGCAGAAAACAAAGTTTCCTTACCAAAATAATAGTCTTTTACATTCAAAATAATATGACTGAAGTGTGTCTGTGCGTGATATAGAATTAAATTATATTGGATTATAATATAAATATTGTATATAAATATAAATATTCAGCTCTGTGTTGGTGGTTTTGTTCGGATTCTGCTGTTCATGAGGATGTGAAGTGGACCTGCTGCTGCTGTCTCTATTGTGTCACTGTGCTATTTTTATCACGCGCCTTTGTGTGTGCGCGCGCGCGCGCGCGTGTGTGTGTGTGTGTGTGTGTGTGTGTGCGTGCGCGCACGCGCGCGTGTATGGTCACCGTTAGCAGCAACACGTAACACAGGCTTCCTCTCAAACACCCTCATACTAACCTACTAAACAGTGTGCCAAAAATATACGCCCCCTATAGGTTACCATAGTTACCACACTCACACACACACACACACTCTCTCTCTCTCACTCTCTCTCTCTCTCTCTCTCTCTCACACACACACACACACACACACGGGATACTAGGGCGCACTGTTTAGGAAGGTAGTGTGCGGTTTGGGACGTGGCCATCGGCATCATGCGCGTGCAGGGCGCAGCCGCGTCTCCGCTTATTTAATCAGTCGCGCGCGCACGGGCTGAACGGAGCTGGTCGGTTGTCGCGCGACGCGGAGAGCAGCGCAGCAGCATCAACACTCCGGTAAGTGCGAAAACACACGTTTCTGCTAAGATCATTGAGGAACGACGGGCAGGACAGGAACATCATTTCATCTCAGCTAGACTTTAACCCGAGTTTAACCCTTTCCCGTGTGCACGCTTAATAAAATTCGCTTAATTAGCCTATTACAAACAACAACAACAACAACAATGTTTTTAGGGTTTAATCCTAGAACAGATGCGCCTTTTTCCTGCTCCAGTCTTCTAGTCGAATGGGATAGATTTAAACCAGGGTTATATTTCTGTATTCTCAGATGCAAGTTCAAATATGCTGCTGCTTTTATTTAAAATAAATAACAACATTTAAAAAAAAGTCTGCGTTGGCTGTTTACCGAGCATCTCTTCCGTTTAGTTTCTGCAGGGGAAACGTCGCGCGCTAAAAATAGCCCGGGCGCACGAGCGGACGCACGGATATAGCATGCGGCAGTTTGAGAAATCCCCATGATTACCAGTTTCTCCCTGTGTGTTTGTGCACGAGCCTATTTAAACCCAACCTGTAATCTATTTAAACCCTGCATGCTTTAGTGGGTTGAATATATTTTGGAGTATGTGCTTCATGCTCATCAGTGTAGAGCCTATTTCTAAAGATTTGTCAGTGCTGCAGAAAGGTGCAAAAGCAACACCTAAGGTGTGATTTTGCATTAAACTTCAGTATAGTATTCGCTTCTGTCAGGTGGGTAGAAAATGCAAAGTAGGTTGGAATAAAAGCATGTTGCAGAGATGCATCAACAGGTGTGTGCGTGTTATACCTTTTCATGCATTTGCATTAGGTGTAACTGCATCCAGGTCCAGATCATAAGGGGGATTAAAATAGCAGATTTTTTTTTTTTAAAGGACAGTGCATGATGTTGAAAATGAAACTGAAAATGATGATAAATATGGATGCCTAGTGAGAAAATGGCTCTGTATTGTCCAATAGTAGTCGCTATTACTTTGATACTGATCACTAATGATTTAAACTGATCACTGCTGGATAACATTATTATTACATTCTTAAAAAAATACTAGCTTCCACTAGCTAATCCAAACGTGAAGTGGCTTTGAATGAATGCATGTTGCATGACCTCCTTAGGAAGAGTTGTATCAATAGATGTACTGCATCCAGTCCAGATCATAAGGAGGTCTGTTGCTGACTGGGTTAAAATGCAGGTTTTTAAAAAGACAATGCATAAAATAAACCGAATGTGCATGATGCTGCAAAGGAAATTGAATATTAATGAAGATAAATATGGATGTCTAGTATGAAAATTGCTGTGTATCATCCATTAGTAGTTATTACTTTGCTAATGATCTATATAGTGATGATTTACATTGATCACGACTGGATAATGAATCCTATGCTTTGTACTCTTGAAGAACCGAACACATTATAAGATGTGTGTGCCAATGTGCAATATGCAAGAATGATGCAAAAATGTAACCAGCAGTAAAAAATTACAGAGAATCATTCATTCATCTTCAGGAAGCGTTAACCAAAGGTTATCCTGGGAAGGTTGGGCATGAGGCGGGGATACACCCTAGATGGACCGCCTGTACATCGCAGGGCACCATGCGCACACACACACACACACACACACACACACACACACACACACACACATTCATTCACACCTAGGAGCAATTAAGAGTCACCAGTGCACTACTGGCATGTTTTAGGAAAAAGTAGGGAGGAAACCAGAGAAATCGGAGAAACCTATGCATTCATGGGGAGAACACCTGAAACTCCACACAGACCGTAAACAGATCTCCGGATTGAACCGGGGAGTCTGGAGCTCTGAGGCAACAACACTGCTGTGCTGTGTGAGAACATAAATGACAAGTAGAAAATAATAAAAAGAGGAAGGAAAAACACAAACAGTTTATAGGGTCAAGGTTCCTCCTTTTCTCTGAATTAAAAATTGTCTGACCTCAAAACCTTAGAGATGTCATATTTAACCCCAGCAACTGAGCACATGCAGATTTGCCTGCAGTCAACACACACAAACATATATATATATATATATATATATATATATATATATATATATATATATATATATATATATATATATATATATATATATATGTATATATATGTATATACATGTATAAAGAGAGAGAGAGAGATATGTTTGTATATAATTGTGAACGAGTGTGCATATGTGTATGTTTCTTTCCCAGGTGTTCGTTTCCCAGTCTAACACTCCTGGAATCGTCCCCTCGTATACATGGTGTTGACATGGGCTCTCCTGAGCACCCAGGTAATACCTGCTTTATACATTCTGTATGCTGTTTAGTCCCTGTTATCACAAGCACTCCTTTCAGGTGTGCGGCATCTTTAGGGCTAGCGTAAGTCAGCGTAGCAGGCTGCCGGAGGCCTCCCGTGGGCAGGCGGAGAGTGGAGGGATATATTTATCCGCTGCTCTCTGCATGCCCGAGGCCCTCCTGCGCTTCTTGGCAGAGGAAGGCGAGCAGATGGAGACCCTACTGGCAGGTGGCTTCTTTCATCAGACCAGCGCAGACGCTCTCTCACGCTCATTTGCACTCTCACTGTCATTCTCATGAATACCTGGCATCAGGATATCCAACAGGTTTCATTTTAAATTAATTTTTTGATTGTACCATGTTTTTCTGCGATTTTATTTATTATTTTTTGATTTGGTGTTCATAGATGCGGTTAGTTTTTGTAGCTGTGTAGACACTAACCATTACACACAGGGAGGAGGCTGATCATAAATAACATCTCAGTGAGGCTCTAGCATGCTCCATGTCATATATGACACCATCAGATAATAAGACGGCCGTGGTTTTGAAAATGATTTGTCATACAAACAATTGCAACGTCATACATACTCTTTTAAAATATCAACATATTAGGGACATAATAATGTTCATATCTTACACAGCCATGTTGTTGTTGTTCCTCTTTCGGCTGCTCCCGTTAGGGGTCGCCACAGCGGATCATCGGTCTGCGTGTTTGATTTGGCACAGTTTTTATGCCGGATGCCCTTCCAGACGCAACCCTCCCCAATTTTATCTGGGCTTGGGACTGGCACTGAGAGTGCACTGTTGCACGCAATCCCAGCGGCTGGGGTTGAACCCGGGCCACAGCGGTGAGAGCACTGTGGCCTAACCACTAGTCCTCCAGGGACCCTATCTTACACAGCCATGTAATGTCAGTGAATTAATCTGCTTTTTGGAACTCCTAAGTAAATCAGGAAATCGGTAAACTAAAAACATGGTGGTAAAGTGTAAAACACTTTATCAAACCAAAGTCGGTTTGATAAAATGTGAAAGCACAAATCAAAAACACATGAATATTAACTAAAAACGGAAATCATAGGTCTTTACTGAACATCGCATACTCGTTGCTGATTGGCTACAGCACAGATGTCTTTATTTGTGTTTATTTTTCAGGGGCATTCACATGATGTTACTTTAGATGCATGGCGTTAATATGAGTAAACAAATGCAAACACTGCACAAAAAAGACCTCACTCTAGGTGAATTGGAAAAGGGAGACTTTTTCAGTCTTTGCATGGAAAACAAGGTCACTATGGTGTGCATGCATTTCTGATTTGCAGTAACTGCAATTCACCTTTTTATCATGACCAGGTGTGGACATTTTCCATGCCATAATCCCCTTTTCCCTCTCCCAATTTTTTACAGATTTTTTTTATATCTTTAAACAGAAATAGTTCTGTACATTATAGATACATTGTCCGCACTTACGTTTTCCCTTTGTTTGCCATGGCCAATGTGTGTGCAGAAATTGATTAGATTTAATTCTGACTGTTTGTTTTGAAACAAGATCTCATCATCTGCAGCCTATTTTTAAATTAGTCCCAAAAAAATGCCACCTGCAGACTTGCTTTTTCCACCCACAACCTTGGTCCAAATCTAGCCCAATTTGGCGTATAACCCGTGACCCTGGCAACCCTGCTATCTGTTTTGAGTTAATGCTGATGTGTTTCTGAATTTGCTGTTGCTATTTTGGTTTTGTTGTTGTATTTTCTGAAATTGCTGTTGTGTTTTGAATTTGTTAATGTGTTTTGCGCTTACAGGCCACCATAGACAAATGACATGAATGTAGGTATAACACCTGCAGTTTTTACCTAATTTAATTTAATTAAAATTTTTTTTTTATTATTGAAATGCTCCACTGAAAAAAAAAACAACAACAATAAAACAATGAGACCAGATGCAACATACAGCATCAAATTATTCCAGCTGTTGACCTGGAGATATGAGTATGTGATTAGCTGTTTTTGTTTATATGGTTGTGTCAATATAATACCCAATACTTAATACTCTAGCTATAATACCAAGTATTACTTAAAAAGCGCTCCAGATCTCGTCATATTGTTGTGTTGACATGACTGAACTGCAAAATGTGTGTCTTGAACTATGTTAACCCCATATGAAACACAAAGCCCAGATGTTCCTGTGTTCTAGTTTGGTTTATGAGGTTTGACAATCAGATATTTAAATTTCATCCCATTTATGTCAAGCGGAAAAATCAGTGAGTTGATCATTTTAAGGCAGAGTATCATTCTGTGTGTTTGAATGATCTCAGTATTAAAAACTTTTTACGATTTAAGATGTAAGAGTTCTTGTCTAAGGGGGCTAGAAGGGTGGAAGCTTGTTACATTCCTGACTTCATAGACAACACACACACACATACAGACACGCACACACTAATCTGTAAAGCTGGGAAGGAACAAATCCCAACAGACCTCCACCCAAATGCTTCCTGTTAACAAGATACTTGGGTTTTGACGTATAGGAATAGGACTCTGCTTTGGCTCCTTTGGCTCCTTGTGCACTGCAGGATTTTTGTCACAGACAAAAATCACACATGGTAAAAGAATTCATCGGTCTTGAGTCAAGTTCAGCAGTCTTAGAACGCATATGAGGTGTTCACTGGCGGCTCATTTAGTGCCGTTGCAATCAAACACAGTCTATGACAAAGTTCTGGTAGTGTCAGATATTTTTTTAATGAAAATCTCAGACTGTGAGTGCTGCTACAACGCTTGTCTAAAAGCCACCAATAGGAGGATGGCATAGAATTATGCTAAGCTCACAATAAACTACAGATACAGTAGTGAAAATGATGAAACATAAACAAAACATGCTAATGGACAGAAAAAATACTTATTACCTCAATCTCACTTTGCAGAATATTTCTGTTTTCATGCGATCCGTTTTTTAGCACGAAGGCAGATCATGGTGATTGATGACGTAAGCAGAATGTAGTATTTTTCTGTAATCGCAGGTCTGTCGTTAGAGAATCTTCATCGTATAGTCACACAATCTGTTTTAAAATTTGGCCAGGATTTTATTAAGACCATCTCTTACAGTATGACAAGTAATACTCGTAAAAGAGCTACTAAGACTGGCTTAAATCAGAGTTGTACTCTGATGAGTAAGATATTCCTCATGCACTATTGTCCTTTGGTCCAAAGGGGGCGCTGTTGATTTGAGAGAGAGAGAGAGAGAGAGAGAGAGACAGAGAGACAGAGAGCGAGACAGTGTGTGTCAGTGTTGTGCTTGTCAGCTGTGATTGATCGGTGAAGGTTGCGCTGGTAGGCCTGCAGTTCTTTGAGCATTAAGCCATGACCGACTCGCTATGTTGAAGATTGTCCAGATGGCTAACGCTCTTCTGAAGTTGGGCTGTTTTGAGCACAAGGGTATGTGCATGTGTGCTTGTTTATACCAGTGGGTGAGGAGCTGGTTACACATGGCTGTTTCACACATCTCGCATCTGGATCGTATCAAGATTTTAGAATAACATAATTTTTTAAACACCTTGTGTTAACATTTTTGGTTAAATGTCAAGAAATGGGTTCAGGCTAAACAGTCTAGAACTAGACAGTAAGAAATAGATATAAGTGAAACTGAGAAATGTTTGTGACGTTTTATCTAATTGAGAAGCTTTAGATTGGTTAAGACTTTAGATCAACTCCGTGAAGATATTCGGAAGTCACCTTATGACTTTACAAATATACAATTATAGAGAAATCTCATTTCAGGAGCAACAATCTGGGTTCCGTCCAGACTGTGGAGCCGTGGCCCAGGTCTTATCTTGACCAGCTTTGCGAGGAGTATGCTAATCAAGTCTACATGTGTCTCATGGATATGGAGAAGGCATATGATCATGTACCTTGACGTTAGTCGCAGGAGGTAGTGCTGGAGGATGGGTATCTGCATCGCTTCTGCATGAGATCCGCTCTCTGTGAGAGTTGTGTTTGCATTAGCTTAACTCCAAATTATTTTACGGTGGGTGTCGGACTCAAGGGTCAAGGCTGGGTCTTCTTGTCACTACTTTTGTTTGGGTTTTCCTGTAAAGGATATTAAGAGGCAGCCAAGGTTGGAAAGGTGTCCAGTATGGCTGGCTAGAGATAACATCCCTATTATTTGCAGGTGATGTTGTTCTTTTGGCGCTATCCCAAGTGGACTTCATACACGCACTCAAGTGTTCTGCTCTTGAGTGTGAAGTGGCTGGGATGAAAATCTGCACCTCCAAGTCCAAGGCCATGCTTTTCTCCTTGAAAAGAGTGGGATGTTCCCTTTAGGTCAGGGGAGAGACCTTGCCCATGGTGGAGGAGTATCTCAGAATCTTATAAATGATTGAGGGAAAAAGAGAGTGCGAGACTGACAGATGGATCGGGACAACGGCAACAGTGTTACAGTCACTGTATCAGTCTGTGGTGGTGAAGCAGGAGCTCACTTTGCAGATAAAGCATCTACGTTCCTGTTGTTCCTTATGAGATGTGGGTAGTGACTGAAGAATAAGGTTGTGTGTCCAGGTGCTGTAAATGAGATTCCTCTGCAGGGTTGCTGGGCTTACTCTGACAATCTGGGAGATCTGGGAGAGCCTTGGAGTAGAGCTCCTGCTCCTCCAAATTAAGAGCAACCAGGGGAGGTGGTTTGGGCACCTTACAATGATGCCCCCCTGGTCGGCTCCCAGTAGAGCTGTATCAGGCATGTCCTACAAGACGGAAACCACGAGGCAGACCCAGGACCTGCTGGAGAGATTATATCTCACAGTTGGCTTAGGAACGTCTCGGGATCTCCCAGAAGAAGCTGGAATGTTTGGCTGGGGATAGAGATGTGTGTAATGACTTTCTCACCCTGCTGCCATCATGACCCCCATCAGGAAAAGGAGCTGATGAATGAATGAATGAATGAATGAGAAATGTAGGAATGTAGTTAGAAGAAAGTACAGAGCGTTAGAGAGTTAGAAGAGAGTAAAGCATTTTCTTTTGAAATGCTTTGGGAGAAAGGAAAATTCAGCCGAAGTACAGATACTTCAAAAGCAGGCTTAAATATAGTAACAAAGTAATTGTACAGCCGTCTCGCCAAGCCACAACTGACAACCAGAACACATCCTTCCTCTAAGTTTCGAGAATTTAAAGGCCTTAATACAAACTTGTAATTTTTTATGTGGCAATTTTATGTCGCATCTTTTCAAGCCTTCTGACATGGTCTGAGTGATTGGATATAAATAGATCTCTGGTGCATTTACACCGGTACCTTTACGTGGATAATCCCTATCTGAGCTGAACTTTGTGTAAACTGAGTCTGATGTGTGTTTTTTTTTCAGCCTTATTGTTGTGTCCATTTTTAAACTAGTCTTCTTTCACCTTTGGGAAATGTTTCTGTCAGGAACAGGCCTATGCAGGTGACCTATTTTTGCATCAGCAGCGTCTGTTTTGTCTGGAGAGGAAAACCTCGGCAGCAGAAGGTTTGTGTGCGTGTGTGTGTGTGTGTGTGTGTGTATGAGACCTGGGTTTCACTGACGGTATTGTCCACTGGATGAGGATGTATCTGGGGAACTCCCCGCAATAAAAATACAAAGTCGTGATGCCACTTTGACCAACAATAGCAGCAGAGTAAACCTGTTGCTTGCAGGAGTTTCTCCTGGGGATATGGGCCGCCTCTGCTGCACACACACAGCTTTTCCTTTCTTTAAGTCGTTCAGCAGACTTCTGACGTCTGCATAATTTGGTCTTTTTCCAGAATGGTCTTCTGGAAGTCTCTCTACTGGTCTTATGGCTCTGTCTAGCAATCATAGTGTTTAGAAAAATTGCCCTGCTGCTGTGACGTGGCTAACGTGGCTTTTTTTTTTTTTTTTTTTAATCACCTGAGAAATAGGACAC